>CM021101.1:355261996-355763211 GCA_007115665.2 Sequoiadendron giganteum
CACGTAAAGACAACATATGTATCTATCACCAAGTCCTTATCATTAGTTTCATTTTCTATTTGCAAATAGACAATATTGGAGTCACTTGTTGGTTTTGTTTCTTCATCTTGAAAAAGATCAAAATTTTCTTTTGTGGGATAATCAAGCTGTAAAAAATCATCTTGTTCATCTTCATAATAATCCACTACATTATTGGTTGGTGGAGCTTCCAAAACAAGCCTTCCTTATGGGAAAGGAAGACAATTCTGATTTCTATTTCCAGAATAGTTAGGAAAAGTCCTTTGTGGAATATCCTTGTAAGAATTATTATTAGCAACCTACTTCTTCAAAGCAAAAATTTCATTTTCCAACCTTTGAACCATAGGATCAGAAAAGTTAGAAATAGCATTGGAGGCTAAAGATCTTGATGCTTGCACTTTTCTATTTGTGTTCATTTTATTTCACCGGCAAGAATCATGTCATCCTCAAGACTTGTAGCTAATTGCTGAGCCTCTTCAACATTTGCAAGAACTGCCTTACACAAAAGAAAACTAACCTTGGAGAGTTAAGTATTGATGAAGAAACACTTTAAATTATGATTCGTTGGTCTCACCACTATAGGAATTCTTGTCACCAGCTTATTAAACTTAGCTACAAATCCTCACATGGATTCATGGGATTCTTTTCGCATGGTTGTAAGATGTGCCAACAAAGTGTGTGCATCTTTAACGGGTTTAAATATTTCCTCAAACTTGGTGCAAAGAGTATTCCAGTTAGTGACTGGAGCAACAGGAAGAGTATAGAACCATTCTATAGCTACCCCTTGTAAAGTTTCAATGAACAATATCATAGCAACATATTCATGTTCTATGCCAAGAACACCACAAACAATGTAAAAGGAAACAATGTCATCATCAAGATGTTGTTTTCTGTCACCATGAAACTTTGGAATATTCTTTTGCGAGACCTATGGAAGTTCATGAAGAAGACCTTCCAAACTAAGGGGACCAAAATAATTTCCCCAAGGTCTTGGAGGTGGTGCAGCCATAATATTGGATACAACAGGGACTTGAGCTAAAACTATATGAAAGATAGAAGATTCACTAGGGATTGGTGATCTTAACTTTCATGGAGGATAACTTGCAGTTCACTGCAATGTATACCTTCTTCACAGAGGATAAGGAAGAATGTTATGTCACTGCAATAATTTAAAAAATGGATCCACTACTCCTTGTGCCCTCAAACCTCGTGCATAGCTTCTATCAGCCAAAATGTAGACTTGAAACAAGAGATATATTAATAATAACAAAACAAAAGATCACAATAAGAATCTGGAGTTCTTATTCACTTCAATCAAAAGCATGAGGCTTTGATTGCATGCTTCAATCCCCAACAGAGTCGCCAAAAAACTATCGAGTGAAAATTATGTAATCCCTTTTAACAGATTACAAAACTTAATTTCAACCACAGTTATGTGAGATAAAATCTCTCCTCTCAGAAAGGGGAGGTTCCCTTCTTACTAATTATTGAAACTAAGGAAAACTAATCAAATATTTACAAAAATATACACTACAATAATGATTTGGGGGTGTGTCACATTCATGATTCTCTCTCTTTTTAGAGAATATGCTTTACAATGTTTCACAATTTTAATCTCTAGATGGAATGCAAATCCAAATTAAAACTAAGGAGTAATTCCAATATTCCTATCTTTTCAAAGCAAAGCCTAGGGATACCAACATGAAAAAGACAAGTAACAAATAAGAAACCTCACAGAGGCACAAAGTCATTTCGTAGTTTCCAACAGTGAATCCTTCAACATAGTAACCAACATTGTATAAGAAGCACAAATTCCTTGATATAATTCACAATTAATCCCACAAGCAACATGAATAAATATAAGCACAAAGTCTTATAAAGAATTCACCAATAGCATCAGCAATAACACAGTTTCAAGCAATGGGTGTAGCTCAAAATCTACATAGATTTACTCAAAAGATCTTTCAATCTCAACTACTAAACACTGTTAATTCAATCAAATGATAAGATAATTATTCCCAACACAAATTATGGTGTGCAAATTCACTTCTTATTGATAAAAAATAAACTCAAAGTTTGAATATTTGCTTCACAATTGGGCAACACTTCGTTGCATAAGATACAAATATCCCATGACAATCAAATCCTCTCTTATTTATAGATGGGAGAGGAGAGCTAATCTAGGAAAAAACCTAACCAACTAGTTGACTTATTCAAAAATGTCATCCATGAATATAGGAAAACATCTTTGTTTTTACATGTAATTATATTTTTCAAAATGACATGTAAAATGTCAAAACCTATTTACATAAAGCATATAAAAAAGCTTATGAACTATCTAAATCTGGAGATACAAGAATATTTCATGGTTCCTTTCTCTTGTCTTGGAAGTATTCATATTTCTTCTTAATCTCTTGCATGACTGCTTCATCTAGTCCAATGATGTAGGCAATGATTGTGTGAACTTTGGTGTATGAATTCCTTGCAGATGAGAAAATATTTTTGCACCTATCCAGATGTATTTTGAGGTTGTACAAAGAGAGCCACAAATCACACAAGGCATGCATGGAATTCTTTGAAAAGGCTTCATTTTCCACCTACTTCATGATGGCTTCTTTTAAGATCTGAGAAATCTCACTCACTGGGAGGAAGATATGATCATCATCAAGGAGTTTTCCCGACAACTCCTCAATTCCATTCACGATAGAAATATGATTTCCTTCAACATCTTCTTGCACTTTTGTATGTCCTCAATGAGAGACTTGACAACTTGTATGCGGTTCTTAAGAGAATGTTTTATTTCCACATACTTCTCTTTTTCAGTAATAACCCCAACTTCCACTAGTTTGCAGAGCTTTCTCTCCTTCATTTGTAACCAAAATGAGAGACTTCGTTCCATTTATTTCTGCTCCCTACAAAGTGTGCCTTCTTCTTTTTCCAACTCCAATTTTAACTTAGATACTTGAGCAGTCTTTTCATCAGCAACAACTATGAGTTGTGATCCTTGATCTATTATCTCATCAATAAATTCATACAATACTTTACCCTTGGAGTAGTATTTTTCCACATACTGCACTGCTAGTTCTTCAAAATTTACCATGGAGATAGGTTGCACATTTTCTAAGGAACCTGCAATCTTTCCCAAAATTGATTTGTATCATTCAAATTTCTCCTTGTACATATCCCTGACTTGTTCCATCTTATCAAGTCTATCTAACAATGCATTCAAAGTTACCTGTGCATCTTCCTTGGCACTTGCATTAGTTACCTTACCAAGTTGAATCCTTGTTATAGTGTAATCTTCCATATTCACACCACCCCTACCTTGTGGAGGTATTCCAATATCCACATATTTATAACCTGACTTGTCCACATGTAGGCTTGAATGAACCTTTTCCTTCTTTTTCCCCTTGGATTTTTGAATAACTATCTCCTCAAGATCTAGCTCATCTGGGGGATGTAGGATGTTGTGGTTGTGTTGCTGATATGTGGTTGTCATTGATGTCAACACTATTAGAATTAATGGATTGAAGGCTGTAAATGTCGAGGATATTGAGAAAATTGTAATAAATATATTGCAGACAACCAGTGAAGCTGAGAAGGTTAGAGTGATGCAAAGTTCTATACGTTGATGGTTAGAAGGCATGCATTAAAGGGTTTCTTGCTGAGACTATCTAGTATGTTGTCCAAAAGTTTCGGAGGTGCACATCATGGATTGACGAAGCTATGAAGTTCTGTGTTCCTACAACTATTCAGTTATTGTAGCAGGTGTTTCTAGAAGATGAGATTGCAATTCTAGTGGAGCTCTTACGTACATTTATGAGGTGTTCAGTGATGTTTCCATATTGTGCTCTATCAGTGTGGTACATCCGCATTTATTGGTGTGTTTGTGATTGAAGATTTTTCCCTTGTGTGTTCGAGTTTTCATGTTCTTGGCCGACATGATGGTGGTAGCGTGTTGTGGATCCTTATGGATTAATCTTGTATTGTTTGGCATGTTCGAGGATTTTGATTTAGGTCCTCACTATTTTGTGGCCAACTTAGGTTGGTGCACATTAAGATTTGTTCATGTATTGAGGCCGATATTTGTAATTTATTCTTTGTTTGTGGCCGATAGAGTTGTTGATGTAAATCAGTGTAGCGGATATATAAGAGCGATTGTATCTTCATTGTAAATGTATATATGTGTATGAGTGTGTGTGTGGTGTGTGAGCATGAAGTGTATATGTGAAATGTGTGAATAAAGATTAGATCATCCAAATATAGAGCAAAGTGTGAAGAAGATTGAGCGAAGTGTGAAGAATTGTTTCTGTGCCTAACCAGAATTGTAATCAAGATTTTGTAGAAGCTAATTCCTTAGTTCAACCTCATCGGATGGATTTAATCTGATTGTCTTATGTAAGATAGTGAGCCTTCCCTTTGAGCAGTGAGCTCTAGGCAATGTGCCTGAATGCATGCGCATTCCCTATTCATTCTTTCATTATACTTCTAACACGGTATAATCTTGTGGACTAACATCCATCGTGGTTTTTCCCCTAATAGGGTTTCCACGTATAAAATCTTGGTGTTCATGTGTCTCTTATGTGTTGTTGATTTATTCTTTCACTGTTAATTATCAGATATGTGATTAAAGGTTGATTAAAGTCGAATACACATAAATTATGTAACAATTGATTCACCCCCCCTCTCAATTGTCTATCCTTGTTTTTCCAACATTTGGTATTAGAGCTAGTTCTTTTGAAGAAGTTTAATAGCTTGAGGTGATCCGAGATGGCATCATACAAAAAGGATAGTCCTAGATTTGATGGTACAAACTACTCTCTATGGAAAGTCAGAATGGAGTGTCATTTGAAGTGCATTGGTGAGCCTTTCTAGAAGATTACAAAGACTGCATATAAAATTCCTCAAAATGGCCCCTCTACTACTGATGAGATGAAAGAAGCAAAAACTAATACCAGGGATATAGAAGCATTGCTAAGTGATTTGACAGATTCAGAGATGACAAATGTGATAGGTTTGAAGACTGCACATGAGATCTCGAAAAAGTTGGAAACATTGTATGAAGGAGAAGCAAAATATGAAAGTTGCTAAGCTACAAAGTCTAAAAGGCAAGTGGGAGAACATGAAGATGAGTGAAGATGAAAACATATTTTCTTTATCACAAAAGGTAAATGAATTAGTGATGGACATTAGATGTGGCGATGGAACCTTGGAAGAAGATGAGATTGTGGCTAAAATACTAAGATCTATGCCTACTTTTTACAAAACAAAAGCTCATGCTATTGAAGAACTCAGGACAGTAACGAATGTGATAAGAGACATGCTGATTGGAAAACTTTCTTCCTTTGAGTTGAGTGAATTTAGTGAATCTTCATCTAAGATAGAGTCTACATTCAAAGCTACTATATCCAGAAAAATCCAACAAAGATATGATCCAGGAGAAAGCTCCAGGAAGACATTCAAGTATGAAGAAGATATGAAATTGATTGAAGATGAAGAAGGAGAGCTAGAAGAACTGGAAGAACTGATTGTGAAAAGAGAATCTAGAGGACAAGGTAAGTACAAAGGAAAGCTACCTATTAAATGTTTCTTTTACAATAAGATATGTCATTTTGCATCAAGATGTCTTAAAAGAGTTTCTAAGTATAAAATTGATAAGAATAGATTTCAAAATAAATGTTATTATGCTGAAGAAGGTGTTACTGATGATGAATCTAATAAAGAAATTGGAAATGAAGATGAATGGGTATTCATTTTTATCAAGGAAAATGGTTCGGTGTCCACTGAATCAACTAGTAATCAAAATATTGAGAAATTTCTTGCAACTAGGATTGATGAGAAGGATGAGTGGGTAATCGACAACAGATGCTCACATCATATGATTGGTGATAAAAGCAAGTTTCTAAGATTGGAAAAGTATGACGGTGGTGTTGTAAGATTTGGAGATAACAATGCTGGTATGATTTGTGGCAGAGGCACTATTTCTCTTGGTGGAAAATGCAATACTGATGATGTTCTTTATGCTGAAGGATTGAAGCATAATATGTTGAGTGTTGGACAAATGGTTGACAAAGGTTACAATCTTCAATTCAAAGATGGTAAATGCAGGATACTAGGAAGCTGAAGAAATGTGATTGCTTCAGGTACAAAGACAAGAGGTAATATTTTTGATTTAAATGCTGCTAGTGAAAGTTGTCTTATTGCTCAAGTTGATGTAAGCTGGTTATGGCATAAAAGGATGTGTCATGTGAATTTTGATAACATTTTCAAAATAAGCTCCACACAAGCAGTCAGAGATCTACCTAAGTTAGTGAAGCCTACTAACATTATATGCAAGGAATGCTAGATGGGAAAATAGACAAGAATTTCATTCCATAGAAAACAACATCATTCCAATGGAGTACTGGACTTGGTACATACTGATCTATGTGGCCCATCTAGAATTGAAAGTCTACAAGGAGAAAGGTACTTTATGTTGCTTATTGATGATTATTCTAGAATGGTATGGGTTGCCTTCTTAAAAGAAAAACATGAGGCATTAGAGAAATTGAAAAGATTCAAAGCTTTGGTAGAAACTGAGATAGGTTTGAAGATCAAATGTTTAAGATCAGACAGATGTGGTGAATTCACTTCCTGGGAGTTTGATTCATTATGTGAAGAGAATGGAATAAAAAGACAGTTATATGCTCCTCAAACCCCACAATAGAACGAATTTGTTGAGAGAAAGAAAAAAATAATTTTAGATGCTACTAGAACTATGATGTTGGAAGGTAATGTTCCTCATTTCTATTGGAGAGAAGTTGTAAGCACTGCTGTATATACTATCAACTGGGTGAATGCCAATCAAAATTCTAGTAAGACTCCTTTTGAGCTATGGTTTGGTTATAAACCTACTGTTAAATATTTCAAAATATTTGAAAGTAGATGTTATATCAAAAGAGATGAAGATATAGGAAATTTTGAAGCTAGAAGTGATCAAGGAATCTTTCTGGGTTACTCTATTAAGAGCAAAGCCTACTGGTGTTACAATAAAAGATTGAAGAAAATAGTTGAAAGTGAAAATGTCAGAGTTGATGAAGACACTGTTAGATCATCCAAATATTGTGGATATGATTCAAATGACCAAAAAGATAGTAATGATAATGGAAAGAATGTACAGACAAAAAATCAAACTCAAAGTGTGTTGGTGAATCAAGAAAATCATGAAGAAGACAATGGAAATATAGAAGAAAGAATAGAATAACCCAAAATCCCAAGGTATGTAAAGCGAATTCATTTTGAAAGTTAGATCATAGGAGACAAGAACAAAGGTGTGCAAACTAGAAAAAGAATTGCAGAAGAATGTTGCCTGATTTCCAAAACTGAGCCTAGTAATGTCAATGAAGCATGTAAAGATGAGCGTTGGATGGAAGCCATGAAGGAAGAACTGATGCATATAGAGAAAAATGATACATGGATTCTTGTTCCTAAACCTCAAGAAAAAAATGTGATTGGAACCAAATGGGTCTTTTGGAATAAGTTGAATGAGCAAGGTGAATTGATTAGAAACAAAGCAAGACTAGTATGTAAAGGATACTCACAGATGGAAGGTATTGATTTTGGAGAAACCTTTTCCCCTGTTGCTAGAATTGAAGCTCTAAGGTTATTTATTGCCTATGCTACTTTCAAGAACTATAAAGTATATCAAATGGATGTGAAGTCAACATTCCTGAATGGTGAACTAGAAGAAGAAGTCTATCTTGAGCAACCAAATCGATTTCAACTGACTGATGATAAAGATATGGTTTGTCGATTGAAGGAAGCACTATATGGACTCAAAAAAGTCCCTAGAGCATGGTATGCTAGACTGGATAAATACTTATTGAAACTAGGATTCAATAAAGGTACTGCTGAAAACAATCTGTATTTCAAGTTGGATCAAGATAAAGAGTTGATTATTGAAGTCTTTGTTGATGACATTATTTTTGAAGGAGATAATGACTTATGCATGAAATTTGCTAATGAAATGAAAAGGAATTTGAAATTTCAATCATAGGAGAGATGAAAATCTTTTTAGGATTTCAAATTACTCAGTTAGTTGATGGAATCTTTATTTCTCAGTCCAAATATTTAAGAGAGCTACTGAAAAAGTTTGGCATGGAAGACTCAAAGCTAGTTGGTACACTCATGGTAATCAGATGCAAGCTAACACAAAATGATGATTCTCCTAAGGCTAATAAAATAAGGTATAGGTCAATGATTGGTGGATTGTTATATTTGACTCAGACTAGACCAAACGTTATGAATTTTGTGTGCATGGTTGCTAGACATCAAGCTGATCCAAAGGAATCACATGTGACTGCAATAAAGAGAATTTTTTAGATACTTAAAAGAAACAATTGATTTTGGTCTTTGGTATCCTAAGGATACTGATCTTACTCTGAATGCTTTTATAAATGCAGATTGGGTAGGAGATGTGGATGACAGGAAAAGTAAAAGTGGTGGTGCGTTCTTCCTAGGGAAGAAGTTGGTGTCTTGGCTAAGTAAAAAGAAGAATTCCATTTCCTTATCTACTGCTGAGGCAAAATATATTGCTACTACAAACAATTGTACTCAAGTGTTGTGGATGAAACATATGTTGAGAGATATTAGAGTTGAGTATGATGAACCCATTGCTATATTTTGTGAAAATTCAAGTGCCATAAACATTTCTAAGAATTTGGTGCTACACTCAATGAAAAAACATATATCTATCAAGTATCACTTTTTGAGAGACAAGGTGAGTGATAAAGAGGCTAGAGTGGAATATGTACCTACAAAGGAACAAATTGAAGATATATTTACTAAACCATTTCCCAAGGATACTTTTTATTATTTTAGAGGCAAGTTAGGGGTAATTTCCCCTCCTAATATGAACTAAGATGCAAGTATTTGCATCAATCCATGGAATTACAGTCAGATCTTGCTTTAGATTGATGTTGTGGTGGCTGCTACTTAGGAGGAGTAGTTAGATGATTCATATGATATGTGGATTAGAGCATGTGCACATTTTCCATTGATGTCAAAGGGGGAGTATAAAATTTTGAAAAACTCTTGAAGAAAGGGGGAGAAGAGTCAACAAAGGGGGAGTAGTGTTCTATGTAAACAACTAGTTGTGTTGATGGTATTATTTTTCACATCATGTGTTGCCATCAATGCTAGAGGGAGAGATTTTTGGATGTTGTGTTGCTGATATGTGGTTTTCATTGATGTCAACACTATTAGCATTAATGGATTGAAGGGTGTATATGTCGAGAATATTGAGAAAATTGTGATAAATATATTGCACGCAACCAATGAAGCTGAGAAAGTTAGAGTGATGAAAAGTTTTGTACATTGATGGTCAGAAGGAACACATTAAAGGGTTTTTTGTTGAGCCTATCTAGTATGTTGTCCAAAAGTTTCAGAGGTGTACATCAAGAATTGAGGAGTTTATGAAGTTCTGTGTTTCTAGAAGATGAGATTGCAATTCTGGTGAAGTGAGTCATTGTTTACATTCCTAAGGTGTTCATTGATGTTTCTAAATGATTCTCTATTAGTGTGGTATGTCTGCATTGATTGGTTTGTTCGTGATTGAATATTTTTCCCTTGTGTGTTTCAGTTTTCATGTTCTTGGCCGACATGATGGTGGTAGCATGTTGCAGATCCTTATGGATTAATCTTGTTTTGTTTGGCATGTTCGAGGATGTTGATTTAGGTCCTCACTATGTTGTGATCGACTTAGGTTGGCGTGCATTAATATTTTCTCATGTATTGAGGCCGATAGTTGTAATTTATTATTTATTTGTGGCCGATAGAGTTGTTGATGTAAATCCTTGTAGTAGATATATAAGAATGACTATCTCTTCATTGCAAATGTATATATGTGTATGAGTGTGTGTGTGGTGTATGAGCATGGAGTGTATATGCGAAATGTGTGAATAAAGAAAAAATCATCTGAATACAAAGAAGAGTGTGAAAAAGATTGAGCGAAGTGTGAAGAAGTGTTTCTGTGCCTAACCAAAACTGTAATCAAGCTTTTGTAGAAGCTAATTCCTTAGTTTAGCCTCATTAGATGGATTTAATCTGATTGTCTTATGTAAGGCAGTGAGCCTTCCCTTTGAGCAGTGAGCTCTAGGCAGTGTACCTGAATGCATGTTCATTCCCTATTCATTCTTTCATTATACTTATAACAGGGTATAATATTGTGGACTAACATCCATCGTGGTTTCTCCCCTAACAATGTTTCCACATATAAAATCTTGGTGTTTATTTATCTCTGATGTGTTGTTGATTTATACTTTCATTGTTAATTATTAGATCTGTGACTAAAGGTTGATTAAAGTTAAATAAGTGTAAATTATATAACAAATGATTCACCCCCCCTCTTAATTGTCTATCCTTGTTTTTCCAATAGGGAATTCATCTATTTCTTTCGCTTAGATACTTGAGAGACTAACTAAGGGGGAGGAAATGAAGTATCACATTCTTGACTTACTGCCAACTCCTGTGTAACAACTACATCTATGGAAATAGTTGTTATGAAAAAATTTGGTGTAGTATATGTCATGATTGCACGAGTAGATTGCAACCCAAGAGGATCCTGCAATGACTCCTTCATAAACCTATTAAACTCAGCCTAGGAGGAAATGTCATATGATGGCGAGGATAGACTTAGAATAAATGACAGGGAACATGAAGAGACATCAACACTTCACAAGATGGAACCAATAGAGGGAGTGGAAAGTATTAGTGGATTGAAAGGAGGAATGGTTACCTTCAATGCATGTAAGCCAGTTGTAGGAGGAGATGAAGTAGGAAGAGGAGGTGGAGGAGTTGTGGGATTTGGAGGAGTATGAGGGATATTGGTTGTAATAGGTGATGATGTATGAGGGGGACTGCCAAAAATGTTCTCATGGGAAGATAATCTAATTTCCTCATCATCCCTTTATTTTTCCCCATTTACTTTCTCCTCTCTATGATCCTCTTCTGAATGATCATCCTCTGTAGATTCTTCAGATGTAGACTCTTTTGATTCTCCACTTTCATTTTCCTCTTCTTCTTCTGATTGATTACTCCTCAGATGCAAGTTCTTGTTCCTCGGTATCCTGCTCTTCCTTAGTTGATTGCACTGTACTCTTGCCACAAGTGAATTTGATCTTTGGACCTTTATGTGAAGAAGAGGGAGAAACAACAACGCTGTGTTTAGTTCGAAGTTCTTGCTCGTGATTGGCTTCACCTCCTAAAGTTTCTCCCTCAGACTATGTTTTGAAAGATTTCAATCGAAAGCCATGCCTTTGCAACTACTCATTTGTGTTGTGTAGAATGGGAGAAAGTATTGCCCTGATGAAAATGCTCTCTTTCTTGGACCATTGGATTGGAGGCAAGGGATTCCTATCAATCTCCTTTTCCTCATATACGAAATCCATAATATCACCAGGATCTTCAAAATTATCTGGAATATTGACTAAGCCTAGATCCTTGATTTTCTCAGCTGTCAACTTACAAAAGTCCATTTTTTGGATATCTTCTTCATCCTTACTTTCAACCCAGATATCTTAAAAAAGGTATACATGATGATGATCCTTCTTGAGTTTTCTATTCACATTCTTGTAATCAAAATCATATCTATCCTTGTATGTCCTTATGGTCATTATCTGCATTTCTATTGCTACTGATTTTTTTTTTTACACACCTTGAATAGTATACATTCCAATAGTAATTGGAAAGTTAAAGTATGTCTTGTAAGTTTTCTACCATTCTTTATGAACTGAAATCAATTGTCTGCATAGATCAATTAATATCCACTTGCTGAAAGGACTTCTAAGCAACATGTATCGACACCTAGTGTAGCAACCTACTCTTAGATATGTGAAAATAGGAAATTACAAGAAGACACATCCAAACTTACTAACATATTTGTAGGCTTTATCTGATAGTCTCTTCTTTTCTAGAGTTGGATCAAAAGTGAAAAGAAAAGGTGCAAAAAAGGCGTTAATGACTTTGCTAAAATGATTGATACTATGCCTCAAAGTTATCTAAGAATAAAAATCATATACCAGAACACGACTTCTGTTTCCTTTTGTTGACAACCCTATCAACTTTCTCATAACAACAACAACATATACCAGGTAAGAGGTCATGTAAAACTTAAAGGTGGTTGGTACATTGATTAGCTACTCATGGATCTCATCACTAATTTGTGTACCCCAATCTATATGTACTTTTCTCCTCCTGATGATTTATATGTACTTGTACATCTAATCCTGGAAATAGACTAAAACAAGTAAACCTTTCATGTTGCTTAGAAGGGTAATCATATCTCGAACATCTTCCTTGAAATCACTTCATGGGAGACCTTTAAGCCATCTTGAGATAGTGGGCCTTAGAGTCTTCAACCATTGAGAGTTAATAAATTGTTTGGCTCTGTTTGGATCTTTATCATAAACCTCTTGTGCTTGTTGAATAGAAATAGTGGTATATTTCTCCATGTGTGGAACCCAAAAAACTATATCAAAGAATTCATGATCCAATCTCATCATGATTTTTCCAGAAGAATCTCTCACAATTCTCTCCTCCCTAATATAATGTGAGGCAAATTGTAAGAAAAATTCTGTGTAGTGAGCAACAGTTGAAAATGAAGACACTAAGTGTAGGTTACTATGAATGATTTCTCACAAATTTTCTTCTAATGGCTGCTTTTCAGTTCTTTTCACAAAATCCTCCGTATCCTGGTGACCAATATCTGTGTCCTTGATTTTATCAATTTTGGAGGTCACAATAGTAGGTAGATAAACGTATTGATACTTGTAATTCATTTTTTCCTTCTTAGAAGATGATGGGGATTCTTTAGTTGTCATTAAGATCACAAATTACCACTGAAAATCACCTAGGAAGAACACCTGATGAGGACTGAGAGAAACTATGAGAAAATATAGACTAATTAGATGTTAAGAGCATATGCGTTATGAGAGAAAAAGGGATGCATGAAGCTGGACATTTATTTTGGAATGAGCAAGCATGAGCTATGATGCACAAAAAATGAAGGAATAGCAGTGGAATGAGGTTTGGAAAGAAAATGGAATGATTTTTTGAGCATGTAGTGAAAAACTATTTTTTGTGTAAGGGTGCTGAAAATCAACACCCTTACATCTTAGATATTCTACCTTTGATGTATAAGCTCTAAAAAATAGCGCTCTAACATGTCTGGTGAAACTTCGAAGGAATTGATGCATGAGCACTGAAAATCAGTGCTTCAACAACTAGTGTGGAATTTAACTTCATGTAAGAGCGCTAAAAAGTATCGCTTCTACATTTTTTTAGCATAATGTTGAGTCATATGTAAAAGTAGGCTTTTTAGCACTTAAGCACAAAGGAGGGAAGATAATTTTTTGTAGGAGTGGTGATTTTCACCGCTCCTACATATGGAATGATGGGAAGAAACTATGGATGTGAGAGCAGTGAAAAGCAGCGCTCCTACATATGGAGTTTGAGATTTTTTTTGATAAAGCGGTGTATTTTCCCACTCAAACATATATAATGAAACTCAGAAAAAATCAATGTAAAGACATTTAAAATAACCACTATACCAAAAGGTGGAAATGAATGACGAGTAGGGAAAATCACAGTCGTAACATCAGAAATTATTACTCAAGCAGACAAGTATTCACAAAGAGAAACCCAAAAGAAAAATAGGGCATATGAAACCCTAAGGATGAACACTTGGTGGAAAAAATGCAAAAGCCCTTAGAAGAAATAAAACCCAAGAGAGAGATATAAATACATTCACCTAGATATGAAAGAAAATTTGAAGAACATGCATAGCTAAAATGGAAATAACAATAAAATAATAGGGTAAAGCATAAAGTACATGTATAGAATGAAATGATGAAAAAATAGAATACAATTCAAGTGAAATCCGTGTCTAGGATTGAAGGATCTCAAAATTTAGAAGACACGAGGAAAAGATGTAAGAAACAAGTTAATCAATTATGAAATGAAGTAAAAAAAACTTAAATAAATAACTTAAAATCTTTGAAAAATGTATCATTAATAAATAAAAGTGCATTAATGACCACACGTGTAGAAGGGGAGGAAAATTTAGGAGCAGTGAAAATCATCTCTCCAACATTCTCAAAATTGTTGAAGATGCATAAGAGGAAAAAATGACCGCTTTGACATGCCCAAGTGTTAGAGTAAAAATCAAATGTAATAGCTTCTCCTCTTGCTCTCTACCATCCTGATGATGGATCATGGAGTGTGATCCGAAACATTGATGAAAAAAGCTTTAACACAATCAAATCCATAAATAGATTCATGCAACAAATGTAATATCGTTGAAAAACAAGACCTCAACAAATCATAGGTGAGAGAAAAATGTAGGAGCAATGAAAAACAACACTTAGACACTTAGAAAACTTTCACAATGCTATGCATGTAGGAGCACTGAAAAATAATGCTCTTACATGAGCAAGAAATTTTCTAACTCCCCGAAAGGTAAAAACCGATAAAACATTTGTTTTGAAGATTTTTGAGAAACGACTAAGGATGAGTGCTCAAATGGACAATTCGAGGCCTAAGACTACATATTAAGGTCAATTGAAATTTACCTCTTTTTTCATGCTTGAAGTGCACAAACCTATGGAATAGACAAGTTTCATAGGGGGTTATCCCATGAATCGAGCACAACTAGATTATAGGATAACACAACCAAGACCTTACCATTCTTAGCTATTTCATGATCAAAGTGATACCAAAAATCAACATTCAAGTAGTACAAGCATGATACATATTATTTTTGGCCAAAAAAATGTACTCTAACTATCACATCTAATCCTCCTTGTCTTGCAATCAAAACAAATGCCATTAAAAAGTATTTTTAACTATACCGCCTCCTTAGAGGCATGTGTGGCAGCTATATACTTTGCTTTAGTGGAGGAAAAAGAAACCGTAGCCTTCATTTTACTCATCCAATTCACTAAACCTCCAAATAAAGTAAATAGATGGCTGCTAGTGGACCTTTGACTATCTAAATCATTTGCCCAATATACATCAACAAACCCCTATATCTCTAATGGTTTGACTGTATCATCAGTACCATGATAAAATAATAAATAATCGGAAGTACCACACATATATATAAACACCCCTCTTAACAAAACTCCAATGCTCTTTACCAGGGTTAGAATTAAACTTACTTAGGACTCCCACTCCTTGGGCTATCTGGTCTAGTGAAAACCATTGCATACATTAAATTACCAATAATGTTGGCATAAGGAACCTTAGATATATCTTCAAAATCATCATTAGAATTAGGACACATATCTAAGATCAACTTAGTATCGACTGGAAATGGAATATTAAGTAGCTTATAGTCATACATATTAAACCTTCACAAAATTGTATCAACATACTTACTCTAACTTAACCAATTCTTTTTATGAACTTGATCTATGTTGATTTCCATCCCAATAATATAGTTTTCATCCTCCAAGTCCTTCATATCAAATGTGTCAGAAAGTTGTGAGTTGATCTCTCTAATCATCACCTTGCTATTACCCATGAATAACATATCATCAACATACAAGACAATAATAAAAATCTAATAATAAATAACCTGAATATAAACACAATGATCCTCCTTGCTCCTAATTAAACCCAACTTCAATACAAAATTATCAAAATTTTGGTACAATGTATCTTGGATGACTGTTTCAAACCATACAAATATCTCTTCAACCTGTAGACCAATTATTCTTTTCCTTTCACAACAAAACCATCTACTTGTCACATATAAATTTCCTCCTCAAGATCCCCATGCAAGAAAGTAGTTTCAAAATCCATGTTCTCTATTTCAAAATCAAAAGCAGCAATAATAGATAATATGCATCTAATAGAAGTAAATTTAGCAATCAAAGAGAAAATTTCACCAAAATATATCCCCTCTCTCTAGGAGTACCACTCTAACTGACTATTTGCACCATTTTTTAAAAAATACCCACTTGCAATTAATGGGATTCCTTTCTTGGGAAAAATTGACAAGATCCCAGGTGCCACAACTATCCAAATACATCATCTTCTCCTATATGGCCTGCAATCAAGACTCACTTTCCTCAAAAAAGAGAGCCTCCGTGAAAGATCTAGGTTCATCATTAGTACTCAAAAAATAAAATACACAACATTAATATGATGGGTTATATTCATGAACTGGATTTTTCTGCCTCATGGACCTCCTCAAGGTAGGATTAATGGGCTCTACTTGTTCTTTTTCTATGTGTTCATTATGAATATCATGTAAACTATCTGAACCCTCTTCTTCTTCTCTTGAGTAAGCTCTAATCTCTCTAAAAATCACATCTTTAGGAAAGATTATTTTACAAGCTAGAGGATTTCAAAGCTTATAACCTCTTACATTCTTAGTGTAACCAACAAAGATGCATTTTTTTCTTTTTGATCTAATTTAGATCGCTTCTCTTGAGGCACATGAGAAAAATCCTCACAAGCAAAGAACCTTAAGTGTTAAAGAGAAGGATTTCTACCTATCCACACTTCATTAGGAGTTTTATCAAAAAGAGTTGAACAATGAGATCTATTAATGAAACAAAAAGTAGTACCAACTACTTCTACCCAAATTTTTTTATCAAGCTTAGCACTACACAACATACTCCTAGCTCTTTTCATTAAGGTTCGGTTCATTCTTTCTGCTACCCCATTCTGTTGGGGAGTATAAGGAGTTGTATTTTACTAAAAAATACTTGCATGGCTATAAAATTCATCAAATTCTTTGGAAAAATATTCACCCCTATTGTCAGACCTCAACACTATTATCTTATAATTTGTTTTCTTTTAACCTAAGGCCTTAAATTCCTTAAAATTAGTGAAAAATTCATTTTTAAATGCATAAAATAAACCCAAGTGTATCTTGAGACATCATCAATGAAAAAGACATAATGACAAGATTTACCCATAGAGTCAACATCCATTGTTCCACATACATCTGAATGAATGGTCTCTAATAATCTATTTTCCTTATTAGTTCCACTAAAAATGATGATCTATTTTATTTTCTGAACACAATATTCAAAAACTCATTTTTAACAACAAAATAATCAAAAATACCATCAAACAACCTTTTTTAGAATAGTATTAAGTCATTTTTCACGTATGTAACCCAATCTATGGTGCCATAATATGTGTGCATTTTCAGTGTAAGTTACATTGGAAAAGTTACATAAAGTAGAGGTGTTTAGCCTAAACAAAGTCCCTATCCAAAATACTTTAGTTATCACCAAAATCCCTCTTACCAGCCTACAAAAAAACTTATATAATGCCACATATATTTCATAACCATTCAACCTAAACATTGAAAGTAAATTTCTTGCAAGTATTGGAATCTGCAAAATATTATTAGGAGTTTTAATCCTCCCATAATTGAAACACAACTTTACATTTCCCTTACCAAAAATCCTTTTTGTGTTGTTATCACCAAGGAAAATTTCTCCCTTGTCATATGCCTTGTAAGTAGTAAACAATAGTTTGCGAGGAGTCATATATTAGGAGAAACCTAAATCAATAAGCCAAGCATCATCACTAATAGTGTTAGATGAAATAAAAAAAGCAGTATAGTCATTAATGAAGGAACTTTCCATGGAGGAATCAATATTTGTTTTCTTATTCCTAAATTCCTTCTTCACATGCCCTCTTTTACCACAATTCCAACACTTTTCTCTTTCTACAGGTTTTAGAACATCCTTTAGAGTTATCCCTCTTATCATCCCCTTTAGGCCATTTATATTTGGACCTACCACACACATACAAGAAATATTGGGAGGAAAAATTCATGGATTTTCTCCTCATCTCCCTTGAAAGAAGTATGGAGATTATGGAGTCCATGTTTGGTTTTTCATTACCACTACTTATGGCAATAATTAGATTTCCCAAGATTTAGACAAAGAATAAAGAAATAAGATACATTTATCTTGATCTTCTATTTTAACATGTAAAGATGCAATAAGACTTATAATTAGATTAAAAGAATTTAAATGATCCACTATAGATTCACCATCTTTAATTTTCAAGAATATTATCATCTTTTGAGATATAACTTAGAAAAACTTTTAGTTTGATAAATATCACCTATCATTTTATTATAATTTATATGTGGTTTCTTAGGTGGAGACATTCAAGAGGATGGAATATGTAAGACAAAACCAAATGGTTCGTTTTGCCTTCTTCTCTATCTTTTTCCAATCTTCATCTGATATTGTGGTTGGTTTACTTTCTTATGAAATCGACAAGGTCATCGATCTCTCTGTTCAATGAGAACCTCCATCTTTAATTTCCACATCTTGTAGTCCATTCCATTGAAATTCTCAATATCTTGGTGAGACTTAGAATGCATGGTATGCAATTGTTGATGGGTGTTTTTGCACACCTTATCAACACAGGAAATGCGTAAGTGCATTACCTCTCTTGAAAGGAAATATCCAGCAAGTTGGTAAAAATCATCCCAAGGTCTCTCAGGTGTCAGGTCATGACTTGCATGGGATATCTCAGTTGATGTTCAATGTGATTTTGCTGGTAATCACAGGGAATAATTACTTGAGTGAAGATGGAAGAGGAATCAGATCTGCAAATAGATTTTTTGAGGTGGGAAAGTTACTGTACATTTTCTATAGGTTCAAACAACAATCTTGAACTCAATTTATGTTTCAGATTTGGCTTTACAATGTGCAATGAACCTTAGCACATGTTTCTTCTAAAAAAAAAGGAAAAAGAGCAGGGAAGAGAGAGGGTTCCTGGACCTTCAACTACCAATGAACAGTGATCATGGAGGTTTCTACTGTGGACAGTTTCCTTAAAACAAAATTCCACTTAACCATAAATTTCATAGTATCATGAAATCTGTGCTATCTTATAAGGACTACAAAGGTTTTATCATTCATTCACCATACATATGCATGAATAAAGATAAATATTTAAAATCAGCTTCAAATCTAGGTCTAGACTAACTTTACACAGTTATCTACCAACAATAAACAACCAAAAGTATGGACAAGGAAAACATCTACACAACAAAAATATTCATAACCATGAACAACATTATTGAATCCACCGAAGATAGATGAAAAGAAACTAAAACAAAAACTAAAATTCAACTAAATCATCCAACTATGAGAGAAGAATCATGAAACATGAGAAGAAATCCAAAAATGCACCAAAGTCAATGTATTTCTATTGCAATTTCTGTAGCATATCTTTACAACAACTCAACTCTCTTGAAAATGAGAGGAGACCCCCTATTTATAGTGTCCCAAAAGTAGAACATGTGGCCAAGATTGATTTACATTTGTGTGGCCACAATTCACTGTAAACTAGGGCTCTACCTACCCCCCAATATATTACATTTTTAAAATACATTTTGTCCATATCCCTATTTTGTCTTCTAGTGGCAGCACTATAGCATTTTGTCCTCTGTGCTGTAGCTATTCCTTTAGAAATTCTTCATCAATAACAGGGTTGCCTTGTTGCTTCTTCGAAGCTGCATACTCCATGAATTTCAAGATCACCAGTTGCAACTTATTGACCTGCATGATGTTGGATCTCAACACTTGGTAGCTCCACTCTTTAGAATTATTAACAAGCTTCTCCCAGTCATCCTCATACTTGGAAATGTGATATCTGAATAGCTTAGATTGGGAAAAATCTCGGGCAGCAAAGCTCATGAAATCTATAGTAATTTCGACCGACATCCCGTCTTCCATCTTCTTTTAGAAGTGAGGCTTTATATTTTCTGGATTGATCTAGACAAAGGGCATTTCATATCCCGTCATTAGCTTTAGATATTTGAAGCAATCTTCCCTGGCTTCCTTGGCCCACTCAACATCTGGACTTACCCTTTCAAGTACTTTTTCCAGCCTTTCCTTTTCATGATCGAAGTGTCATTTCCACACATCCATCAACCAATGATCATCTTTGAAGGAAAATTCCTTCTCCAAAATTTCACTTGGTAGCTTGAGGATAGCCTCAATTTTTGGGTAAGCAACCCCATAATTCTTTGGGAATTCTATGCAGATCTTCCTCATACCTTCATGAGACTTTTGCACCTCCAAGAACTTGTTCACTGTCCGAACAACGTGATTGATACTTGTGTTCCCAACATCCAAGACCTGCTAGAACCAATTTTCTATGGTCTTGTCCAAGTTCCTTCTCTTCTCTAGCTTGTTAATTTTCTCTTTCGACAACAACTGTGGTAGGGCGAATGATGTGGTTGGCTGTTCATCTATGGATGACGATTGTTGGATATAGGCAGTCAGATCAACCACCTGTGCCTTAAGCTCCTCCTTGGAAACTTTTTCCTACCAAATGAGATGCACCACTGTGGTGATTGATTCCTAGAGATGATCGACCTTTTGCTCCTTGGTGGCCACTCCCAATTCAATGGTGGATATGTTATAACTTATTCCCTACTCCCCCACCACCAGTGTAGCTATTTGTACTGCTCTGGATCTAGAGGCATCCATCGTTACCTTTGACCTGAGTTTTGGATTCTTCTCCTTCTTGGTACTGATTTGGGCTCGAGCCAATATAGCTTCTAGCCTTGCCCTTGGGTCTTTTGGAGTGGTAGCCTTCTTTTCTAGCTGTCTCTCCAACCAATCAGGCATTAAGGACTTTTCTTTGGGTGAGTACTACTAATCCCCCCCTTTCTTCTTCTCTGACTTCAATTTCTCTATCACTGAGGGTCTCTTGCTCCGTCCTTGTATCCTCCTTCTCTTCATTAGAGTCTTGAACGAACACTATGCATATGAAAGGGGATTTGGTAGGTAATCGTTCATTGAGGTTTTTTTCCCTTTCAGTATCTTTTTCTTCATTTTCCTCATCATGCCCATGCTCCTCAGGCTGCTCAATTTCTAGATCGTCATAATTTTCAGCCTCTTCTTCAAGCTTATCTTCTTCCTTATCTTACCACTCTTTATGAGGAAAAATCCCTTCATCATGTCTAGGTGCATGGTCCTATTCTTTCATTGGAGACTTATCACCCTCCATCCCTATGATAACAACCCCTTCTTTACCAATAAGCTATTTTTCAGCCTCCTTGTCTTCAATTTCCTTGAGTTGCTTAGCCCACTCAACATCGAGCTCGGGATCAACTATCTCTTCACTTATCTTTGCATATTCACTCTCATCATTGGAAGACTCATAGGCGACCTCGTTGATTACTCAATGGTCATATATTGGGTGTTCAAGATAGTCTTCCAAATCCTCTTCCAATCTCTTAGTTGATTCTATTTGTTGTCGGCGGTCCAATTCCTGAGAAATTTGCATGGTGGCTCGATAGGAGGAGGAGGAACTAGAATGCTAATTATTTTCTGAGCCATCATAGCTTGTACTGCCAGATTTGTAAACATTACTGAGAGCTCAGAGGGCACATTTTGCATGTATTTCAAGAAGTATTCTAGAAGGATGAGTGCAGGCATTGTGGTTGCAGTGGTGGCAACTGAAAGAGAAAAGGAAGGAGACATGGAGGATGAAGAAATGGGCGAGGTAGTGACGGAGGATGAATCAATCGATATTACCTGTACAATGGGATAAGTAGAAGCAAGATGGATGGAAAAATGCACTGTGTGTAGAGAGGATGCAACTAATGCATGTGGGATAAGCAGAGTGGTGAAAAAAGTAGTAGTGGTTGCAACAATAGATGAAATAGGTAGAGACTTTGGCTAATCAACCTCCATCTCCTCTCCCTCATGGAGCAGATCTTCTTGGATTACTAGAATTTCGGTGATGCTGCCCGTTTGCGTATGTTTCTTAGGAGGTTCACCCTCCAAGGCCTTCCTAGTGTACACCTTTGGGTTGGACTACTTCTTCTCCATCTCCTTTCTCTTCTTTGAACGAACTGATGGAGGGGACTTAGATGTTTCTCCCATCGATGCAACATCTGTCCCACCACTCAAACCACTTGGCTTGCTCTTGAGCCCCTAAAATGCCAAGACAACCCTTTGTTTCTTTAAGTGATAAACTTTTGCATCTATCCATGCCTTCATTTGAGCTTCAATAAGATTGTTAATTATGTCGAGGTCATCAACCTTTGGTTCATTCCAATAAATTAGTGGCAATGACACATTTGCAATGGCATTGTACCTGGGGTTGATCATGGTTCTCTCATCCTCTTCAAGTTGATCGAGCATCGAGAAAAAATTCACTCTCTTCATAAAGTATATGGTCATTCACATATAGTGCCTTATCAACACCTCCAAGTCATCCTTGCAATTGGCCTAGAAATATTCAATGTTGTGGAGATGGGAATACTCCTATCCAATCACTTTCTGACATGAATGTATGGGTCCATTTGAGGCCTGGTCATGTCAAATTTGAAGTGATATTCCACCAATTCCTTCTTTGAATTTCCCGCACACTGGGAAGTATTAAGCTCATACATCCCTTGGCCGAGTGTAAGGGGATAAGAGATCCCTACCAAATGCTTGCTACTCAAAATGGTGTGAATGTGTCGTAGCTACCAAGAGAGCTCCAACAATATAATCTGATCATTAGGGTACCGGGGCAGCTTGTTCAACTTTCCTAAGAAGCCCTGGGCCTGGATGTATGTGAACTTAGGGTATTGGATAAACAAGAAGGCATAAATTTTTAGAAAAGTTTGAGTACTATGGGAGACTCTTCTCTGAAAATCACCCCCAAGCAACCTGATGATATAAGCGATGAATGCATCGTTTACTCTGCAATAATCCTTCTTGAAGTTCCTAAACTATAGTTGAGGGTACTTTTCTAAAGCCTTCATTTCTCTACCAAGAACCTCATTTGGAATTCTAAATAATCCATTATAATGCCTCCTATCAGCCAGTGAGTATACAAAGTAAGAGGTCATGTAGAACTTGGATGTTTTCTTGATGTTCATGAATTGATCATGAAAGTGGTCACTGATTATTATCCCCCAGTAGAATGTGGTGTCCTTCCCACAAAGAATGTGCTCAACAAAGTACACCATCCATTCCTAAAAATAGGCCACAGTGGGGAGGCCCATTACTCTACTTGGTAAGGTGACCAAATCATGATAATCCTCAAAGAAGTCGATGCGAAAGAGTTCTTGGGGAACCTTTGCAGCTTTGCCCCATCTATCTTTTAGCCAATACTGGTTTATGAGATTTTTGCATCTTATGGGGTCTTCATCCCTTATTTATTTTCATTCTTGGATAGTAGGTAGCTCCATCTTTTCGAAGATAGGAATGTGGAAAGTTTTTGTTATTCCTGATGGTGACATGTTGACCAAAATGTTTCCATTCCTATCGACAATAGTCCTTGTTTCTGGCTGATATGCCTCTCTAGAGGCCATTACCAGCTTAGGGGCAACCAAGGCGGGAGGGAAACCTTCAACCTTTTCTATTCCACTACTCCTGATGAGTCTCACATTATCTGTTTTGGGGCTTATTCTAACCCTTTGTATGAACTCGTCAATGTTGACAAGCTCAATATTTGTATCATAGATGTCCCTCCACTTGGTTGTGACCTTGGAATGCAACAACACTCCCTAGAAATGGTATTTCATCTGATCTTTATCCTCCTTACCTCAAGGAGATTTGGTAGTTCTCTTTCCTTTATCTTTGGCTGGCCTCAAGGTTTCTGCACCTGATTCAATATATCTTGCACATAAAGGTTGAGGTTAAGTACAAACTAGCATGATGACATAAATGTTTATCCAAATCCCTGAAAAATAAGGCTAGATAAAATAATCTATCATTCAAATGTCTAACACTTATCTGAATTTGTCATTGAAGGTTCACCGGAAGGAAAATGGATGACCCGGGCCCCAGAGGCCAGAATTCCCCGATCAGAATGTTGTTCTGGAGGGCGAACATAGCAGGAAGATCCAAACGATTTCTCCCGATCTTAGGTTTGGATAATGAAGGGTCCATGAGGAAGGTGATCACATTTTAGCACGTGGGTCGTCATTTGTTTTAGATTGGAGGTCATTTAGGTCACCATTAAGGCATCCAAGATCAAATCGAGGGAAGGATGTCAAGTGTTAGCTATTTGAAACAACTTTGGAGAAACGACATTCTGTAGGAGGAGTTCCAGAGTCTGGAACCCAAGAGGCTGAAGGCTAGGAAACCTTGCCTTTGAAAATTTTGGTTGTTCGAGAGCCTGGGCCACAAGGGCTGGGAGGCCGCTGCGTGATAGCCATGAGAAACGATGAAGTGGGGATGAAATTTTGAGGCCCGCAACCCGGTGGACTGGACCTAGAGAAGGATTTTGCCCCATGACTTCATCTGTTAAAACTTGGTGGAGATTGGGATGTTGGGGTCTAAGGGTCAAAAGGATGGTTTGAGATTGCTATTCAGGAAGGCCGAGATGGGATGAAAGCCTGATGGCAGAAGTCGAGTGGGCGGGGTCCGACGAAGCTAAGGACTTAAAGCTTTTTGTTAAAAATGTTTTGGCGGGGAAGAACTTAGGACCTAGAAGCCGAAAGGTGGTCACCCGACGGGCATTTGAAATAGCAGCATGGCAGCGATGACCTGTGGGGAAAAGTCCATAGAACAAGGCCTGAAGGTTGCTGAGAAGTGGAATATTTTGAGGGTCTTGTGTCAAATGGAAAGCTGAGGTCTGAGACCTAGATGGGCAAGGCAAGAACATCGTTTGAAACAACAGAGACGAAGTGGCAATCCAGAAGTGGAGTCCCGAAGGGTAGAACCCATGGGGCATTTCACCATTTGAGTCAAGCTTGTGCTAAGTGTAAAGCTTGAACATGAATGGTGGTTGAAGGTCTCAGGCCCGAAGGGTGTGGTCACTCAGTTCCAAGAACAATGACGGGAAGAGAAGGCTCTGAGTTTGATTTTCTAAGTTTTAGAGGGACGTTTGGGAAATTTCAACACATGGGTTTTGTGGCAAGGTGTTCCCTCTATTAGATTCACACAAAAGCTTCCCCTATTGTTCACTTCTTAAGCATAAAACCATGAAAATATGAAGTAGGCTATCAGATGACAAGTATACCTTGAAGACCCAATGAATAGCATTGCTGAATCCTCGAAGAATGGTGAAGGGATGGTTCAAGCGCGAAGGTGGCGATGAGACTGTAGTTTTTGATTGTTCCTAACATGTGAAAATGACATGTTAGACCCAATATTTATACCCTTAATCATAATTAATGTCCCTAATAAATGCAGGTACGATGGTTGGTGAGGTAGGTGGATTCAAAGAAAGGACAGCGGTGGGAAGTCCATTGTCTGAGGTCTGGAGTGAAGTGAGGGAAATGCTATCCAAAAACTCACCAAGTGAGAATCCAATGACCAAATAGGCCATGGGATCTGGAGACTGAAAGAACGCTGGCCGATGGCCATCCAAAATGGCAAAATCGGGAAGGAAACCCTGGTAGGGAAACCTGAAGAGCCTATTCCGAAAGGCATGACGGTAATGTCAATTTTGATGCAAGTCACCGAATGGAAATCATGAAGCTGGGGTTTGGGAGTTAGGGATGCATCGACCGAAAGCTATCAGAAAAAGGAAAATCAGACAGGGAAACCCGAGAGGGGAATTCTGATAGTTCGACCTTGGGAGGCCCCATAGATGCCAACAAATGGTGAAATGCCAAGGAAGCTTTGGGATAACAAATTTTGAGGGGAAACACATGGTCAACTTAAGATGAGACTTAAGATGCATGTTGACCATTACGAACATGAAAATAGGGGCACACAAAATGAGGCAACAAGAAAATGACATGACAAGGTGAAAGAAAGAGGGTCCCCATTTTGAATGGGGCGTGTGTGTGTGATAGGCATAACAAATGGCGACTTTTCTGGAAGAATGCTCCTGACGTTCTAAATATAAATATTCATTTTGAACCTAAAATCTTTGGTTTCACAGACTAGAAGCCAGTTTCTAAGGCTGAACTAAGAACAAGTTAAGGAGAAGAACCAAGGTTGAATCATATGATGATGTCATCATGGATGTGTGTGCACAGTGAGTTCATTTCCTTTTCCTCAGAAACCATGCGAACAACTAATGATCGAGAGGGACAAGCTACGTAATTTATCGGACCCCAAAAGTAACTTGGACATTGCTTCGTTGCCAATTAGACGTCCATAGCCCCTACAGAGTTGTCGGTGTGACCCCACGAACATAGCTCTACTACTAGCTAGACATCCATAGCCCCAGTAGAGATATTCGTACACCCATACGGTTGGATGATTTTATATTTTATTTTATTTTCTAATATTGTGTTGTAGTTCTTTTCTTTTCTTTTGCTCAACCGTGCAAGCATTGAAGCTCACTATGGGTTTGGGAATCACAGTGGTCACTAGAGCAGACTTCAGATTTTTCACTTGTCCAACCCTCCCAACAATCACCACACAATTCTTTAGAAACCTTTAAGGTGCGTTTCGTGTATGATCCATGACAAATGCAGGAGATTCAATCAAGGGTACAATCCTGGATTAGTCCAGAGTTCAAAAGAGGAAACCAATGCTTAGGGCCTTTTAGAGATCGATAGTGGGGAATGAAGGCTTATCTAGAGAGAAAAAAAAGAGTAGGCAATAGAGCGAATCATTCATCAAACCAAGCACAACCACCTAAGTGAAACAAGGATATACTCCTCAAGGTAAAAAAAAAATTGTGGGGAAGCCATAAAAACAAAACAAAACAAGAAAGCAAAGCAAGGAAACCTACCCTAACATATATACAATTATTTACATGGAAAACTCTAGGAGAGCTAAGGCTTGGAAGTAATGCTTAAGATGCTGCCCATTGATAGGAAATGAGACATCCTCACTAGTTAAGGTCTTTAAGCGAAAAGCATTATCTCCAAGAATTTCAGCAATCTGAAAGGGGCCAAGCCAAAGCTTGTCAAATTTGTTATGTCCCCCTTTTCTTTCTCGAGCCTTGATTTTGGCTCAATGGTCAAACCATATTTTGACTACGCCTTGATGTTTGGTGAAATTTTCTAGTGCACGGTCTCGTACTTCCTCTAAATGTAATATATTAGCCAGGTGAGCTTCTCTACGATCTCCTCCTTCAGAAAAATCATTAATGAACTAGAGGGTAGGGATTTTCAAGTGAATCAGAAAGACATGCTCCAAGCCATAAATGAGGTGGTGAGGGGAATCACCAAGGGAAGCCTTATGGTGGGTATGATCTGCCCAAAGGGAAAAACATAGCTGGGTATGCTACTCCTTGAGGTTCCTATTAAGCAATTTTTTGATCACGGTAATTAGGTTCTTGTTGGTAGATTCAGCAAGACCATTGCCTTGGGGATAATATTTGGAGGAGAATTTGAGTGCAAAGCCATAGTCAAAGGCCTAACCAGTGAATCTTAATGATGCAAATGTGGGACCATTATCACATACTAATGCATAAGGACAACCAAAACGGTTCAAAATAAAACTTTCTAGAAAATTACTTACTACCTCCGTTGTGCATTGCCTACATGCAATTGCTTCTATCCATTTAGTGCAATAATAAGAAGCAATTAGAATGTACCTATGTCCTACAGATGATGGAGGGATTACTAGACCAATGAAGTCGAGCCCCCATTGTGCGAATGGTTTTACCTCCAAGACTGGTTGCAACAGGACAACAACAGTCTTTTCTCTGGTTGTCGTTGTTTGGCATACATGGTAGGTGCAGATGTGGCTATGGGAATTCTTGAAGATCGTAGGCCAATAATAGCCTTCTCTCAGTATTTGGTGTGCTGTAGACAAGCTAGAACCATGGCCTGTGCCAAATTTGTCATGAAACTCTTTCAAGACACGATCGATTTCTTCCTTGCCAAGACATCTTAGGTAGATACCTTCATGATTCCTCTTGTACAATGTGGCCCCTTGTAGCATATAACTAATACTTTTCAATCTATGTGCATGCTTTTGGACTCCCTGGAAGTGGGGCAAACATTTATGATTCAACAGATAATACACTATGTCATTTTACCATTCTCCTGGGGAGACATCCTCTAGTTGGTATTGCTGCACTATGAGCTTAAGCCTTACATCTGCTACCACTTTAGAAATCATTCAGGTGAGCGCTTTTATTCTCACCAATATCATTGGTTGGATTTCTAGATCATATTCCTACAACAATGTAATTTATTTTTCCCTTCATTCGCCCAACTCATTCTGCATAAGCAATGTCTTCATGGCTAGGTCAGGAACTATGGCAAACACTTTGTTGTGAAAGATATAATGCCTAAACATCTTTACCCCTCTAACAAGGGCATAGGCTTGTTTTTCTACATTGTGGTAACGCAACTCAACATCTTTCAAATGGATACTCATGAAGGTGATTGGATGCTCATTTCCCTCATCATCCTTCTACGTCAGGATGCTGGCACATGAATGATCTGAAGTGAATGAATAGATGTATAAAGGATTTAGGTAGTTTGGACTGACTAACACTGGTGCCTCAACAATTGCTTGTTTAATTTTCCCAAAGGCTTGCTTCACCTCAAGAGTCCACTCGATCTTGGCATCTCGCTTTAACATAGCAGTGAGTAGTTTGACAATTTCAGCGAAGCTTGTTATAAACTTACAAACAAAGTTGATCTTTCCAAAGAAATATTTAATCTCCTTCTTGCTACCCAACAACTAAATCTTCATGATGGCTTGAATACATTCAGGATCAATGGAGATCCCCTTTTTTGATAAGACATGCGCCAACAACTTTCCCTTAGTCACTTCGAAGATGTATTTCTTTGGATTGAGGGAAACCCCAAACTCAGGACACCTTTGAAAAAATCTACATAGGTCGGCAACATGATCACCTCGCTATTTTGAGAACACTGTTAAATCATCCATGTAGATGATTATGCACCTTCCGACCAGATTATTGAATGCAATATCCATCATGCGTTGAAAGGTGGAACCTACGTTGATGAGCCCGAAGGGCATCCGTCTATAGGAAAAGGTGCCCCACTTGGTGGTGAACGCCATTTTGTGTCAGTCTTTATATTGCACCATGACTTGGTTGTAGCCTGAATACCCATCCAAGAAGGACATCATCTAAGAATCATTCACTATTTGGAGTACCTCATCCACTGATGGCATAGGATAGTTGTCCTTATTTGAAGCTTGGTTCAGGTTGTGGAAATCCATGCACAATTTGATTTCTTCATTCTTTTTCCTAACTAGAACTAAATTGGCAACCCATGTAAAGTGTTGAACTGGAAAGATAATCCTGGAAGACAACAATTTCTACACCTCCTTGTATATGATTGGCTGCAGTAAAGCATTGACAGGGCACTGCCACTATCGAAATAGCCTTGCACACAGTCTAAGGGGAATCATGTGTGTGATTATTGAGGTGTCATATGTTTTTAGATCCTTGTAGCTCCAAGAAATGACATCGTGGTACTTTTTCAAAGCATCCACTACACCCTTTCTTTCTTTGGGTGTGCACACCTTGCCGATGAATATATTCCTTGCTTTGTCCACTATTCCGAGGTTGTAGGTGTCACATTGGCCACTGATGGCGTCTTTCTTGGATTATTGATCTTGATTCCTGATCTAATATAGATAAAATATGCGTTTGAGTTGGACCATCCCTCTCAAGATAGTGTTAGTATTGAGATTGATGACCCCTTCTATATCAAATTCTGCCTCCTTAGGCTTAGCCTCATCAATTATTTGGGCAGCGAACACATCATAATTGGTAATGAAATCCAGGATGTCTTTTTCATCATTAAACACCTAAAAATTAGCTAGATTGTCTAGTATAGATGGAGTGGAGGTGAGCTTGACCGTGAATCATTTAAGGCCAGAAAATGATAATGGATTCAAAGTGCTAGCAGGTTGTACTAGGGAATCGGTAGTATAATTTTGAGCATGAGGGATCAAATGTATATGAAATACATTGAGACCTTCCAACAGGTCCCATACCCTATGTCTGTAATTGGTGAGTCTTCTGTCATAATAGGAATATAGCTTTCTTACTTTTTTTATGACCAATTCTGAATCCCTGAAGACTTGCAACATTTTGACACCTTTCCTTAATGCCACAAGGAGTCCCAAGACCAACACCTCATATTCTGTGATGTTATTAGTGAAATAAAATTGAAGCCTATGAGAAGCAAAATATGACTTACCTCTGGGACTAATTAGTTCAAAGCCGACTCCAGCCCCATGCTTGGATTTGGATCCATCGAAGTGTAGTGTCCAAAACCCCAGAGAGTTATCGACCCTAGAATCGGTAGGCCCAATTTCTAATTTTGATGGGGGCCTCATTTCAACAACCTTTTGAGGAGGTGCAAGGGTTGAATGCATCTATTATGGTAGCATCGACCGAACCTCCTCTTGTGGAGCGATTTGTATTTTGTTATGCTCAATTACTTTTTGACACAAACAACATTCAAATTCTGAATGGGAAACATTATGTACCCTGCACCAGCTTGGTAGCAAGAGTTCCTGAAAATTCATTCTGGCTCCCAAACTGAGTTGGTCCTGTACACAATTTTCCATAAAATATTGGAAACCATCCAACAATCCCAAATTGTCACCATCGCAAAATCCTTCGTCATCTGACTCTATCAACATTTCCTTGCTTTGAGGGATACAGGCCAGGTCACCCAAGTGGATATTTTTTGGAGGATTGTTTCAAGGGAAATTTGAAACTCCTCCCTTCCTGACCACCATCCATGTGTTTGGGAAGAACCTCCACAATTTCCTGCTAGATTCAGGAGCTTCCGCTAATGTCATGCCCCTAAGCATGTGCAAGTTCCAAATCCATCTCGATGTAAATTGATAGAGCTTGATAAGACAAAGATCAACATAGTTGGAGAGATCAACAAAATACCCATGTAGATTGCTGCTGATCCCAAAATTCAGCAAACCATTGACATCCAAGTTGCTGATATCTCGAACACCTAGGGCATAATTTTAGGAAGAGATTTCACAAAGGCATTGAATGGATACATCACAAAGAATTAATCTCATTTGTGGTTGCGATGGAAAGGGATGCCAAATTAGATTCAAGTGCATTAGGAGCCACACATGAGGTTCATGATTACGGAATACAAGAATACGAATGAGGTGTTGTGCCTATCACACACACACCCTGTTCAGAATGGGGACCCTGTTTCTTTCACCCTACTAGGTCATTTTATTGCTGCCTCATTTTGTGGGTCCCCATTTTGGTGTCCATAATGGTCAACATGCCTCTGAAGTCTCATCTTAAGTTGACCATGTGTTTCCCCTCAAAATTTTCTATCCTAAAGCTTCCTTGGCATTTCACCATTTGCTGGCATCCGTGGGGGCTCTCAAGCTTGGACTATTGGAATTCCCCTCTCGAGTTTCCCTACCTCTTTAGCCTTTTTATGATGCCTTTCAGTTGGCACCTCCCCGACTTCCAGACCTTAGCTTCATGATTTCTGTTCGGTGGCTTGCATCAAAATTGACATTACCGTTGCACCTTCTAGACCTGACTCTTTGGGTTTCCCTGCTCAGGTTTCCATCCCAATTTCACCATTTTGGATGGCCATCGACCAACATCCTTCTGGTCTCTAGACCCTGATGCTTGCTTGGCCATTAGATTCTCACTTGGTGAGTTTTTGGATGACATTTCCCTCACGTCACTTCGGACCTCAGGCTCTAGACTTCCTATCGCCGTCCTTAATTCGAATCCACCTACCTCACTAGCCACCATACCTACATTTATTAGGGACATTAATTGTGATTAAGGGTATAAATATTGGGTCTGATATGATATTATCACATGTCAAGAACAACCAAATGGTGCAGTTCCATCATTGGCTTTGCACTTGAACCATCCCTTCGTCATTCTTCGAGGATTCAACAACGCTATTTATCGGGTCTTCAAGGTATGCTTGCCGTCTAACAGCCTGCTTCATATTTTCATGGTTTTATGCTTAAGCAATGAAGAATAGGGGAAGTTTTTGCATGAATTTGATAGAGAGAACACCTTGCCACAAAACCCATGTGTTGAAATTTCCCAAAAATCTATCTAAAACTTAGAAAATCAAACTCAGAGCCTTCTCTTCCTGTCGCTGTTCTTCGAACTAAGCGACCGCACCCTTTGAGCCTGAGACCTTCGGCCACCATTTCCATTCAAAATTTAGACTTAGCACAAGCTTACCTCAAATGGAAAATGCCTCGCAGGTTCTGGCCTTCGAGACTTCGCTTTTGGATTGTTGCTTCATCTCTAATATTTCAAACGACGTTCTTGCCCCGCCCTTCCAAGTCTTGGACCCCGACTTTCCATTTGACACAAGACCTTTAAAATCTTCCACTTCCTAGCAACTTTCAAGCCCCGATCTACATAATTCCACATCTGGGTTGTTGCTTCCATGCTGCTCTTTCAAACGCCCATCAGGCGACCACCTTCCGGTTCTCAGGTCCCGAGTGCCTCCCCACCAAAACAACTTTTAATGAAAATATTTAAGTCCTTGCCTCCATTGAACCTTGCCCATCAGACTTCCGCCATCAGGCTTCTGTCCCTTCTCAACCATCTCAAACAACAATCTCAAATCATCCTTCCAACCCCCGGACCCCGACATCCCATTCTCCGCCAAGTTTTAACAGATGAAGTCGTAAAGCGAAATCCTTCTCCGGGCTTGGTTTGCCAAATTGTGGGTCCCAAAGTTTTGTCCCCACTTCGCCATTTCTCATGGCTATCATGCAATGACCTCCCAGCCCTCAAGGCCCAGGCTCTTGAATGACCACAATTTGCGAAGGAAATATTTCATGGCCTTTGGCCTCTTGGGTTCTGGACTCCAAAACTCCTCCTCTAGAATGTCATTTCTCCAAAGCTATTTCAAATAGGTAACACTTGACAACCTTCCATTGGTTTGATCCTGGATGCCTTAATGGTGACCTAAATGACTTCCAATTTGAAACGAATGATGACCCACTTGCTAAAATGTGATCACCTTGCTCATGAACCCTTGATTATCCAAACCTAAGATTGGGAGAAATTGTTTGGGTCTTCCCACTCTATTCGCCCTCCAGAACAACATTCTGACCAAGGAAGTCTGGCATTTGGGGCCTGGGTCACCCATTTTCCTTCCAATGAACCTTCAATGGAAAATTCACCTAAGTGTTAGACATTTGAATGATAGATTATTCGATCTAACCTTGTTTTGCAGGGATTTGGCTAAATGTTTATGTCGCCATGCTAGTTTTTACTTAACCCCAACCTCTATGTGTAGGATATATGGAATCAAGTGCAGAAACCTTGGGGGCAACCAAATACAAAGGAAAGAGAACTGCCAAAGCTCCTCGAGGTAACGAGTATAAAGATCAGATGAAATACCAATTCCAGGGAGTGTTGTTGCATTCCAAGGTCAGAACCAAGTGGAGGGACATCTTTGATATAAATATTGGGCATGTCAACATTGATGAGTTCATACAAAGGGTTAGAATAAGCCCCAAAATAGATAATGTGAGAGTTATCAGGATCAGTGGAATAGCCAAGGCTATGAGTTTCCCTCCTGCCTTGGTTGCCCCTGAGCTGGTAATGGCTTGCAGCATGGCATATCTACCAGAAACAAGGACTATTGTTGATAGGGATGGAAACATTCTAGCCGACATGTCACCATCAAGAATAATAAAAACTTTCCACATTCCTATCTTCAGAAATATGGAGCTGTCTACTATCTAGGAATACAAATAAATGTGGGATGAAGACCCCATAAGATGCAAGAAGCTCATAAACCAGTATTGGCTAAAAGATAGATGAGGCAGCGCTGCAAAGGTTCCCCAAGAACTCTTTCGCAGTGACTTCTTTGAGGATTATCATGATTTGGTCACCTTACTAAGAAGAGTAATGGGCCTCCTTGCTATGACCTATTTTTAGGAATGGATGGTGTACTTCATTGAGCACATTCTCCATGGGAAGGACACCACATTCTAATGGGGGAGAATAATCAGTGACCATTTTCATGATCAATTCATGAACGTCAAGAAAACATCCAAGTTCTTCATGACCTCTTACGTGGTATACTCACTGGCTGATAGGAGGAATTATAATGAATTATTTGGAATTCCAAATGAGGTGCCTAGTAGAGAACTCAAGGCTTTCGAAAAGTACCCTCAGCTATAGTTCAGGAACTTCAAGAAGGATTATTGCAGAGTAAACGATGCATTCATCGCTTATATCATCAGACTGCTTAGGGGTGATTTTGGGAGAAGAGTCTCCCATAGTGCTCGAGATTTTATAAATGGTTATGCTATTCTATTTATCCAATACCCCAAGTTCACATACATCCGTGCCGAGGGATTCTCAGAAAAGATGAACAAGCTGCCCTGGTACCCTAATGTCCAGATTATATTATTGGAGCTCTCTTGGTAGCTGCAACACATTCACACCATTCTGAGTAGAAAGCATTTGGTGGGGATCCCTTATCCCCTTACACTCGGCCAAGGGATGTATGACCTTAATACCTCCCAATCTGTAGGAAATTTAGAGAAGGAATTGGTAGAATATCAGTTCAAATCTGACATAGCCAGGCCTCGAATGGATCCATACGGTCATGTCAGAAAAGCGATTGGACAAGAGTATGCCCACCTCCAAAACATTGAAGATTTCTAGGCCAATTGCAATGATGACTTGGAGGTGTGGCTAAGGAGCTATATGTGGATGACCACATACTTTTTGAAAAGAGTGAATTTGTTCCTAGTGCCTGATCAACTTGAAGAGGATGAGAGCATCGTGATTGACCCTAGGTACAACACCATTGCATACGTGTCACTGCTGGTAATTGATTGGAATGAGCTAGAGGTTAATGACGTCGACATACTTACCAAGAGTATTGAAGCTCAAATGAAGGCACGGATAGATGAGCAAGTTGCTCAGTTAAAGAAACAAAGGGTTGTCTTGACATTCAAGGGGCTCGAGAGTGAGCCAAGTGGTTCAAGTGGTGGGACAACTATTGCATCAACGGGAGAAATATCTAAGTCCCCTCCATCAATTCGTTCAAAAAAGAGAAAGGAAACAAAGGAGCAACAATCCAACCGAAAGGTGTATGCTAGGAAGGCCTTGGAGGGTGAATCTACAAAGAAACATAAGTGAATGGGCAATGCCATCAAAATGCCAATAGTCCAAGAAGATCCACTCCATGAGGGAGAGGAGATGGAGGCTGATCAACTGAAGTCTCCACCTATTTCATCTACTATCACAATCACTACTAGTGTTGTCACCACTCTGCCTATCCCACACGTAGTAGTTGCATCCTATCCACCCACGATGGACATTTTTGTCCATCTTGCTTCTTCTTCTCCCATCGCATGGGTAATATCAGTTGATTCATCCTCTGTCACTACCTCACCCATTTCTTCATCCTCCATGTCTCCTTCCTTTTCTTTTCCAGCTGCCACCACTACAACCACAATGCCTACACTCACCCTTCCAGAACCCTTCATTAAATACATGAAAAATGTGCCCTCTGAGCTCTCAGAAATGTTTGCAAATCCGATAGTAGAAACTGCATTGGCTCATACAATAATTAGCACTCCAATTCCTCCTCCTCCTACCGAGCCACCAACAATGGAAGCCACCATGCAAATTTATGAGGAATTGGATTGACGAAAACAAATAGAATCAACTAAGAGATTGGATGAGGAGGAAAAAGACTATCTTGAACACCCAATTTATGAGCATTGAGTAATCGATGAGTTCGCCTATGAGTCTTCCAGTGATGAGAGTGAAGATGCAAAGATAATTGAAGAGATAGCTGATCCTGAGCTCGATGCTGAGTGGGCTAAGCAACTTAAGGAAATTGAAGACAAGGAGGCTGAAAAATAACCTATTGGTGGAGAAGGGGTTGCTATCATAGGGATGGAGGGTGATAAGTCTCCAATGAAAGAATGAGACCATGCACCTAGACATGATGAAGGGGATTTTCCTCATAAAGAGCGAGAAGATAAGGAAGAAGATAAGCTTGAAGAAGAGGCTAAAAATTATGAGGATCTAGAAATTGAGCAACCCGAGGAGCACATGCATGATGAGGAAAAAGAAGAAAAAGATACTGAAAGGGAAAACAACCCTGATGAACACTTACCTACCAAATCCCTTGTCAGACGCATAGTGTTCGTTCAAGACTCTAATGAAGAGAATGATGATACAAGGATGGAGCAGGAGACCCTCGATGATAGAGAAATTGAATTTAGATTGAACATCAACTTAGATATCCCATGCAAGTCATGACCTGACACCTGAGAGACCTTGGGGTGTGTTAGGTCTCAAAAATGCAAGTTTGAACCACAAGAGGTTGTAAAGCTCTTGACACGTTTTTGGCTAACGTACAAGGCCAATTAATGTAATTGAACCTTCTACTCTTTAGGCTCTGCTAAACCTAGGTAGGTGTACCTATGTAAATGATGCATATTTGAACTATGCTTCCTAATTGATCATTCTATCCACAATGGCAATTTGACAATGAAGAGATGTGATATTTATTTGGTATAAATAGTATAAGAAATATCAAGGTATAATTCAATATGTTCAGTTAACAGATGTGAAATTTTGAAATAAATTTAATGAAACTAAATAAATAAACTGAGTGAGACCAGTGCTTTGTTGGGTAAAACAGAGTCCAATCAAGGTCTTTGATGGATGGCTTCTATTTGGAAAAAATTCTAATTGTTTGGCATACAAATATCTATTTATAACTTGTATAAAAATGTAAGATAATGATTGACAAACCCTACTGGAGGCAGAATACAAATCCTAATTATCTAACTCTTCTTACAGATCCAAATAACATTCCCAAGTTATTGTGATTGACCAAAAGGAATTTAGTTCTTCCTTGAAGAAACCAAATAATCACATCACACAAATACAACAAACGTGCATTGATAAATTGTATATATGCTAGATATATCAACCTAAATAACCATAAAACATTAGGTTAGAGAGAATTAGATAATTGAATAATTTTAACAAACAACTGATACCAAAATGGAACCATCAAAACAAGAAAAATTCATTATTTCCCTAAAGCTTAAATTTGCATCATGGTCTCTATAGCATACATTTTTTGAAATGATCTTCGTTCTAACTATTTTTTCTTCACTTCTAACCTCAATTCTACCATGAATTCATGCTTTTATACATTTTAGATAACCTTTCCCCTTCCTTTTGGTTTCTGTCTGTTCACATTCTTCGAGAGGCAAGGAGTTGCACCGTTTCAGAAAATATAACTAAAATATGAAAGCAATAACAATCACAATGACGGTCACTTTATCGCATTATCGTGTGCCATCATTTCAACTACTATGGTACCACAGTAAAATGTCATGTTATTCCACCTTCTACCGCTCTCCCACGGTCTAACATTTCCTTCCATGTGGTACCACGGTGGCATTTTATGTTATTGTACTGCATATTGCTCTATCGTGGTCACCATTTTGTCTTCCCGTGGTATCGCGATGAACGCTTGTTACCTTTTCTGCATACTGCTCTACCACGATCACCTTGATGAACCTTCATGGTATAGTGGTGTCAGCCTGTCACAGTCTTCTCTCCCTTTACCGCTCCACCGCGGTCTACCTATATGCTCCCTGTGGTTTCACGGTGACCTGCTCTGTTCTTTCTTTTGCCTTATTGCGGGATATATTCTTTCCCTCCGTGGTATGGCGGTGTTTGAATTTTCCATGCTTCATTCCTTCCACCACTCTACCATGGGTGTAGACTTAACCGTGCATGATGTAGCAGTAAAATGGGATGGAATTTACTGTTTTGACCATAGTATCGCGAGCTATTTTGCAAAGGGTTGCGGTAAAGAGGTAAATGGTGTTGGCCAAAAAAAGGTGGATGATAAGGCAACGGTATGGCAGTAAAAGTAAATTTAGCATTATGGAGGGTGGTAAAATGATTTTTCATGAAAAATAGCAAAATATTGGGTTTGAATGGGTAAAAACCCTTAGAATTTTTCTGAAAATTAGGGTTCTAACAACAGAGTCGCCAAACTGTTAGGTCTCAAAAACGTAGGTTTGAACCACAAGAGGTTGCCAAACTCTTGACACATTTTTGGCTAATGTACAAGGTCAATTAATGTAATTGAACCTTCTATTCTTTAGGCTCTGCTAAACCTAGGTGGGTGTACCTATGTAAATGATGCAGATTTGAACTATGCTTCTTACTTGATCAATCTATCCACAATGGAAATTTCACAATGGAGAGATGTGATATTAATTTGGTATAAATAGTATAAGCAATATCAAGTTATAATTCAATATGTTCAGTTAACAGATGTGAAATTTTGAACTAAATTTAATGAAACTAAATAAATAAAATGAGTGAGATCAATGCCTTGTTGGGTAAAATGGAGTCCAATAAAAGTCTTTGATGGATGGCTTCTATTTGGAAAAAATTCTAATTGTTTGGCATATAAATATCTATTTATAACTTGTATAAACATGCAATATAATGATTGACAAACCCTACTGGAGGCAGAATACCAATCCTAATTATCTAACTCTTCTTAAAGATCCAAATAACATTCCCAAGTTACTATGACTGACCAAAAGGAATTTAATTCTTCCTTGAAGAAACCAAATAATCACATCACATAGATACAAAAAATGTGCATTGATAAATTGAATATATATTAGATATATCAACCTAAATAACCAAAAAAAATTAGGTCAAAGAGAATTAGATAATTGAATAATTTTAACAAACAACTGATACCAAACTAGAACCATCAAAACATAAAACTTTCATTATTCCCTAAAGCTTAAACTGGCATCATGGTCTCTACAACATAAAAATTCGAAAATGATCTTTGTTGTAACTATTTTTTCTTCTCACTTCCAACCTCAATTCTGCCACGAATTCATGTTTTATACATTTTAGAGAACCTTTCCCCTACCGTTTGGTTTCTATCTATTCCCATTCTTCAAGAGGGAAGGAATCACGTCGTTTCAGAAAATATAAGAACCGCAAAAACAACGATCACTTTACCACATGACCGTGCACCATCATTTCAACTAGTACAGTACTATGGTAACATTTCATGTTATTCCACTTTCTATCGCTCTACCGCGGTCTAGTATTTCCTTCCATGCGGTACCGCAGTGGCATTTTATGTTACACCGCTGCATATAACTCTACCGCAGTTACCATTCTGTCTTCTCACAGTATCCCGATGACCGCTTGTTACCTTTTCTGCATACTGCTCTACCATAGTCACCTTGATGACCCTTTGCGGTATAGTGGTGTCGACTTGTCATAGTCTTCTCTCCCTTTACCTCTCCACTGTGGTCTACCTATCTGCTCCCTGCGGTTCCGTGGTGACCAACTCTGTTCTTTCTACCGCCTTACCGTGGGCTATGTTCTATCCCTCTGTGGTATGCGGTATGGAGGTGTTTGAATTTTCCATGCTTCGTTCCTTCCACCACTCTATCGCAGGTGTAGACTTAACCGTGTGCAGTGTAGCAGTTAAGGGGATAACATTTATTGTTATGACTACAGTACCTTGAGCTATTTTGCAAAGGGTTGCAGTAAAGAGGTAAATTGTGTTGGCCAAAAAAGGGTGGATGATAAGCTAGCGGTATGGCAGTAAAAGGAAATTTAGCATTATGGAGGGTGGTAAAATTATTTTTCATGAAAAAGATAGCAAAATATTGGGTTCAAATGGGTAAAACCCCTTAGAATTTTTCTAAAAATTAGGGTTCTAAAATGGTGATTTTCAGCAACTTGCAGGATATTTCCTTTCAAGAGAGGTAATGCACTTATGCATTGCCTATGTTGAGAAGGTGTGCAAAAACACCCATCACCAACAATATTCTTCACAAATCTACAATACACCTTAAGAAAAAAAGCTCCCACTACATCTAGAAAACCTCCAACACTTAAGAGAAATGTGTCCCCTTCTAAACAAAACCGTTAGCTCTAATACCAAATGTTGAAAACAAGTTGAAAGTAAGATGCAATATCAACTTATGTATGTGTATTAAAATATAAAAATAATATTAACAAATCAGATTACATGTATCTGATTGCACATTCACCATAATAGAAAAATCAGCAAACAAATATGACACCAAACTTACATGGAAAAACCCTATTAGGAAAAAATCCACACGAGAAAAGAGGGAAAGTATATTATTTATCTTCAAAAGATAGATAAAACACATTACAATTCCTTTCTGATCTCCTACAACTTGGATGCTTCCATACACCAGCAAATAACACTCAATGAGACTACCACCTCATGGCTCCAATTTATAGAACTTATGGGAGACAAATCCACAATGGTAAACGAAAAAAAGAGGTACCAAAACCACTTATAAAAACCCATACCACTTTCTTGGAAGACCATGAATCATGATAATATATATTAATTAATATGCACAAGACTCCAATATGGGTACTTAATCCATAACCTCTTCATCTTCTACCAATAAGGATGCTCCAGTGACTATTCAAATTTTTGATGGAGAACCAATGGACACCTATTTCCCTCAAAAATTTGGAACCCCACTCAAGACCTTTCAAATTCCTACTATGGATGCATAGGAGGGATAAATGTTCCTCTATTGATGTGTAAGCTCCACCAACATTAAATTTCCTCTTGAAAATATAATTACAATGTCAATACTAAATAAATTTCTCACATGTTCCCTAGGACACTTTCGAAGAAACATGGAGACATAAATATGACATGGGTTTGCAAGGTTAATGGCACCTTGCCTAGCATGAATAGAGAATAAAATTTAAGATATGTTCTCTCTACACTTTTAATACCTAGTAGATAGATGACTTCATACAAATGTATAAGGAGTTGTTGAATAAAAACTTGGTTGTCTCATTCCTTATATTCCTTAAACTCAAGTATGAAGTAAATAACCTAAACAATAATACAACACAAAGGACTAAAGAATAATATTAATGGAGTTTATATTTGTTTCTAAGGATGGGTGAAGAAAAAAAAGAAAGACTAGTACCCGCCTTGGGCTACATAGTCATTTATTATGCATTATATATTGAAAAACCAAAACCTACTTTGATGTTCATATAATATATTATCACCTTGTGGTAATATGACTTACACAAGCTTTATGCAACCATACTTAGTAATCCATCATAAGAAATGAAATTCCTATTAATTTATGACAAGAATTTACTCTTTCCCTTGAACAAATATCAAACTATTAAACAAATTCTAGACAAAAAAATATGCTTGAAGAGTTGATATAACCCTCGAATAAAAAACTTAAAGAAAATTCATTCACAAATGGAGACAATTTCTGTAATAGTGTATATTCATATTAGACACAATTTCAAAGTATAGGGGCACAATTAATGTAATGACTAACGGACCTACCTTCACCTTTGTCATTCAATAGTTTTTGTTCAAGTCCTTCCTTGGAAAAAATTGACAACCTTTATGAAAGAACATGAGAGATTACATTATAAAGACTTGGAGGTAACATAAATTAACTCTAAATGTGACACATGGCTCAATGTGACCCCTTTGATCTGCAACTAAAAATGGATATGGCATCTGGAATATGCCACAAAAAAATTATCATCACTTTTCTTCTCATTTTTAAAATTGAGGTTTGTTTTCCCATTTTATTATTGTAGACATCCAAATTTGGACACTTACATTTGTCCAAATTTATCCCTTTTCATCTAAACATCCTCTTATTTGTGTTAATTAGGTAATATTTCTATTATCTAATTAATACCCTTAATCCCTCTTTTATTTAGTTAATGATTAAATACCTTACCCCCTTTACTCTCCTTTTCATCAAATGAATTAAATAAATATGACATTTATTTAATTCCTCACAAGTCACATCCTTTTCCTTAATCCTAATCCATCTCCTAATCCCATCAATAGGGATATGCACATGACTAATCCCTAATTAGGATGTTTCACATCCTCCAACTTTTTCATGTTGGATCTTAATCTTCATTAGCCACTAACTATTTTATAATCAATCCCCCTTTGGTCAACTCCTTCATTCCCCAAGGAATTTTTAATTCCTTTTTGTCTTCCCCATGTGAATTTAAAATTCACTTTTGATTCCTCCAAGAAATCTCCCTCTTCCCCATGAATTTAAAATTCATTTTTGATTCCTCCAAGGAATCTCCTCTTCCCCATGTGATCATTGAAAGGTCACATCAAGTCAAATGGAAGCCAAGAACCTTCCATTATAAGGGCCTTGTTTTATCCTGAAGGTACTTTTCAGCCTTCTCCATAAGAATCTTGTGTTATCCATAAGGTGCTTGTCATATGAATTTTAAATTCATATTTATTCTCCCAACCACCTTATCCCCTTCAATCATGTGAATTAAATATTCACATTTATTTCTCCAACCAATTCTCTCTTCTCTATGTGGATTTTTGAAGAATACTAAAATTCCTCATATGCCACTTTCACCTTCATATGGGAACAAGGGGTTCCTTTTTGAGGAAATCATCTCATCTCCCAAAGTACTTGTAAAGTACTTTTCCTTTTCCTCCACATCATTTGTACCTTGTCCATCTCACCTTTCCCCTTGGACAACTCACCCTCCACATGTCAAGATTTGAGGGCTTGTGAGTCCTCAACTCACCACAACCCTCCATCTTGGCCATGGTGGCTCAATCCTAACCGTTGAACTCTCTAGAGAATTCAATTTCCTCTATAAATACCCCCCTCTTCCTTCATTAAAAGGATCCTAGAGACCTTAATCATTTTAGCACCCTTATGCTCTTGAATTGCCAAGCCATTTTAGAACTTGCATTAGCTCATTTTTCATTGCATTCATATTACTCATTTCATCACATAATCACTTTATATCCATTCTCATCCCATTGCCATCCAAGGAGCACAAAAATCCAGCTACATCAAGGTCCAACCACATGACAATGTAGGTAGAAGGTATATTTCATTGTTTTGTGTTATTTCCTTTATTTGTGTTAAATGTAGCCCAATCGTTGAGGTGGTCTTGTGTTTTCATATTGCATTCATAGTTAGATTTGCATTATTAGGTAAGAAAAATGCATGCACACATTTCTAGCATGCTCGGTGGGACCCACAAATGGGTCATTTGCTTTTATATTTTGCTATTGTTTGTACTTTTGCAAATTCAGATGATGCAAAAATTCGGCTACGGTCTAGCAAAGCCGACCACGCCCTAGCAGGGGCGAACATGCCCCTTGGTGGAAACATCTATATTTTTGCTTTCTGATTTTGTTTTTTGTAGGTTCAGGTGATGCAGAAAACTTGCCATGCCCTAGTAGAGCCGGTCACACCCTAGCAGGGGAAGCCATGCTCGAGCATAAACACCCCTCGATAGAAACATTTGCATTTTTTTTGCTGACTGTGTTTTGTAAAGGTTTAGGTGACACAAAAAGCCGACCATGCACCAACAGAACTAGACACGCATGGGCATAGATGCCCATTAACGAAAAATGCATCATTTTCACCCACTGTCTGACTCAAGGGGCGATCACATCTTGCAGAGATGCCTGTCTATGAAAAACCAACACCTGAAGCTCTCTATTTTCATTAGAGAGGTGAAAACACCCTTGCAGAACCAACTACGTCCCAACAAAACCAACCACACCCTGGCACAAATGCCTCTCTATAGCAGAAACAACATTTTAGCTCTTTGTTTTCACCAAAAAAGGCAACCAGGTTCAAACAGAAGGTTAAAAAAAATAGTGTTTTTCTGCATTTTCAAACTGTATTTTGTTTATGGCTTTATTAATACTGACCCCCTAATTTGTCTTGTTGGTGATTGTGAAGGGTTTTATACTAACGTTTGTGTAGGAAATTTATGATTGACAAAGAATGGTGGGGAAACTACTAATCTATTTCTTGCAGGACCAAACCTTTAGTTAGCTATTTACTTTCATTTATTTTATACTAATTAGGCACATAGATTAAGTAGGAGGTTAAAGGATTTGTTTGCTTTGTCTAAAAAGTAAGCTATCGACGTATCCAATCCCCTTGCACCATTTGGCGATCTTGGGTGATGAGAAATTATAGCTTACTTTGTTCTTTATGTTACCCAAGGGGGTGGAAATCATTCAAGCTTTCCCCTTGCACTTTGTGTGAGCCTGGGGAGTAGTTGAAAATGATTAACACTTTATTTTTAGTGGGACCTGCTTAGGGATTTCATCAATCCAAGGGACGTTCCTGACCATGTGTATCAGCGGGGTATAAAAAGGGGGGAGAATGAAAGTTGTACCCCAATCTATTTGCGTCATAATTGGCGGAGCATCGAAGCTAGGGTGATACCTAAATAGACGTGAAGAGTTGGTCTGACCCTTTCAGAATCTCGTCGGGGTTCCTGAATCATGCTTGTGACGTACTAGTGTTCACAGTTTGGGCCCCACATACCGTGCGTATATTGAGGACTCCTTAGATTTCCTTGTTTATCCTAGTTAGAGAATCATGTTGGCCATACCCTTCTTACTAATCTTAGGTTTGTGCTACTTGAACTGTCTTTTTGTGTAAAGCCAGTGCATATCTTATAAGTTAGGTCATTTTTTCCACTTTGCTTGTTGTTTTTAAGTGTTTTCAATCCTTTTCCATAGTTATTTTTCAGCTAAATCAAGTCGACAGGGGCGACCACACCCTTGCAGAGCCGACCACGCCCTGACAGAATTGACTATGAGCCAATGGAACTAGCCAGTCCTCTGCACCAAAATAGCCATTTTCACCCCTATTTTCACCCGAAGGGCGGCCATGCCCTAACAGGGGCGACCACGCCCAAAAAAAAGTTTTTTCTTAGCATCCCCCTATCATTCCATTAGTCCATTCCCCTATATTGAACATCCATTCTGCCATTTCATTAGCTTGTTCATCCATTTAGAAGATTTTCTCTCTCATTTTGTCGACCCGTTCATCCACTTAGAAAGTTCTTTTGGTCGTTTAGGGAACCCGTTTTTCCCATTACATCATTTAGCAAGTACATTTTACCATATGTTAGGCTTGTTCTTGATTTGGAAAAGTTCAAAAACCTTGCAGAGCTGGCCACATCCTGACAGAACCAGCCATGCTCAGGCATAGCCACCCCTTTGCATCAAAATAACCATTTTTGACCCCTATTTTCACCCAAAGGGGCGACCATGCCCTAGTAGGGGTAGCCACGCCCTAGCAGGGGTGGCGAAACCCTAGGAGGGGCGACCACACCCAAAAAAAGCCATTTCTCTACATCCCCCCCATCATTCCATCAATCCATTACCCATTCCAACCATTCATCCATCCATTCCTGATATCCATTTTCCCATTCCGAGCATCGTCCCCCCTTTTCGACTAGTTGTTCACCTATTTTGAGAAGCCGTTCAACCATTCTGGTGAACTATTTTCCCCTTCTGATTGTTGTTCCCTCATTCAGAGTATCCGATTACCTAGTCCGACCATCCGTCTATCCATTCTAGATATCCATTTGTCCATTTTGAGCATCGTTCCCCCTTTTAGACCAGCTGTTCAATGGTTCCGAGAAGTCGTTTACCCGTTCTGGCAAACCATTTTCCCATTTTGAGTGTTGTTCCCTTCTTTGAAGTATCCAATTACCTATTCCAACCATTCATCCATCCATTACGGATATCCATTTTCCCGTTCCGAGCATCGCTTCCCCTTTTCGACTAGCTGTTCACCCGTTCTGGCAAACCGTTTTCCCATTCTGATTGCTTTTCCCTCATCCGAGATACCCGTTTACCCATCTTGACCATCCATCCATCTATTCTGGATATCCATTTTCCCATTTTGAGCATCGTTTCCCCTTTTCAACTAGTAGTTCACCCATTCCGGGAAGCCGTTCACCCATTTTGAGTGTTGTTTTGTCATTCGAGGTAGTCGTTTACCCATTTCAACCATCCGTCCATCCATTATAGATATTCATTCTCCTATTTTTTTGACACTTTCACCCACTTAGAAAGCTCATTTTTCCATTCAGCGAACCTGTTTCGTCATTTAGTAAATTTGTTTCACCATTTGTCAGGCTTGTTTGGTCTCATTCTTGATCTGGAAAAGTTCAAAAAAATAGTCAGGCGACCTTGCCCTTGCAGAGGGGTGGCCACGCCTGGGCACACGCGCCCCTTGGTAGAAAATTCATTATTTCATCAACCAAACCACATAGGTACTTCTTAGAAAATCATTATATTTCATATCTATCATCAAATTATCCATCCTAATCATCTAGACCTCGTTTTGAGGGTTTTGATTTTTATGCAGAAAATTCTGGAGGCCATAACTTTTGACTCGGGTGTCTGATTGGGCTAAAATTTTATGAGCAGTTGCATTATGAGGTTCCATGTGGATTGTCAAGTAACCTTTACTCAATTGAACCTCATTTTGACACATTTTTGGGGCTTTAAACTTTCATCTTGACCCTCAAAATCGCAATTTAGTGTTTTTTTTTCTAGTTTTTGAAAAATCATTTTCGTTAATAACTCGAAATGCATGTCTTAGATTTGAGATGTTAGTTGGAAATTCATCCTATCTTAGTTTTGGGTAGTATTTGGGAAAAAACTAGACTCTCAAAGGTATGTCTATGAAGTTTCCTAAAATGGCAAAATTTGATAATTTTTGAAAACTGCCAATTCTGGCAAAACTTTGATTGTCAACACCTTACGTCCTCTAGTTAAAACCCTTGAACTTGGTTTAGAATCAATCATGTCATATCCTTGGATCCAATCCCAATCCGAGCTTTCATCGAATCCCCATATGAGCTTCTTATCCATCATATTTATCTATCCATCGTCTATTCTTTCTTGCTAATCTGTATCCATCATGAATCCTTATCCCCCTCTCGCACGACCAATAATAGTAGTCAATGTGAATCCTAACTATGTTGATGATAAAAAAAGTCTTGTTGATCACGAAGAGTGTTATATAGATCCCCTTGACACTATCATTGCTAGCAAGATCTCTCCAATTGCCTCCCAAAATCCAACTACTCCTTCGAACTATCCCCCCATGCCTTCATCCGTATCTCATAATAGTCCTTATGCTACCCTTGAAAAGGGATATCCAACATCCTCACCATCAACATATTCATCATGTACTCCCTCTTAACCTCTATCCTACCCAACATCCATATCCTCCCATCCTTATCATCATAAACAATCCCAATACCTCTACCTTAATCACCCATCCCACTCTTCCCAACCTAATACAACACCCACACCTTCCTATCACAATCCACCATCCCAATATATCTCTTATCCTAATCCACCATCTCAATATTCCTATCCTCATCCATTACCCATATCCTCCTATGCTTATCCACCATCCATGTCCTCCTATCACAATCCACCATCCCAATATCCTTACATTAATTCCACATCTTTCCATCCTAATCCTCCATCCTTGTCCTCCTATGAGAATCTGACACCCACATCTCCCCATCCTAATCCATCATCCACATATTCCTACTATTATCCATCATCCCAATCTTCTCATCCTAATCTATCATCCACATCCTCCTACTATTACCCACCATCCCAATCTTCCCAACCTAATCCAGCATCTGCATCCTCCTACCTCACTCCCCTTTCACCGCATTATATATTAATCCTCCAACTAATCATAACCCACCTAGTCCCCCAACCACTCCTAGTCCTCCATATAGTCCCACTCATTCCTCTAATCCTAATCCTAATCCACCCATCCACTCATCTAATTCTCCAATCCCTAACCCTAATCCCCCATATCCTCCTAGTCCTCCATCCAATCCCATCCACTCATCTAATAATAATCCTCCATCTCCTCCTAGTTCTACATATAATCCTAATCCACCAATCCCCTCATCTAATCCTAATCCACAAATCCCTACTCCTAGTCCTCCATCCATTCCCATCACCCCACTTGAACCTATAATTCCCAAATATCTCCTTCCAAATGTCGTCTAAGGAGTCATGATATAAGAGAGATCCCCAAGTCTGCATCTAGATATTGACGAACCACCCTCTCCCACTCTATCACGTTCGATCACTAGTGATGAGGCCCTTCTCCATCCTACACCTATCACTCCCATTATAATTCCTAACACTATCCAAATAGTTGAGCCTACCACACCCATTAAGCCCACTAAATCCCCATCTCCTACTCCTAACACCATCCTGAAGGGAAAAGCAAGGATCAAAAAAATGACCCTAAAGTGAGGAAAACATTCCCTTAACACTAATACAATAGAGGAGAAGAGCATAAATGAGATTCAATAGCATCTAAAATACTTGAGATCAAATACATGCAACAAAAAGATATTGCACCAATTTAGCATTCATAGATGACACAGGTATTTAATGTGGGAAAACCTTTCCAGGTAAAAAACCCACCACACCAAGCAAATAATATTTTGTATTACAGTAATAACAATATTACATACAAATCACGGTCTTGCTTCTGTTCAACTCACAACAACACTTACAAAATTATCTCACTATTACAATGTTCATCCAACATTCAGTTCGAGAAAAAAACTTTCTTTTCGCAATCATGTACTCGACTTACATAAGTCATACATTACATTCAATTCTGTCAACTAAGTGTTGACTATTAGGTACAATCATCTCTGATCCAATTGTACCAATGGCTTTCCCATACCGATATTCCTACATCGAGCCATTCAAGCCATAACTTCTTTCCCAAATCGGGTCCTATCTGCCACCTTGAGTCGACTTGCAATAACTGCTGCTACGACTTTGGCCTCTAGCCAATTATCGCTCTGACACAAAGCCACGTGTCTGCATCCCATTCGTCTACCACTTCTACCATCGAGTCCAACTCAGACAACCCAGTCAACGAGCTCATTCGAGCTCTCCAAAGTCCTTACTGCGCTATCGAAGCCCTACCGAGTTTGACCTGTAGTATGGCGGTGAGCTCGACGGAGTTCACCACAACTTCACCAAGCCCAGACAAAACCATCACACTGCACTACCGCAGCTGGCTCCAAGACACACTGCGGTATGGCAGTAGCCATCTTGGCTGACCACTAGCGCTCTTACTGCGGCCATCATGGTCAGTCTCATGACTATCCGTGGTATGGCGGTAACCGCTAGCCAGGCCATTGGTGGACTTACTGCGGCCACCGTGGTCAGTCATTTGACTGACCGTGGTATGGCGGTAACCACCAGCCAGGCAGTTGGTGGTCTTACTGTGGCCACCATGGTTAGTCATTTGATTGACCATGGTATGGAGGTAATCGATAGCCAGGAAAAAAGACTGTTACCGCGACCACCATGGTAAGGAAGGAGATTGCTCATGGTAACAAGGTAACCGCCAAACCCTTCACCATGGTACCACCAGAACAAAAAAGAAGGCTACCGTGGTATGGTAGTAAAAGTAGAAAACGTGAATTTTTTGCCAAGTCTTTTTCTGATAGAGGTTCAAGATGGTAATTGAGGCATCATTTCTCAACAAGCTCCCACTTGACGAACATTCCCAGCTTCCTCATAGAATTTGAAAAATTACTGATGGTCATGGGCCCCAAGGCCCATCGATTCTGCGCACCACCTGAACTTGTCTATGCTAACCGGCTTTGTCAAAGTGTTTGCAACATTCTTTAAGGTGTCAACCTTTTCCAAACTAACCTTTCCATATTCAACCATATCCCTTGCGAAGTGATACTGCACATCAATGTGCTTGGTCCTGGCATGAAAGGTAGGATTCTTTGCCAAACAAATGGCACTTTGATTGTCACAACAGATTAAAATCTACCCAGCATTAAATCCATTGTCTGAACACAAATGGTTTAACCAAACAACCTCTTTATAGGTGTGAGTTGCAGCCATGTACTCTGCCTCTATCATGGATAAAGTAAATACAGCTTGTCACTTGCTCATCCAACTGATTGCTCCACCATTAAGCATGAAAGTGTATCCACTGGTGGATCACCTATTGCCAATATCCCCTGCCCAATCTTAATCAACATAACCTTGGATGCTGAGATATTTCTATGATGCAACCATACTACCATGGTAACACACTGGATAATCTGAAGTTCCCTTCAAATACTTGAATACTCTTTTCATAGCATCCCAATGTGATCTTCTCGAATTTTCCATAAATCGACTTAGAACTCCCACTTCTTGGGCAATGTCGGGTCTTGTACAAACCATAGCATACATCAAACTACCAACAACAATTGCATAAGGCACATTGGTCATGTCCTCCATCTCAGTAGTAGACTTAGGACAGTCTTCAACAGATAGCTTCATTCCCTGCACGATGGGAACAACTAGCTGCTTCTAGTCATCCATGCTAAACCTCTCCAAAACTGTCATCACATACTTACTCTGACTGACCCAAAGCTTTTTGCTTGTTCTATCCCTGGTTATCTCCATTCCAAGAATGTACCTATCTACACCAAGATCTTTCATTTTGAACTTTGCAGACAACCGAGATTTAAGATCAGAAATCATAGTCTTGCTATTTCCAATGAATAACATATCATCCACATATAGGGTAATAAGAAGCACATGATCATTCTCAGATTTATAATAAATGCAATGATTAGATTTTGATCTCACAAATCCAATTGACAACACAAACGTGTCAAATTTCTGGTACCACATTCTAGGAGATTGCTTTAAACCATAGGGAGATTTATTACACTTACAGACTAGATTTTGTTTACCTCTTTCAACAACATGCTTAAGTTGTGACATGTAGGTTTCTTCTTCCAGCTCACCATGGAGAAATGCTGTCTTCACATCCATCTGCTCAATTTCAAAATCATACACAGTTGCTAATGACAATAAAAATTTGATGGATGTCAGCTTTGCTGCAGGGGAAAAAATCTCTCCATAATCAATTCCCTCAATTTGAGAAAAACCCTTTGTAACCAACCTAGCCTTATACTTCTCAACACTTCCATCAAGAACTATCTTCCTTTTGAATATCCACTTACAGCCTACAGGATTTCGCCCTTTAGGTAGTGGTACCAAATTCTAGGTTTCATTCTTTTTCAAAGAATCCATTTCTTCATTCATGGCATCCAGCCAAGAATTTGAATCAGCCATGCTGATTGCTTCTTTAATAGTCCTAGGTTCATCAGTACTGGTAATTAAAGCATAGGCACAGTTTGAATCTAACATAGGGAAACCATACCTATCAGGTTGCCTTTTTTCTCATGTAGATCTTCTTACAGGCTGAGGTTGTTCTTGATCATCAGAACTTCTAGAGTTGCTTGAGCTCTCCTTAGTCTTAGGTACACCATGTAGCTCTTACCTTTCTAGAGTTTGAGGAATCTCAACTGCATCCTTCTTCTTGTCACTTTGATATGTCCCAAGCTGCTGATTACTTACTAAAGGTTTTAGGTCATGAAATATCACACTCATGCTATAAAAAACCTTCTCAGTAACAAGGTTCCAAAGCTTGTATCCCTTCACACCAACTCCATAGCCGATGAGGATACACTTGACAACCTTGTTATCCAATTTATATCTCTTTTCATTTGGCACATAAGCATATGCCTCATAGCCAAATACACGGACATGCCTCAAAGAGGGCTTCTTACCATACCATGCTTCCAAAGGCATCTTGTAAACAAGAGCAGTGCAAGGAGATCTATTTATTATATAACATGTCATAGCCATAGCCTCAGCCCATAACTTCTACTCTAGACCAACACCACCTAGCATACTCCTTTCCTTTTCCATCAGCATCCTATTCAACCTTTCAACAACTACATTTTGTTGTGGAGTGTAAGGCATTGTCTTATGCCTTTTAATTCCATGATCAGTGCAATACCTTTCAAAATCTGCAGAACAAAATTTACCAACATTATCTGTCCTCAAACATTTGATTTTCCTTCCAGTCTGATTCTCTACCAAATATTTAAATTATTTAAACTGATTGAACACTTTTGATTTACTTTTAATAAAGTATAAAAATGCCCTTCTTGAATAGTCATCAATAAAAGAAACATAATATCTAGACTTCGATAACAAAGGAACATTAACTGGACCAAACACATTAGAATGAATATAATCTAGTATACCAGAAGATTTGTGAGGACTAGAATAAAATGAAACACGGTGCTGTTTTCCATAGATACAATATTTGCAAAAATCAAACTCAAGGTTACAATCATCAAGCCCTTCTACAAGATTTTTATTCTTCAAGGTTTTTAAACCTTTCTCACCAATGTGACCAAGTCTGTGATGCCATAGCATAGTCTTCTTAGCTGGAAGTTTTACCTCCAAAGCATTTGTAGCCAAAGAAGTGTCTTCATCTTTCTCTATAGGTGCAGCATTGCATGACTTTACAGAGGCACTATTACAAAGAACAAGATGTGCATCCAGCTTGTACAGATTGCCAGTACAAACACCCTTAGCTAGCACCATTGTACCTCTAGCCAATTTACATCCCTTACTTGAGAAAGAAACTTCTACCCTAGCATCATTTAACTTACTGACAAAAAGAAGATTTTGAGCCAGTCCTGGTATGTGAAGTATGCCACTAATACCTTTGACTCTCCCATCAGGAAACTGAATTCTGACTCTTCCTCTACCAACTATCTCCAATGTTGAATCACTTTCCAAGTATACCTTTCCACCATCATAATTCTTGTATTTAGAGAACCATTCTCTATTGGATGTCATGTGAAAGATGCACCCGAGTCAACCAACCAGACATCATCTGATGCCTGAGTTGTCAGGGCTGCTGCAATGAAGGCGTCTGCATCACTTTGAGAAGATTCATTATCAAAAGCATTCTTCTTCTTCTTCTCATTCTAGTCCTTCTAGATATGTCCAGGTTACCCACAGTTCCAACATCTCACCTTAAACTTTTTTCAAGGAGACTTTGATTTCCCTGTAGATTTGAATTTTGACTTCTTGTCCTTCTTCTTGCCCTTCTCCTTTGGTCTACCTCAAATAGCAAGGGCCTCTTTGGCCATCTCTAAAGAATTCCTCCGCATCTCTTTAGATAACAATGAGGCAAAAAACGTCTTCCATCTTGAAAGCAACACTAGTGCTTCCAATGGCCATCACAAGATGATCCCAACTGTCAGGTAAGGAACACAACAAGAGCATGCAATGATCCTCATCCTCTATCTTTACACCTATAGATGCTAGCTGAGTAAGACTCATGTTAAATAAGTTCAAATGGTCTGCAATAGATGCACCTTCTTCCATCTTCAAGGAGTACAACTTCTTCCTCAGGAATAACTTTTTTACCAGAGACTTTCCCTGATAAATATCACCAAGATTCTTCCATAATGAAGTTGCAGACTGCTCCTCACGGATGTTCAGGATTACAAAATCAGCTAGACTTAGTCTTATCAAACCTATTTCTTTTCTATTAGCAAGATCCCAAGCTTCTTGTGTCATGCTTTGTGGCTTAGTTCCAGACACTGCAATCTAGAGGTCTCTATCCACAAGCAAGTCTTCTATCTTGAGTCTCCATATCTCAAAGTTACTGCCATTAAACTTTTCAATATCTACTCTACCAGATGTACTCACCATCTCAAACAAAAACAAGTTTTAACAATGCAAGACTCCCACTAAAACAGTATTAGCACAAAAAACTGATCTTTTCTACAAGGATAACACAATTGGCCAGGCTCTGATACCACTTGAAGGGAAAAGTAAGGATCAACAAATGACCCTAAAGTGTGGAATACATTCCCTTAACACTAATATAGTAGAGGAGAAAAACATAAACAGGTTTCAATAGCATCTAAAATACTTGAGATCAAATACATGCAACAAAAAGAGATTGCACCAATTTAGCATTCACAGATGACACAAGTATTTAACATGGGAAAAACTTTCCAAGTAAAAAACCCACCACACCAAGCAAAGAATATTTTGTATTACAATAATAAAAACATTACATACAAATCAGAGTCTTGCTTCTGTTCAACTCACAACAACACTTACAAAATTATCTCATTGTTACAATGTTCATCCAACATTCAATTCGAGAAAAAAATCTTTCTTTTTGCAATCATGTACTCGATTTACATAAGTCATACGTCATATTCAATTCTGTCAACCAAGTGCTGACTATCAGGTACAATCATCTATGATCCAATCACACCAATCATCTGCCCATACCGATCTTCCTGCATCGAGCCACTGAGGCATAAATTATTTACCGAAATCGGGTCCTATCCACCACCCCGAGTTGACCTGCAATAACTGCTGCTATGAATTTGGCCTCTAGCCAATTATCACTTTGAAACTGAGCCACATTTCTGCATCCCATTTGTCTACCACTTCTACCACTGAGTCCAATGCGGTCAACCTAGTTAACAAGCTCATCCGAGCTCTCCAAAGTCCTTACCACGCTACCACAGTCCTGTCGAGTTTGACCTGGGGTATGGCAGTGAGCTCGATCTAGCTCACCCTAACTTCACCGAGCCCAGACAAAACCATCACACCGCACTGCTACAGCCAGCTCCAAGACACACCGTGGTATGGTGGTAGCCGTCCTGGTTGACCATTGGTGGTCTTGCCGTGGCCACTGTGGTCACTCTTATGATGATCCGCGGTATCGAGGTAACCGCCAGCCATGCCACTGGCGGACTTACCACGATATGGCGGTAACCTCTAGCTAGGGGAAAAGACTATTACCATGGCCACCGTGGTGAGGAAGGAGATTGCGTGTGGTAACAAGGTAACTGCCAAACCCTTCACCGCGGTACCGCTAGAACATAAAAGAAGACTGTCGTGCTATGGCGGTAAAAGTAGAAAACGTGAATTTTTTGCCAAGTCTTTTTTTGACAGAGGTTCAAGTTGGTAATTGAGGCATCATTTCTCAACACATCCAACCCATCGAAGACACCCAAATCCAATCCAATCCCATGACCTTCATGAATCATCTATCCTTCCATATCCCCCAAGTGACGAGTCCCTCCAACACTCCTCCCTCGTTATGCCTCCCGCACAAGAGGAGCCATGCCAATATTTTTATCCAAAGCATACCAACATATCTCCTCCTCCAAATATAACTCCTACCATCCCATCCACTCCATCCCATCTCATGATTCCTTTCCTCAATCGAATCTTAATCCTACCATCCTATCTACTCCATCTCAGGATCACACTAGCTCATCCACTCCATCCTATGATCTCCTTTGCACTGAAGATCTAATCACTCCATCTCATGAGCCCTTATCACCCACTACCATAAATCTAGATCTTTTCATACCACCTTTTCCCTCTCTCGATCCCTTATCACCTATTCCTCCTAATCAGGATATTGCTATCCCCTCGTCTCCATCTCATGATCCTTCATTGCCATCTAGTCCTACCATCCCAATGCCACTTTTGTATCACCTTGGAATCCTCTTCCATGGTGGTCTTCTTGTAGAAGAAAAACAAAGTATATGCACCACCCTTCCTCCTTCACCTGCTAATGCACTTGAATCATGCTTCCAAAAGAATAAGCATCCCATAATAGATCACATGCTCAAGAATATGAACTATCAAGGCAAAGGTTTAGGCCTTCATGAGCAAGGTATGTTAGAGCCCATTCAGGTCAAAGAACATCCAGACACACATGGTCTTGGATATATCTCCCAAGACTCACACTCCAAAGATGTTGGTACAACCTCTGTACATTCTAAATGATCCTCTTCTAAAGGCACACGAGGTACTACTCACTGATCCACCAAATAATTTGTTTCCATCCTGCCTTCTCCATCATATTCCCTCAAAACAACCAACCATCTTCCTCCTTCATCCTCCTTCATCCCTTTTGGGTCCTTATGTCCCTCCACCAACCTTCATACATCCTACATATACATAAACTATTTTGGGTCCTTATATCCAGAATCATGTCCTCCATCCATCACATATCCCTAGTACACAACATAAAAATTATAACTTCATAACTTCTAATCAGGATCGACAAAGGAACCCCTCCATGCATACTATCTTGCATCCTCCATCAACGCATCGTCATGAAAATTCTACTTCTTTCACTCCATCCATGTCCTCTTGACATCATCCATCTCCCCATACCCATCCCATTGCTACTAAAAGCACTTTGGATGCCAAAGAAAAAATGTATAAATCCAAACATCCACATGAATCTAAAGCTCCTCATGTCCCCTTCAAAAGACATATTGATAAAAAGAACAATCAAATCCAAAATCCAACTCAATCCAAATGGACACAAAGGCCCACTAAAGAAAAAATCAAAACGATGTGGATTCCAAAGAAAAAAGAGGCCATGCCTTCAAATGAGAACTCCCTAATGCCATCCAAAATTGCTAATCCCAAAGCTAATCATTTGCATCCTCCATCTCCTAAATCTGTTTTGGGTCCTTATGTCTCAAAATTCACTATCCCAATTCCTCCCTTATTGCTACATTCTCCATCCATCAACCCTCCTATCATTTCACATCCACCACATGTGCCAATGTTGGTCCTTAACACCTTCCCCCATCACCCATCCACTCCATTATTCCATCCATAAATTTTCCAGCATCCCATCCAATATCTCCATATCTCCCCCATCCAATCCCTTGCATAATCCATCCATTCTAATAAGGTTGTACCAATATCCAGTGGTCACTTTACACATGGGCTCTTTTTACCTCTTATGGAACTTGATGCTTGAGTCTTTTGTCCATACACTTTATCATATGTCTTTTGAATCCATTTATCCATTCATCCCTATCCTTATCCATCTCCCTCCATCTTTCTATCTGAAAATTCCCAAAAGTAAAAAAAATCAAAGAAAATAAAAAAAATAAAAATCCAAAACAATCAAACAATCAAACAATCAAAAAAGTGAAAAAAATAAAGCAAAACAAAAAAATAGTAAAGAGAAAATAATTCGTCCAATGGTGAAAAATTAGAAAACAAGCACGACGGAAAAGTACCATGATGAAAACCTAGAAAATAGGCATCATGCGTAAATCCCCCATCCAATTTATGTTCACAATCAGGGGTAGATTTCACCTATGCATTCCTACATCTACCTATCTTTCACATCCTACCTATCGTATCCCATTTGTATATAGTCCCTACATCTTCCTTGTGATCTTGACCTAGATAGGGTCACCCATATATATGCTTTGGAGACCTCTTGGCATACATTCCCCTCATCCATTAGCCATCATATTCCTTATCCACCTCTATCTATCTTCCATTGCCCATGCATCTTATCCACCTCTATCTATCTTCGATTGTCCATGCATCATATCCACCTCTATCTATCTTCCATTGCCTCTATCTCCTATCTATGTCGATGTCACTCCCTTATCCACCCATCCTGTTGTTCCTCTTTCCTCGTCATCTAGAGTGGGGGAATTTTGCGATAGATTCCTTGGAGACATCATCCATCCATCCCTCCAAGTAATCTCTTCCATCTCCTCATCCTTATCTTCCTATCTACCCATCCAGTAGTCCTATTCCATCTTTTCATCCTTATCTCCCCCATCCATTTTTCCATCCAATAATCTATTCCATCCTTCCACATCCTTATCCTTCTATCCACCTATCCTAGCTTCTTTCTATCTCCCCATCTTTATCAATTCATTGATTTCCCTCTATCTTCCCTTCCATCTCCTACTCCCTTTTCATTGGTATATAGCTATAGACTACCCCTCATGAAATCCAATGCCATTCATCTCACTATCATCCATCCTATCTATTCCTCACATTTGTCCCATATCCTATCACTCTCCATCATTCATCTATCCATCATTTCCTCTTCACAATTCATCTTTTGATGATTTGGATAACTATCCCATCCCCGAGCCTCATGTGATCCACATCCTACACACATCAACCATCCCATTCGCATGACCTATCCTGGCTCATCATATTGGTTCCATCCTTTTTTCATTTTATCATGGTCATCTCATCATCCCTATCTGTTGTGTGTCTTTGGTCTTGTGTTGAACTATGTTGCCCCAGCGTTTTCATGTAGGCAAGTTTGATCATTTGATTTTCCCCTAGGGTTCTATCTTTTATTTGTCTTGTCATCTTCAATCATCTGTATTTGGCCTTGTGTCAAACTACATTGCCCCTGTGCTTTCACGTAGGCAAGGTCGATCATTTGATCTGCCTCGAGGGCATTTGTCCGGTCTGCACCATTCATTGGGGTCTCCATTTTCCTCTTTCTGCTTTTATCCATGGTATTTTATCAAACTATAAGGGTTCTGCGCTTTCATGTAGGCAAGGCTAATCTTTGATCAACCCTTGAGCCCCTAGGTCTTTAGGGTTTTATTATCTTATGTCTTTTCATCCTTTCATTCTATTGTCTTGTCGCGTCGTCAGGTATGTCCCTATCCTAGCTAGTGCTTAGAAAAAAACTACATTATCAATCGGTTTCAGATATCCTGCATCATAATCAATCTTTTAGCATCTATATTTGGTCTCAATAGGATGTATCCTATCTAACAAACTGCATCAACCCCATCCATTCTTTTGTTCCTATGGCAAAGGACGTTTAAAATTTGATTGTGATATTTTGATGCTTTTGACATTTTGTTTATCATTTGAGCTCCCTATCATCACTTGTCAAGGCCACCATGATCTATCATATTGTGGTGTGTTTTGACTAGTTAACATAGGGGCATATCTTGATTTTTCTTTTTATGTTTATGTCTTCTTGGTTGTCCCACGTATTACCCACCAAGACCCTTGTGGTCTTGCATTACACTGGGACATCCTTATGTGCTTGTGGTTATCCCAATACCTGGCCAGACCAAAGTCATCGTGACTTTGGGGTGTTGGGATAGCCTTCTTTTTTTTTGTGTTTGTGTATGCATTAGACACTAATCCACCTTGGTTTTACATACCATGGTACCTGGTGTCTTATGCTATAGAAAAAAACAATGATCCAAAAATGGAAAATTGCATCTTCCATTGCATTGCATCTTTCCCTCTATCATTTGCATTCCTTTTAACCATCTCACATCTCCATCCAATCCTAACCCATTCAATCTAGCAAAAATCATCTAATCACATCCTTGGTCTTGTTCCTAGCCTTGCTAAAAGCCTTGACCCAATCATCATCATCATCGGGATGTATCTTTCCCTATCCTTTTGTGTTTTTTTGGGATGTATCCTTCCCTCAACAACAACACTATCATCATCATCATCATCAATGGGATGTATCCTTCCCTATCCTTGTGTTGTTTTGGGATGTATCCTTCTATCATCAACAACACTCTCATTGGGATGCATCCTTTCCTTATCAACAACACTCCATCAACCATTAGTCCATCATGCCTTGTAGCTTGACTGGGGCAACATCATATTTGTTCTGGAATCCATTTGTGCTTTCCTTCCTCTCTTCATATCATCATCCTCTTTCATAAATAATTTTGCATCATCTCATACATTTCGAGAGCACACCCGTGTTATCTTAAACCCACATGTCCTCTCAAGGGGGCATCCTAATCCCTAATATTCATCTTCACCCCCATCATATTTCTTCCCAGTCACTCCTTTGATGACTGGGTCATCTCTCCCAATCCAACCATCTTCTTTTGGGTTCTATTTTTTAACATTATTTGAAATGATGCTACTTCATAACACCATCTCAAAGAGGGGAAAAATGTAAACATCCAAATTTGTACACTTACATTTGTCCAAATTTATCTCTTTTCATCTACACATCCTCTTATTCACGTAAATTAGGTAATATTGCTATTATCTAATTAATACCCTTAATCCCTCTTTTATTTAGTTAATGATTAAATACCTTACCCCCTTTACTCTCCTTTTCATCAAATGAATTAAATAAATATGACATTTATTTAATTACTCACATTTCACATCCTTTTCCTTAATCCTAATCCATCTCCTAATCCCATCATTAGGGATGTGCACATGGCTAATCCCCGATTAGGATGTGTCACATCCTCCAACTTTTGCAAGTTGGCTCTTAATCTTTGTTAGCCACTAACTATCTTCTAATCAGTGATTAGTTAGTCTAATCAATCCCCCTTTGGTCAACTCCCTCATTCCCCAAGGAATTTTTAATTCCTTTTTATCTTCCCCATGTGAATTTAAAATTCACTTTTGATTCTTCCAAGGAATCTCCCTCTTCCCCATGAATTTAAAATTCACTTTTGATTCCTCCAAGGAATCTCCTCTTCCCCATGCGATCATTGAAAGGTCACATCAAGTCACATGGAAGCTAATAACCTTCCATTATAAGGGCCTTGTTTTATCCACAAGGCACTTTTCAGCCTCCTCCATAAGAACCTTGTCTTATCCATAAGGTGCTTATCATATGAATTTTAAATTCATATTTATTCTCCCAACCACCTTATCCCCTTCAATCATGTGAATTAAATATTCACATTTATTTCTCCAATCAATTCTCTCTTCTCTATGTGGATTTTTGAAGAATACTAAAATTCCTCATATGTTACTTTCACCTTCATATGGGAACAAGAGGTTCCTTTTTGAGGAAATCCTCTCATCCCCCAAGGTACTTGTAAAGTACTTGTCATTTCTCCACATCATTTGTACCTTGTCCATATCACCTTACCCCTTGGACAACTTACCCTCCACATGTCAAGATGTGAGGTCTTGTGAGTCCTCAACTCACCACAACCCTCCATCTTGGCCATGGTGGCTCAATCCTAGCCATTGAATTCTCTAGAGAATTCCATTTCCTCTATAAATACCCCCCTTCTTGCTTCATTAAAAGGATCCTAGAGACCTTAATCATTTTAGCACCCTTATGCTCTTGAATTGCCAAGCCATTTTCAAGCCATTTTAGAACTTGCATTAGCTCATTTTTTATTGCACACATATTACTCATTTCATCACATAATCACTTTATATGAATTCTCATCCCATTTCCATCCAAGGAGCACACACATTCAGGAACACCAAGGGCCAACCAAAGGACAACGTAGGTAGAAGGTATATTTCATTGTTTTGTGTTATTTCCTTTATTTGTGTTAAACGTAGCCCAATCGTTGAGGTGGTCTTGTATTTTCATATTGCATTCGTAGTTATATTTTTATTCTTAGGTAATAAAAACACATGCACATAATTAACCTTGCAATCCAATGCACGAGTTTCACCTAGGTGTAAAAACTCACTTACTGCTTCATATTCACCTAGTAAGCAAATATTTTTACCTTTGGGTAGTTTCACATTTCACTAGCAATACAAACATGCCCTTAACCAAACATATTGGTATTCATAGCTCATCATTTCCCTCTACATTTAGTTTTACACAGTCAAATAGTTTTCTAGTAACCATTTTCCTATGCATATTTGGCTTCTACATTTCCTGAATCCATTACTTGTATTCGATGCCACTCTATTTCTCTAGTAGCAGACAATTTGGATGTCTTATAAATCACCTTTTCTATTGAAAATATTTTTTTATCCTATTTGGGAAATTTTATACCACTGAAGGATATTTAAAATCAATATGGGATTACTTTTACCTTTGAAATGATATTGAAAAATATTGCAAGTTGATTTGATCTTACTGGAAATAAAAAAGAATTCCCACAACCCATTGAAATGATGCTTGATTATTAGAAATTGTTGGGTTGATTTGAATGGTTAAAACAATAAATTTCATCACTTATATGGCTCCAAAATGTTCTCCAAAGCCTCCTGTTGAGGTAAAAGGTTGTTGCGGGTCATGATTATTAAATATAGTCCATTTTTGTCTTGTCTAACTCTCAAAAACCATCAAAATGTTGGGAAAAGATCCCAACTAAAGTAGGAAAAGATGAAAACATAGACCAAACAAAGGAGACAACAACAAAAGGAGGAAAAATATTTTCTATTTCATTCAACTACATAAAAATATTAGACTCAAAAAAGTTTACATACAAAATCATAGCAAGGCTCTATATATCCTTCATACAAAAACTGTGCATATTCTAGCACACTGGAGCTAACTATGTGCTGTTGTGTACTAGTGATATTTCAGAGCACTGGAACACTACTCTCTATCAAAGTATTTTGTTTCTATAAGTTCTCCTGAATATTCCCTTCTTCTATTCGATTTTGCTAAACATTCCTCACTGTCCTTCATTCTTATGTCTTACTAAAAAAACATTCTATTCTCCTTTTTCCTTTCTTTTCCTTTTCCAAAAATTTTCGCTCAATTTCAAAATCACCTACCAAAATTAGTTTTCCGTCAAAAAATTAACTAGCCAGCATAGTTGTCAAACTAGGAAAAGGGGGTGGAGGATCCCAATGGATCTCATCTGATGTGATATTTAATGTAGTTGGCCGTTGTTGCTCAAGATTAGAAATTCCAACACACCCCCTTAATCTTGAGCCTTTATGTTTTTCATCACCATTCAAAACTTTTGGTGCAAAAGTTTCAGAGCAATCCTATGTTCACTTGTTCAAATTTTTGACGCTTTTTTGAATTGAAGTTCTGACTCATCGACACTTTTTTGAGATTTCCAAAACTAAAGTTCTGATGCTTTGGTGCTTTTTTGAGTTTTCCAGAACTAAAGTTTCAGTGCATTCCTTCATACCAAGCCTATCTCTTAGGCATTCAAAGGAGTCTTTTGATAATGCCTTTGTGAAAATATCAGTGAGCTACTACTCAGATTTGTAGTATTGAAGTTCTATCTCTCCATGCTCCACCAACTCCCTTATAAAATGGTAGCGGATTTCATTGTGCTTGCTTCGTCCATGAAAGACATGATTATTGGTCAAGGCAATAGAAGACACATTGTCATAAAATATGGTTGTACCATCTTCTTTCTACTCATTCAAATTTGCAAGGATTCTTCTAATCCAAATAGCTTGGCATGCTACTGCATTTGTTGTAATGTGCTCTACTTCAATTGTGGAGAGAGAAACTATGGGTTTCTTCTTTGATGCCCATGATATTTCTCCTTAACCTATGTGGAATGCATATCCTAATGTGCTCTTCTTATCATATATATTTTCTACCCAATCACTGTCTATGTACCCAACCAGTTGAAACTCATTAGAGGTGGTATACATAATGCCATAGCCTTTTGTGCCATGGACATACCTTAGAATTATTTTTCTTGCTTGCCAGTGGGCATCCTTTGGTTTCTCCATGAACCTAGAAATCAGACTTACTGTGTACACCAAATGAGGTCTTGTTGTTGTCAAATACATGAGGCTTCCAACCATGCTCTTGTAGAGGGTTGGGTTAACATCACTGTTGTTGTCCTCTTTGCTTAATTTCAAACCTGTAGCTATTGGGGTTGGGGCTGGTTTACAATCCAACATTCTAGATCTCTTCAAGATTTATTTAGAATAATTTGTTTGTTGGACCTCTATGCCTAGGAAATATATTAGCAAACCTAAGTCTGTCATTTCAAAAAAAAATTCATTGCCTCTTTGAAATAAACAATGAAAAGATAACTATTCCCCATGAAAATTAAATCATCTACATAAAAAATAGTAATAAAAATCTCACCATTACCTGCCTTGATGTAGTGTGTGGTCTCACTACCTTTTTTTCTAAAGCCATTTCTCAGAAGGTACAAATCAATTATGCTGTATTATGCTAGTGGTGTTTGCTTTAGCCCATAGAGAGATTTCTGGAGCCTATAGATCTTGTCTTCTTGCCCTGGGACTTCATAGCTAGGTGGCTGCTCCACATACACCTCTTCTTTCAACACTCCATTCAAGAAGGATAAATTTATATCCATTTGAAGTACTTTCCATTTGTCTTGGGCTACAATTGCTAAGATTTCTCGCACTATTTCTAGCCTTGCAACAGGTGAAAATGTCTCATCATAGTCTCTTCCAGGCTGTTGTTTGGATCCCTTAACAACCAAACTTACTTTATGCCTCTCAACCTTACCATCAATAGTACATTTGGTCTTATAGACCCACTTAACTCTAATGGCTAATTTCCCTTTGGGTAAATCAGTGAGTTCCCATGTCTTGTTTCTCACTATAGCATCCAACTCTTCATCCATGGCCTTATACCATTTTTCTTCTTTCACGAATTCTTCTAAATACATTGGATGACTATAGGAAAACAAAGCAAAATCTAAATTCTCATGAAAATCATCATACCTTGTGTTTTCATAAATTTACCTCACACTTCTATTCTTCCATGGAATCACTGATGCAAGCATAGGGTCAGAGTTTCCAGAGCTACTTGACTACTGGACTAATGAAGAAGACTACTATTGTAAACTTTCGGTGCAACTACCTTGCTGAAAAGTTTTGGAGCAACTATTTTGCTGAAATTTTTCGGAGCTGCTGCTATTTTCTGAACTATTACCTTGCTATAAGGTTCTGGTGCACCTTCCTTTTGGAGCTTCTTCATCCTCAAAGGGTATTGAGACAAAAATACCCATGTTGCTATCCACCATTCCATCCCATGACTCATTTTTAATGAATTCAACTTCCTTGTTAATCACCACTTTCTTAGTGATGGGATTGTATAATCTATAGGCTTTGGATTCTTCACCATAGCCTATGAAAATACATTTTTCACCTTTTCCATCAAATTTCTGCCTTTTCTCTTTTGGCATGAGTACATATGCCACACATCCAAATATTCTCAAATGCTCAACACTCCATTTGCATTTTGTGCACACTTCTTGTGGAATCCTATCACGGACAACCTTTGTGGGGCACCTATTCAACATGTAGACTGTTGTTGCTACAACATCACCCCAATATTCATTAGACAAACCTTTTTACTTCAACATGATTATTTCCATCTCTGTGATGGTTCTGTTCTTTCTTTCAGCCACTCCATTTTGTTGTGGAGTATACCGGGCTGTGAGTTGTCTCTGAATTCCTTGAGACTTGCAAAAGTTTATAAACTCTTGAGAGATATACTCTCTCCCTCTTTTGTTTTGAGGAATTTGATATAGTGGCCACTTTGCTTCTTAGCCAAGGCCTTAAACTCCTTGAACTTCTCAAATGCTTTTGATTTCTTCTTCAAAAATTTCCACCTAGGGTTGGGGTCTTCATGGGGCCACACGAATCTGAATGCACCAACTCTAATGTTGCTCTTTCTCTCCAAGAATGCCCTGATTGAAATGGCTTCCTATGCTGTTTACCTAGGATGCATGCTTCACACTTTCCATCGGGCTCTACGATTGGTGGTAGGCCCCCAACCATGCCTTTTTAGCTAAAATACTTAAACAAGAATAGTTTAGATGCCCATACCTCAAATACCAAATCTTGGATGGGTCTTGGATGACTTTTTTGAATACTGACTGTTGGAGGCCTATTGACTATGCTGAGATTTGTATTTTGAGGGGAAACATTCAGTTCTTTGTCATTTGAACCACTACCATAAATTTCTTGCTTCCATCCTTGTCATAGATGATGCATTCCCCTTTCTCCATTAGCACTCTATAACCATTTTGGACCATCTGTCCAATTCTCAAAAGATTATGTTTCATTCCTGGAGCATAAAAGATGTCATGGATTTGTCTTTCTTCATCATGCTTGGTTTGTATGCACACTATTCCCTTGACCATGACTCGTGCCTTCTCATTGTTCCCCATTTTGATTTCAGACTTAATGTTATTGTCTATGGAGGCAAATAAATTTATGTTGCTACTCATGTGGTTGCTACAACTACTATCCAAATACCAAAAATTCAGTGTTTCCTTGTTCTACAAGATTGCATGCAATAAACACTTGTCACTATTTTTAATTTTTAGCCTTGTTCTCATTTGTGACATTTTCATTTTGACTCCCTTGGTCACGCTGTTTCTTCCTACATTCGCTTGCATAGTGACCATACTTGTGACAGTAGTAACTATGCACATTTCTCTTATCATGCCTCTGATTTGAGTTGCTATTTTTCTTTGTGTTTTGGATGTTTGATTAGGAGGTGTTGGGCTCCTCTTTCCTATTTGAGCCTCCTCTTCTAGAGTTGCTTCTACCTCTTCCCCTTTGACCTCTTCCTCTGCCATTTCTTCCTCTTCCCCTACCTCTAATATTTCCTTATGCTTTGAAGGCTTGGTCGAGGGAAGGAGCGGATTTGTTCAGCCACTTCTCATGGGTTTGAAGTGAACCCATTAACTTATCAACTGTCATCTTTGAGAGGTCCTTGGCCTCTTCTATGGATATAACCACTGGGTCGAATCGAGAGGGAAAGCTTCTTAGGATTTTCTCTATAATCCTCTACTCTTCCATTGATTCTCCATTTATCCTCAACTAGTTAATCAAGGTGGAAACCTCTGTATGAAAATATGAAATGGAATTATTGTCCTTCATTTGTAGGGTCTCAAAATATCTCCTTAGTAACTGGAGTTTCACTAGCCTCACCTTGTTAGTACCCTTGTAACTATTTTGAAGTATTTCCCATTCTTGTTTTGCATAACTAGCTACTGCTATTTGGGGAAAAATAGCCTATGTCAAGGCTGCCTCAATCAAACTAATGGATTTAGAATCATTTTTCCTTGTTTCCTTCAACTGATTCTTTTGAGTATTGGTCAATGTTGTAAATGCATTTGGGTCAGTCACATCTGTGAACCCATTTGCAAATAACTCCCACAAATCATTTGCAACTAAAATGGTTTACATTTTCTTTGCTCATACATCATAATTTTTACCATCAAACATAGGTGGCTACTGCCAACTCCTATTATCTCCTCCAACTATTTTTCTAAATAGGGGGAACTACAAATACCTAGAAAGAACCTAAGGGATTTTCTTCACTGCCCAGAAAACTAGAGCTTTCCTAAATACCCAAAAGCTAGGGTTCTATCACTGTACACCTAGGAACAGAGCTAGAGATTTAAAAATTGAATGCCCAAAAAACTTAGAGCTCTGATTCCAATCTATTGGGAAAATATCCCAACTAAAGTGGGAAAAGATGAAAACACAGAACAAACAAAGGATACAACAAGACAATGAAGCAACATATTTTCTATTTCATTCAAGTACATAAAAATATCACACTCAAAAAGGTTTACATACAAAATAAGAGCAAGGCTCTGTATATCCTTCATACAAAAACTGCACATATTCCAATGCACTGGAGCTAACTATGTGTTGTTGTGTGTTGGTGATATTCTAGAGCATTGGAGCACTGCTCTCTATCAACTTCTTTTGCTACTACAGGTTCTCCTAAACATTCCCTTATTCTGTTCTATTTTGCTGAACATTCCTCTTTGTCCTTCATTCTTCTGTCTTACTAAAAAAATATTCTATTCTCTTTTTGTCTTTCTTTTCCTTTTCCAAAAATTGCCGCTCAATTTTAATATCACCTACCAGAATTAATTTGCTGCGAAAACATTAACTGGCCAACATAGTTGTCAAACATGGTAAAGGGGGTGGAGGATCACAACGGACCTCATCTGACGCAACATTTAATGTAGTTGGTCATTGCTGCTCAAGATTATAAATTCCAACAAAAAACACTAAAAAATCAGATATCCAGGCATTATCACAGCTACAAGCAAGTTTTTGAAGGTTGGACCAACAATTTTCACTCACTAAAAGGTCTAAAAACTACTCCCAAAGATTTTGCATGTGAGTGATAACAATTATCGCATTGGAAAGAAGTTGAAAATTTTTAAATGAAGAAAATGTGCCCAAAAAATGGCACTAGAAAAAGCATGAACAAAGACAGTAGATACAACTAATAGAGAACACGTGAAAATTAAACCCAAACTAGCACCAAGACTATGCTCAATGAAAAATGAATAGCCAATGAAAAACTATAGCTATCTTTTCTCTTATCACATAATTGCATTGTGTTCCTTCTTCAAAACAATGAACTAGCACTCAGTACATGTGGATGCTTGCTACATGCAATGCCCAACTAAGTTATAATCAATACAACATTTAATCTCCGAATTTAGTCAATTCTCCAACACAATAAAGGAAATGAATAAAAAAATTCTTAGACATGAAGAGAAACAACGTGGGAAATAAGATGACTCAAAGCCACCATAGTACTTCCATCTCAGCGATGAAATATGCAATCAAAATCCGTCGCTATCCCTCATTTTATCACAATCTTTGGTTTTTTTTGTTAAAGCTAGTAATAATGCAAAATATTACCCTATATATATTTATATTACTGGATTTGACACCGTTTTAAGTTCCCCTTATGTATCATTTCATCCATCACATGCATAATTTAAAAGAAAAAACTTAGGTACTACCCATGCTCTAAACTTCAACATTTAGCATTAAAATTTATCAAAGTTTAATTATGATTTTTTTTCCATTTGAAGTGCCTAAATTGGGGAGAATATTTAAGATATTTTAGACTAATATCCTATTGCCTTGTCACTATTTAAAAATATTTTTTAAAATTTAAAACCATAGTGTAATTGGCAACTTAATTACTTAGTATGCCAAATGATAGTATTGATGCTACGAACACACACAAAATCTAGAGCTTGTGAAAAATTGTACAAAGCTATGATAAATTATGTATGTCCCTATAATGTTGCAAAAAATTGCACAACAAATGAATTTTTAGGACTATTGAGAAATTATGTCTCAACTTCCAGTCTTGTGCCTCTGTCAAAAAAGACTTGGCAAAAAATGCATCATTTCTGCCCTTACCGCTTTACCGTGACAATCTATTTAAGCCTTGGAGGTACCACGGGGAGAAGGTTGGTGATTACCACCTTACCACGTGTGATGTCTTCCCTGACTATGGTGGTCACAGTAGGCGACTAGTTGTTTGTCACGCCGGCTATCACCGCACCATGGGCGACGATTTGGCTCAGCATAGTGGCCGCGGTGTGATCGCTGGCAGTCTGCCAGGGTGGTCACCACCCTACCGTGGGGTGGCTTGGCGGCCTCTGCCGTAGCATAGTTGATTGCTGGCGGTCTGCCAGGGTGGTCACCACTCTATTGTGGGTTGGCCTAGCAGCCTCTGTGGTAGCACGGTTGACCGTTAGCGATCTAGGCGAGCAGTCACTGCCTTGCCACAGAAGGTTAGCAGTCAGGGTCCGGTAACATGTTTTGACCACCTGCAGTCTACCTGGCTATCACTGCAAGAAAGGCCTAGAGTGAGTCGAGTGGGCTCATTGCCATGCCGTGGTGGGTATGAGAGATCAGAGCGATGGCATGGTGGAGACAGTATGAGCTCAGACCGAGTTTGACCCAAAGTCAAAGCATCAAACAAATAAGGTGATGACATGAGGGAAGTTCCAAACATCCGATTGGTAGAAGACAGAAAAGGTAAAAGGCAGTTATTGCAGGCCGAGTTTCAGCTAGAGACAATTGATTAAAGCATGAAATAAATGCCTAGGTGACCCGATGCAATATGAGAAGATCAATTACATGTTTGGATGAACAATGTAGCATGGATCAAAGTCATGGGATTGGTTGGAATATTGAATGCAAATGTAAGACTTGACTGTTGATTACATTATTTTATATGTAAACCAAAAGGTGACGGTTCTTGGTATGTTGTAAGCTAAGTCAAGTAGAGTTGTAATTCATTGTATGCTATGAGCATTGTAATATTGAGTGAACTTGAGTGTTGCTATGAGTTGATTATCAGAGAGTGAAGACTGAAGTTTGTATGTAATTTTGTTTATTACTGTAATACAAATTGTCTTTGCTTGGTGTGGTGGGTTTTTTACCTGAAAAGGTTTTCCCACGTAAATACTTGTGTTAATCTGTGAATTCTCTTTTTGTTATCTCTTTTATGATGTATGTATTCATCTCAATTTTTTTTAAGAAGCTTTAGAACCTATTTTTTCTCCTCTCCTCTGTTGTATTAGTGTTAGGGAGGTATTCCACATTGTCCCCTTTTCTCCCTTCAAAGACCTCCTTTGTAAATTGGGCCTTCTAACAAGCTGCTTAACTAAATTTCCATTCATGCTTTGAAACATATTTGATGGTCATAAAAGAAAAGATATAGGATATTGAGGACAAAATAACATTTGCGCTATCACCAAAATTAAGAAATTTGAAACTTTTTATGGGACCCTCTAGACTTTTTCCAAACTATTGACGTCAAATTTTTCCTAAAAACTCATTCAAATTTCATGAAACTGAGATTACATACTCTTGGAAATCTATAAAAACCTTTTGCAACATAAATTTTCATGAAGACTCATAGATTGGGAGATTTTAATGGCATAATTTTTAACCAATCATGTCCCCATGCTGCTAAAAAACATGGTTTTGTTGCCAATTCAAAGATAATTAAACACTATAAATTCATCAAATATATAGGTTTCAATAGTGTCTCTTGTTCGAGGATACATGCTTTAGTGAAGCATGGTGAAATTATAGATGTCTCTAGGGTGTAGACCATGTTTTAAATCCATTGGGTGCTCTGTAACTGCTTAATCGGTTCTACACTGAAACCCATACTTTTAAACTTCATTTGGTGGCCCCAAGGCCCAAAAATATTACCAATATCCACCTCTATTAAACAACTTGTTCTCTAATGAGTGTCCTAGGTCTTATTTGAATATGCTATCATAACCTGCTTGTTGATTAACACTACCATTAACCATTGTTACCATATTTTTAAGTTTTCCACTATCAATGTTATTCATGCTATCCTACAATTTGAGGTTAGGAATTAACATAAATATTTCATCTTGTAGAAAACATGTGTCATATTTATCAAATAAATCATACTCATAATCTGTAGTGCCCAAAACACTCTACCAAACACTTATGTAAGGACATGAAACAAATTCCAAATTTCAACCACATACACTTGACTAACTTACAAAAGATTATTTTCTAATGCATGTATTTCAAGAGAAAACATAACATCATTTGACCATTCAATTATAACTTTAGTTGGATGTTCAATTATTTTAATGAATCATGGCTAGATTTCAAATGGATACATAGACATAACATGAAATTTCAACATTAGGATAGACTAATTAATTTCCGCCAAGAAATTTTAAACCCGAAACATGATCATGACCCGTATTATGCAACATTAGATTGAGATAAGGGGTTGATGAAAATTAATTTGTAACATTATTCTTATTTCATCAATGTCACATATCAACTTACACTTCACTGTAATAAGTGTATTAACATATCAATATACTAATATTCTACAACTACATTTTCTTTTCTTTTTTTTCTCATTTGTAAGCTATCACTATGAATTTCCATCGTCTTAAACACATAGTAAATATTACCATCTCTTACCATAGTTTTCTTGCTTCACCTCATGACGTGTTAGTATTCCACTTGGTTTCCATAGCCTATTTCTCCAAGAACCTACAAAACTAGATACATAGTTAATTTCTCCATTTAGATGAAATAATCATATTAATTTTTGAAGCAATATAGTGCACACAAGTCAGATTTTGCAATTTTTTCATCTTTAACTTGTTTTATATGATAATTTCTACATAAAATTGTCTAAACTCTCATCTCTTCTCAGACCAACTATTTATTTTCTTGAAAACTGAATCTACATGAGATATTATGGATTGAAGTGATTGAAGTGATTGAGAAAGGACAATTCTATGTGAGGTTGTGCCTGAAGGATCTCTCAACCTTGTAATTAACTCAATTTTTTTTTTTGTTATTTTCAATTTGCCCCATTAAATTTTCTTGTGTGTCCTAGAGCATGATGAGGAATTGTTGGAGGTATTTGTTGAGGTTGTTCTTCAGTAGGGATTAGAGCATGTGGTGAATTAGGATTTTTAGGAGGATTTGGGGGTGCATTAACAATTCTTGAAAATTAACTAAATTTACATCAAAAAACATATTCAATCTACCTATTTAATATCAAATTCCCACAAAAAACAACAATAACTTACTCCTTTGACCTCCTTGACGTTGTGGTGGAATTTTGATGAAGATTTGGTGAAAAAAGGGAGCGGTTTTTGGCTTCTTGGAATGCGAGCGCATCTTGGAGGGTTTGCGAGCTACAAAAAAACTTTGCAATAGTAGAAAAATGAAATGAAATGGAGCTTGATATTTGTGCTTAAATAAGAAATAATGTGAGCACGTTATAATGTGCTCGTGTTATTGCTCATTAAATCAATAACGTGAGCATATCATAACATGCTCGCATTATGGATTTTTTTAAATTTTGAAAGGGGTGGCCACTTTTTGGCCCCCCATCTTTCTACACCCACCCTTAATGGTTTGTTTTTTAAAGGGTTAGATTAAATTATTTCCATCAAATAATAGGAATGTTATTACTTTTGATGGATTACTAATTATGGTTGCATAATAGGATTGTGCAGGTCATATTATCACAAAGTGATAATATATCAAATTACCATCAAAAAATGTTTTAGTTTTATCATATATAATGCATAACATATGAATTTGTAGCCCAAGGAAGGCACTAGTATTTCTTTCTTCTCTTTCCCCATACTCAGAAACATATATTAAATCTATTAATCTTATTCTTTAGTCCTTTTGTGTTGTATAAGTGTTTAGGTTACATACTTCATACCTAAATTTAAGGAAGATGAGGAATGAGACAACTAATTTTGTATTCAACAACTCCTTATCCATTTGTATGAAGTAATATATCTACTAGGTGTTGCATGATGATATTATTTCACATCCATGTTCAACACCATATAGTGAAACCTGCCAAGATTTTGCAAAGCCTCAAGTGTAAAGAGAACATATCTTAAAGTCGGTTCTATGTTCATTGGACAATGGACTGGAGTCTTTGATGATAGATCTTGAAAAATAATTAGAATATTTCAATCCATCAATTGGAAACACCAACATATTGGCGACTATGTTGGGAAATTCAAAACTATCCATTTGGAGAGAATCACAAAATTTATAAAATTTGAAGATTAGGTTCAGATATTGAAGGCATTTACACCTGGATAAATAAATTATTTCAGCTTGTTTGAAGATTTTATGAAAGGATGGTGCTCTACTGGTGAAGGAAACCAAAAAATAATTTTGATCTCTAAGAAGCATCTACCTTCTTGAAGATTATGTCCTCTATGAAGAGGTGGTGACTTTGTAAATGAACCTGGTGAATGTTGAAGAAGAGCTTAGGCTTACAAATATTCCAGTTAGAGAAAGAAAATTTGTAATAGCTGCAATACACCTCCAAGTCTTTTATTTGTTTCTATCTTCAAAGAAGAAAAATTATGTAAGAAGGTTATTTACAAGAAAGTTCTAGAAAAAAAATGTTTCATAATTCAATCAGTGTTAGCACTAAGAGAAAGGAAGTTTATAAAGCCTAATATTCTATCAAAAGGAGGGAATGAAAGGAAAATGGTTATAGGGGAAGTAAGTCTTTTATTGAAAAGAATATACATGTATGTATGGTTATTATGGTTTCTCTCCTACAAACCCTAGTGTCATGATGCAAGAATCACAACAATAGTCACATCCTCAGATAAGAATTTTTCTACTAAGATATATAAACCACTTGATTTTAGTAGTATTCAAGGATATCCAAACCCCTTCCCTCTTAAAGTTAAAGGATATTTTCCAAAGTTTAGAGGAGATTATGAAGAGTCAACATCCAAACATCTACAAAATTTGATTAGCTTGATGATGAATTGTCAAATGAAAAAAGAGGATGTTATGAAGTTTTTATAAGGTCTTTATAAAATGATGCTAAAGATTGGTTTTCTAGTTTTCCAATGAATTGCATATTTTCATGGCAAGAGCTTAAAATTATATTCATTGATCAATTTGAATGAATGGACAATGAATTCTCATTTGATAATAAACATCTGAACATTCAAGAATATTTTGATGAGAAATTTGAACATAGGGTTGATATATCACTTTTTGATGAATTTTTTGATACAAGAAGGTATGGGGAAGAATCCCCAAATGACTTTCATGTAAGATCTATGGAGGCTTTATTTTATTTACCTCATATACTTGATGATTCAATGTGCATTGATTTTTTTTGTCAAGCCTTTGAGCCAAGTCTGAGAACCATATCGAAGAAGTTGAAGCCTCTTAGATTCAACCAAATATATGATTGGATTATTATTCTTAAGGATAGTAGACAAGAATATGAAAAATAATTCGGATCAACTGATATTTATAGTTAAATTTTCTTGCATGAGCATAATGATGATGTGTCACATAAGGATGGAGAGAAAGTGATAGAAAATGAAAATACCTCTTGCTACAATGGTAAGGATGAATGTTTGGATCAACTTGTTAATGAAATGGATATCGATAGTAATTATTATCGTAATATTCCAAGCACAATTTGTAGTGAGAAAGATGCTCATGATACTATGCCTAGTAATAGCCAATTCAATGAGGAAATAAAAGTATACTCAAGTGTTCCAAGTAGTAAATCAACTTGCAATGATGATGACTATGATGAATATAATAGTGTTGCAGACTAAAATTTGTTGCTAAATGAGGAATTTATTTTCCCTATTGATCTAGGTGACTATAATTTTGGTTGCAACCTTTTTAACTGTGAATACTCTCAAGAAGAAGAGATAGAAGTGTCTTCTTTAGATAAGGAGCATATTGCTACAAAGTATAATGAAAACACATGTTTACTCATTGGTGAACAAGAACTATGCTATAATAGATCCTTTGATTGTGGATTAGATGCATTTCTATCAAGTAAAAATGTATATAAAATCATGCTTTCATCTAAATGTCTTTTTATTGACTATGTTAATTTTGAAAACGATTGAGGGCTTTACATTGATGAAATGGTAAGAAATTATGATTATGAAGTATATTACAGTAGTAAAAATGTTATGAAAAGTCAATATGGGAAATCTCGCCCAAGATTCAATTCTGAAACATTTGAGCTTTCTTTTGAAACATTTCAGATAGGGTTGTATGATGATATGAAGAATGAGCTTGACCTTTTCATTGAACTTCAGATGAAAATATTTGTTGATGCATGGGATGTTGATGGGGCTAATGTTTGTTGTGAAATCCAAGATTTGAATGTGGAAGAGGGTATTATGGATGTTGAAAAATCTTGTTTTTAGATCATTGGGGCATATAATAATGTGACTGAGTTATATTTCTTAGATGGAAATAAACGTGCCTATGATGCAACTCAGTTGAAGGAGATACCTATGTGTGAACATTCTTTATTTATTCCATAAGAGAATTGCATACAATATGTGGGGCAAGATACTTTTATTGAACCTAATTCTTATTAGAGTTTTAGATTTGATGTGTAGATAAATGATGAGGGAAGTGCTCATAATGACTCTTTTTAAGTAGATTATGATCTTTTTCACTTTCTAGTTCAGTTTGTTAGGAAAGTGATTGTGCATGACAGTGATCCTGATGATGATAAATGTCACATTGATTTTTCCTAGGATGGTGTCCCCACTCCCCCACTTTATGGATCCACTAGTGATTCATATGTGATTTTATTACCCATACAATATTCATATCTCCCTCTTTCATATGATTATTGTAAACCAAATGTGTTGGGGTTATGGGTGAGGATGGACCTAAGTGTACCTTTTTTTTTGGATAAGATCTATTATTGATAATTCAATTATTATATGATTGTCTTAGGTTGTGTGGAATATGTGGCATGGTGATTATTATATGGTTTTCCTAGTTTGTGAGGTACACGTGGCATGGTGATTATTATATGATTATCCCAAGTTGTGTGGGACATGTTTATTGTGACATAGTGATTTATTCATGAGCTCTATGTGGTTTGAGACCACCATCTACCCTCCTCCCCCTTAGGTGACTTGTTTCAAGCCACGTGGTGATTGTGATGTAAAAATTTAAGCAATTGTTAAGTTATTATTTAGTTATTATGACTTTTGTTTGACTGATTAAGGCAATAATTTTGGAATTCTTAAGTTATTTTAAATTTTACTCTTTGCCTCAAGGATTGGTTATTGAGACTTTCAGATCTCAAATTTTGAATTGTCATTTGGTGGCCACCATTGTAATTTATTTAAATGAAATTTCATTGGTTGATTTTAATTGAAAATTTAATTTATTAGAATTTATCTATTTTCAGGCTTTATCAATGTTTGTTGTTGCTAGTTTGTGTGTAGTAACGTGAATAATGTGAGATTGTCATACTCATGAGGGGTCCTTGATAGGTTTTATTGGGGGAGTAGATGGCATGGGGAATTATTTATAAGGGGGTAAATGAGATCGGTATGGGACAGTTGTAAATTTATTTCCCTTAGATCTATCTGATTTTTCTATGTGGTGGATATGTGGCACTATGATATTATGCATTCTCATAGAGGAATTCTAGATATCGGTCATCCTCATCCCATTGTGTGAGTTGTTAATTATGTGTTCAATGTGAGTTTAATGTTGTGTGATGTGGGTATTGATATATCTTGATGAGATATATATGAACATTATGTTGTTGAAATGTTAGAATTGGAGAAATGAGCATTAAGATATGTTGATAAGATGTCAAAAATTTGCCATGTATGTGATGTGATGCATATATATATATATATATATAGACTTGATGCTGGATAAAGAGCATGTGTGGTGAATAGAAGTGAAACATGTGTTGTAGAATGCATTGATGTTTAAAGGGTGATCCCACAATACTAGTTTAAAATTTTTGGGCAAACTCGAAACCGAACTAATGTTTTTCAACTAAATCTTCACTTACGGGCTCCTATAACGGCTAAACCATGAGGAATTGGGGGATGATGAAAACTATTGATTTGTGATGTTTTTTTATAGATTCTAAATATTTTTTTTAATTTTTTTTTGGAACCAAATTGCACTTATTTTTCCATCTCCTTCAAAAATTAGTTTTATTTTAAAACAACATTTTAAGGAGTGACGCTCACCGTATACAACATAATTTTTTTTGTGTGAAGGATAAAATTCTATTTTTTTTGAATTTACATTTGTAACTATGATATATAGTACTTTCATTTGGTTTTATAGTATTTTATTGAATATTTTTTCCTTAATCAAGTTTTGAAGTCAAACCGATTACAATTCAGACATAGGTGGACCATATACAACATAACTTTTTATGTATGTATCAAAATTCAATTTTTTTTTTTTTTAATGATCAAGGACATCAATACCCAACCCAAACATATTTTTTAAAATTTTATTTTGATAAGCTTCTATTTTTCCACATGTGTAGAATAGAGAACTTGATTTTCGGTGGAAAACCTATGTTTAATAAAACTAAAAAAACACATACATAATAAAACCAAAACATATTAAAATTAAAATCATTGGATAGCTCATTCCAAGCACTACCATCTTACAGTTGGGTCTATGAAGTCTCCTACATTTCATCCTCAACCTAAGCTTTGAAGGGTGAATATTTGGAGTCATTTTGTGTCGGAGAGTGGGAAGGTGGGAAAAGGGGGGTTTGAGCGAATCTAAGGGGCTCGCTCGAACCCTAGTTCACTCAAACTAGGGTTCGAGAAAACCCCCTTTCCACAATGGGAAACATGGGTTCCCACATGCAAAGGGGTTCGAGTGAACCCCTGGTTTTAGTGAACCCCTTTTGGGTTCGTTCGAACCTTGAGTTCACTCGAGCCCCTCAAAACAATTTTTTTTTGCATGGGTGAGGTTTTTGGAAGCTTTCCTTCCTCACTCGAATTGTAAACCACTTTTGTGGGTTCACCCATAACTTGGAAATAATATGGTTGTGTAAAACTCTTGTCACTTCATTATATGATGTGATAAAATATGTATTATTGTTGTCCCTATATTTTTTATCAAAACAAGTGGCTCTACTCTCTTCTCTTTATAACTTTGAGGAGGAATTCTATATTAGGGGGGAGAATGTAAGGTTGTCTAGTTCATTCCCTATAACACATATAGGGAGCTTTTATTATGTGGTAATATTGTACCTAGCAAGCATAGAGTTGTCTAGCATTGAGAAATAAGTTATATCATCTGGTTGATTATAATATGATATATATACAAGGAATTACTAATTAGAATACTCTTTATGAAAGAATCCACTCCATCTTATTATCTCCAAGAGATCCCAAATTCATAACATTTTTTTCATATGTCCTTACAATGATATTCACCTCCTTTATAGATCTTCTTATAATAATATATTGGAGGGGTAAACCAATAATCCTAACATATAACTTCTTATTGTAGGTTTCTTGTACCATTTGTGATTTTTATAAATGTGTACTTAATAATGCTTGTAAAATCTCATACTTGGTCAAATAATAGGGAGGTTGGAGGTTAGTTTGTGATGAATTATATAATAAATTAAATTGTTATTGATGACATAATTTATTCTATTAGTTTAGATCTAATTTCTAATTTTAAATGTGGATATTGTCTCTAAGAATTAAGGTTTGGAGTTAAAAAGACGAGAACTATGTTATGTCCAAAATTTTGTTGCATTGTTTATTTTTTGTTTTATGACATATTCTTTTATTTCTCCCATTTCTACATGCAATCATCTAAACTAGAATATAGTCTTGAAGAAGAAGACATATTATAAGTAGAAGAGAAGTGAAAAGATATAGTGAAAAAAAATTCTAAGGAAAAATTAAATTAATACTGTAAGAGTAGAGCTTTAAATAATCCAATTTTTTCCCATGCGAAGGCTGTTGGTGCATAAAAAGGCCAAAACATGGAGGGCACTAGCTATTAGACTATCCTTTGTCATCCTACACAAAAAAGGCAACAATAGTTCTCTTCTGGGTGATGGGAATGGGAAGTGGGGGAAGCTATCTGGAGGGTGTTGTGTTGGTAGTGGTAGAGTGTATTGGAAAAGGTGAGGAATTAGGCGTCACATCTGCGAGTTGCATCTGTGTGTAAGTTCTAAGCCCTTTCCATAAATTTTATTATGCATTTCTTGCAAACAACGAATTTGTGAGACAATATTTCCTTGAGGGATTTTGTCAAAACAAATTTAAGTTCCTTGTCTTGCTTCCACATTTCACATGTCTTTCAAATCCATTTGTTCATATCCTACAATCATTTCATTCCATGAGACCACATTTCTTAAGGACAACGATTTATGTGTCGCAAAATAAATAGTTTCATCTTCAATTTTTTTTTTTAAGAGCTGAATTAAATGATTTTTTTTTGTGGGTTGGAAAGCTCAAAAGATGTAATTCATTGTTTGTCTGATGATATGTGCTTGAATTTTAAATTGTGTAATTTTCATATATGTTACTTGCATTGCTATATATATTAACATCTCCTTGAGGCATAGGGTATGTCAAATAGTGAACATGTCCTATCTATGGTTTCATATTTTGGATACATTTTTATCGGGGAATTTGGATGTATAACATGTAAAAAAAATCCCCCTCCACAATACTTTCATGGGTGTTCATGCCCTATACTAAGTTTTGAGTTTTGGCCCAATAGGGGAGAATGCTACCAAATGTTATCGAGTCTGGCTTTACACTTGTCAGTTGCATTTTCTTGAGATTTTCTAAGACTTTTCAATAATTCACTTTGAGTTGATTATGTAGATCATTTTAGTCCATGAGATCTCATGCCTTGCAAACATTCTATCAATTACTTCACGTGCCTCATCTCTATGCCTCCACATCTTGATCTTTAAAGTATAAGAGCCAGTACAATGGGTAAAATTTTGAAAGAAATATGATGTACAATGTATAAAGTTCATGAATAAGAATGTAATAAGTTTAATATATGAAGATGATCTAATCTCTACTATTCACTATATGTAAAGATTGTTCTATCAACCATTGCATCTATAAAATCAGTAGTAGCTGGTATCCATTCAATGCTAACAATAATCTTGTGTAAAATTGACAAAAAAATAATTTCAAATATTCTTATAGAAAAAGAAAAAGAAAGGTTGCAGGAGGTTGGTCACGAGGTCTAGTCTCCCCCACCCCCATGGTACCGGAGGGAGTGTCGCACCAGCACTACCGGTCACGTTAAAAATTTTACCAAGTACACTGCAGTTTATAGGGGGTCATGCTACCCAATTCCTGCAGTCTAATTAAAAAAAAAAACACAACTAAAAAAACCTGGCAATGTACAAATTTCGAAAGAAAACTCGTTGAAATCATGGAAAGTGACTTACTTCAAGATACTGTATAAATTATGCCATGCAGTCAACAATGTCGATGAGGAAATAAAATTGCAGAATTTTTAAAAAATGAAATGAACCAAAACCAATCTCTCTACAACAAAAGAAATGAAAAGTAGATCTAAGAATACTGGAGTTTTAGAGCTATTAGATTCTTGAGCTTGAGAAAATATTTTCCGTAGCCTCTCAAATGAAAATATTGGATGTAAGTTAAATTTCATTTTCATGTCTTCTAAGTTACTACAAATTCGATATTTAAGGCTTTAAATTTATTTTGTTACAACTTATTTCTAGTAGAAAATTTGTTAAATGCTATTGAATTTTATCTAGGTTGTTGCATTGAAGTATTTTCCTTCATTAGTACAATCCTCTAAAATAGATAATCCCATCTATTTATTTGCATAAATCGAAAATAATTAACAATGAGAATGCCAAGTTTTAGCATTAGGTTTAGCTACCTAAGAAAAAATAAGGGAAAGCCTTAATCTTCCAGTCAAAGGCTTTTATTGGAGTAACTAAATCTTAAGCTTGCTTGAGCCAGCTTGTTGAGTCCATTTTCCTCAATTTGAGATGAGTCTAAATCTTATAAGGTCAATGATTACTTTCAAGGTGTTAAATAATTTATTTTTGTCATAATTATGCCTTTGACGGTGTTGTACTTTAGCCTGAAAAATTTATAAATGGTTTGTTAGAGTGTTGTGATTTGCACTATTCATTGTGGTTGCTGAATGTGATGTCCCAAAACATTATGTTCATTTTATCCTCGAAAGTGCTAGTCTAATCCCTACATGCAAGCAATTAAGGAAAAGCTTCATATAACTCCTATTTTTTTTTAAATTCATAATTCTTGTACTTGGTCATATCATGCCTCATATATTCTATATTGTACACCAAAGATAGTATTTGCATAACATGAATGATACGGTCTTTAGATAAAGAAAAATTTAGATTCTTGAAATTATATTTACTAGTTCATATTTTTTTAAGCATCTGTGTGGAAACCATAATGCCCAAAAAGGATGTTATAACTCATACTATTGATTGAACCATTATTAGTGTTGTCATTTACTTGTTTCCATTTCCACTTATCACTGGATTTTTTTCATTAATTTATTTGTAAAATAGTTATGTTTCTTTGGAGTAACTATTTAGGAATTTCTAATTATTAAAGGTCAGCTATTAATAATTTTGAGAGTGTTTTTCATTATCATTGTGATTATTCATCGGTAGCATTTTACTTTTACTATGGTATATACATTATCGATAATTTTTCGTGTTCAGTAGCATCCTTATTAGTATCGTGGTCAATTAATTGACAACATTTTGGGAGATATCACTGATCAAGTGATTAATTTGAAGTGTTGTTAAGATAGGGACTTGTAGTAGTTTTGAAGATAGGTATCTTTTTTCCTATACAATTTGTGAATAAAATTGTTGTTTAAGACCCAAAGCACCAATCTTCAGGAAGCATGTTGAGCTACATAATTGTGATTTTGTTAATAATTGAATTGTTCTTCCAACCAAGGTGATCAAACCTACAATAATAATTTATGCTGCCATGTAGATTAAGTTAGAATGATTATGTTGAGCTTCTAAAGTTACTCCTTACTTTGGTATTCCTTTTTATTTTGATTATGTTCATATCTTGCAATGCTCATGCTTTGAGTTGTATTTGAATGTATGATTCTGTTGATGTGAACGAATCAGGTGAATTGTGCTTAAATGATAAGGTTGATTGTAGAGAATAAATGCTCTCACATCCTTATGAATACCAAAAATTCTTTTTTGGGTTTTATTTTTTACTTCCTCCCCTTTCCAAAAAATATTAAATATTAAAAATTAAAAAAAGGATGAGAGATTTATGTATGTTTTAATTTTTCTTAGTTTCATTGAGATAAGCATGTTATAGAAATTTAAAGAGTTTAGTTGTAGACAAAGCTACTCTTGATTGGTATGGGTTTATGAAAAATTATTTTTGGGTTTTGCCCATTATTTCCCCTTTCTAGACATATCAAAATTTAAAATTTGGTTTAGTATCATTACAGTTATCACCTTTTAAATGTTTCCCCTCTTCACTGCGATAAACAGATGTGAAATGTTTCTAACAAACCACAAAGCCTCTGATCTCGTTACGTAAGCAAGGACATCCTAGATGAGCCCCTGAGGCATAGGTCCTGTTAGAAACCAAGATCATACATGCAAACCAAAAGGCCTTCCACAGAAGAGAAAAACAATAAAAAGCAAGAGCTTTGCATGAAGATGTGCAAATTGATATATTCAGAATTAAGATATTACAAGAGATGATTTTCTTTATAAAACCAATGTATGCAACCCTAATGTTGACCTAAAAACAACTCAACTAAATAAAGCTTACTTATTAATTAAGTAAACTAATTATTACCTAAGAAAAACCTAAGTAAACTTAATAAAGTGTAATTAGATAATTAATTAAACCAACACCCTCACTTAAGTGCAACTTAGGGAGACTAAAAAAGCATGCACCTAAAACTAAGATGAATGCAAGAAAGCATGAATGGGTCCCAACAACAAGGCCTGATTAGGTACCCATGTACAAATGCAATGAAAGAGTAAGAGAAAGAGGAGAAAACCCAGTGGGACAACCCCCTCCTCAATGAGATGACCTACTGCAAAGAAGCACTGGAAGAACACTATGGAGTAACACTCGAACCTGAATCCGAAAAGCAAGGAAAGATTCTTATATTTACAAGAAACCATATTAGAATCATAATAATGCAACAAAAGGCCCGATGCCATGGAACACTCGAAAAATCCAAATTGGAACAACCTTGGAATCCATAAAGCAACAGTAGATGATATGATGACAAAATTTGGAAGCCTTGTATCTCGATTTCGATGCCAAACTCAGACTAAAACTCTTCCATGGGAACAAGTACCATAAAGACTCTGGAACATTAAACACAAACTTAGTGGCCCTCAAACTAAGATGGATCCAATGTGGATCATTAACCAAAGGCTCTCAATCTAAAGTGTGAACTGATATGAATCTGATATGTGTCAAGCTATGAAAAAATGTGGCCAAAAGAAATGAAGAAACCAGATTACAACCCATGTGAGTTGTCATCAAAAACAAGATGAAGATCAAAGTGCATGCACACTCTAATCAAATTATTATGCAAGAAACCCCCCTGATGGAACTTTATATCAGTTCATTTATTACAATACCCAATGATTGCAAAAGGAGAGAATTCTAAACATGCATGAATATAAAATAAAAATAGACCTTAGATCTATGTAGAGGACTTAACCAGCTTTCCAATTCCACAAGAATTGCGAAAAAAGGATCACCAAGTCAAAAGATATGCCCTCCGAAGAAAAATTTGAACATTTGTCTTTAATAGGCAAAAAATCCAACCAAAGAAAAAATCTCTGAAAAAAAACTACACCATGAGAAAATTGGCCTCTCCAGTTTTCCGGCGATATCTTGTTTCAAAAATTTCGCCTCTGGGATCAAAAGTTAAGATACAATGAAAAAAAGGCCTGTAAGAGGGCAATTCAGGGCACTGCAAGACTAAACGGGCGCAAAATTTCAGCTCCTTTCGGCCTAGCCCTTGGTTCGCCATATGATCGTAGGTGAGGCTAGAGCAAAAAAGAAACTCGCAACCAAGCGGGTGGTGGGCGGGTGGGGCTGAGGTGACGCCGCTCCTAGCGTTGCTGATGGTGGAGCCCCTTGCAGGATAGCCCGTGAACATCAATGTGACTGGGGCGGAGGGCAGAAGGGGAGGTGGGCAATGGAGTGGAGGGGCGGTACCGGTGGCTGTCGCTCTTGGTGGCCACCAGGTGGCACAGCGATAGCGCTCGCCTTTTGAACTGGCAGCGCATAACCCAATGTCGATTTTTCAAATTTTTTGATATTTTTTTGGATTTTCATGTCGTTTTTGCCTCGTGAACCATGCTAGGGAGGTCGTACGACCTCTCTAGCAAAACAAATTTGCCTCAGAAATCAACTGCTCCAAAATTGATGATTTGATAGGCATCCCTAAGGTTTTGGGGCGTTGCGAACGTAATGGCGGTGTCCATTTTGCTCCAAGATGCTCTAAAAAATAGGCTACTCCCAGAGCTTCCAAAATATCACCAAGCTTGAATCCCTCATAGATTTGTTCAACGATGACCAAAATCAGTAAAATGAAAGCCAATCCTAACTTTTTCCAGCACTCTGAATCCAATGGTGAAGCAAATCTAATCCAAGATGCTGCATGGATAAAATCAAGGCACAAAATCCTTGAGGAACCCCGAACGAACTCTGCAATGATTTTATCCAGAATTTGAGAAGGGGTTGCATGTCAAGGCTCTGATACCATGTTAGAAATGAGGATCAAACATGCAAACCAAAAGGCCTTCCACAGAAGAGAAAAACAATAAAAAGTAAGAGCTTTACATGAAGATGTGCAAATTGATATATTCAGAATTAAGATATTACAAGAGATGATTTGCTTTATAAAAGCAATGTATGCAACCCTAATGTTGACCTAAAAATAACTCAACTAAATAAAGCTTATTTATTAATTAAGTAAACTAATTATTACCTAAGCAAAACCTAAGTAAACTTAAGAAAGTGTAATTAAATAATTAATTACACCAACAGGTCCAACCCTTAGGTCATGTTATCCTCTATTCATTAACCCTAAAATGAATCAACCCTTTCATCTTGCATGCAAGAGGTTCCCTATCCATTGGTGCAACCACCAAGGGATAAAGAACTATTTTTGGGAAAGGTGGTGGATGGTTTTTGACCATCCTCATTGCAACAACAATGAGGTACCACAATAGTTGTTGAGGAAACTCTATTGTGAGTTTGTCCTAAAAAATCTCAAACTATTTTGACATGCAGGAGTTCCAGGGTAGAGGTGGGAGCTCCACACAAGACATAGTGGGGGAATGTATTGATGTACAACAACCAATGAGACCACTTGCTTGGCCAATGTATGAGCAAGTGACTATCCCTTATGTTGTGAAGGAGAGTGTTGATGTGGATACATTGAAATCGATTAGTTCCCTCACTTAGAGTGTCATATAGCATACTAGGCCTTTAGGCTAGGGTGAAGCAGGTGAGTCTTCAAGGAGTCGAGTTCCACCTCATTTATGTCAAGCTTGTGGGTCACTCTGTGTTTATGATCCCGAGGATAGTAAGGATTCATGTACCTAGGGTACATTTGTAGCTAATGAGATGGTGATGATAGATGCCCTCTAGAGTGACACATTTGGCTTTGACAGTTAGATAAATGTCAACAAGTTAATTTAATTTAATTTATTTAATTTAATTTTTAAAATGCAAGATTAACTAGATTAGTTGAATGATTATAATGAAATTTTAGGGTCATAGTGTTCACCCTATTTGAAGTGGTCCTCCATCTCCCTATTACATGATGACGTCTACTATAGAGGTACTTAACTAGTACAAAATTATAAATATTACATGTGAATAACTGATTATTATATGAATGGTATTCTTATATCTCATTTTGGATGTTGAATAGGTTAATCTTGGACTTTTGACAACAACACCTAGTAGTGGAGGTGGTAATCAAAGTTTCACTTAGGTAATACAAAGTATTTTTAATTTTAAAATTAAAAATTATATTTTGTAATCGAATAATGTTTAATGACTTGAAGGTTCTAGATAGTTTTTATGTATTATTTGTACTTTTTAATTAATTTGATTTTAGGTTGTGAATTTCATTTGTTCATGTTGTTGACCTCCAAAAATATAGGCTAATGGTGTCAATTAATTATCCACTTTCTATAGACCTCTTTATTGTATTACCTCTTGGGACCTCCATCAATGAAACCTAATTGTTCTATGTGATTATGTTATTTTCACAACTCTTCATCAAAACTTCAATCAATTTTCTAGGCAACAAATGAATACCTAGGGATAATTTTTATGATTTTGATCAGTCATTGAATCCAATCCTATATGACATTGTTCTACATACATGACTATGTAGAACTTCTATTTATCATGAGACATGTCAACTTCACTATCTTCATTAAATTCAACATTCATCACTTTTAATAATGGTAAACTATCATATATCCATTTTCTTTTATTTCTAACATGTCTCTCCATTCCTTAATATAGTTTAATTTGATACATTTATTTACCTCATTATCCCAATGAACTTTATCTATCCTTTACAAAAATGCATTATACTATACAGTGTTAAATATATATAATTATTTTATGGCTAAGTATTTATCAAAACTTTCTTTACCCTCAACCACTATTAAATAGTGAAGGTACATTGTGAAGTTTTCATTCAATCAAAACATGGTGCATAGTATTTCATATTTATGGTCACACAATTATACACTAAAAAATACACTACTCACACTAAATATTACACAATTCTATATTTCTCATAAATTTTAAGTTGTGATACTGAAATGGTATTCATGTGAAAATATATTAGGTTTAAAATATTTTAGTGTTTCTCTTTCTTTAGTAAACATCATCCTATACAAAACCAAATTACATTCTCCAGTAAGTATCCACTATGTAATGGTAAAATATAAAGTCTAATCTATCCATGAGACAATGAATCCTAATAAATCCCATTGTTATGTCATATTCACTATAGTTATGGGATTCATAACTAGACTAAAACTAACACAATAGTCCAATAACCACCTATTAAACTATGAAACAATATATAGTTCAATAAGTACTCAAAAGTTTTCTGACTATGTCATACATTATAAGCCATGACCTACATCATCCCTAATACGGTCACACTCGTTCATTCAATTCAATAGGGGATGCATCCAATCATTCACCTTATTAACAGTGGTATCACTATTGTAAATAAAGGATACAATGAAACATATAGTTATTTATGATATCATAAAAATATGAATAGGGACCCACACACTATCAATAATTAAATTCATAAATAAGGATGCACACACTATCAATAACTATGATCTTACAACACTTGTTAGTAGGAAGACACAAATTGAAACCATTTTGACCAAAAACTAACTTGATCCCCTTAAACAATTTAGAAATCAATATTTATTTTTAAAATGTACTCATAAGTTTCTAGTTTTGGTAATGGAATAATGTTGTTTTATTTTTAGATGATGCAAGTAGACATTCCTCTTGATATCGATAGGATAGTGGAGCATGGTATCACTGCAACACTAGCGAGCTTGATACCTTTGATAGAGGTATGAGGAAAATTAGTAAATTTCACATTATATTTGTTGTTTTAGTTTTCTATTATAAAAAAATAAAATGATTATTCATTTATAGTTTAATAATTTCTATCTAGATGGTTGTTATAGGAATTCACAATGTTGAACAAGACAATTGAGAGGGGTGGTGAATCAATTGTAGAAAATTTAACCTTTAAAAAATTCAGCAGAACTTAGATCAATCACAAATCCTTTACTCTGTTAAATAATTAAACATTAAGTGCATGGGTAGAAACTAAAAAGCATCACATAAAAACAGTAACACCATATTTACGTGGAAAACCCAATGAGGGAAAAACCATGATAAGGATTAGCTCAGAATATAAAGAATATAAATAATGATTACAAAGGCTCATTGCCAAAAGATGACTAACTATCTAGATAAGGACTCATTGTCCAACAAGGGTTAACCACCCAGAAGGCTCACTGTCGTGTAGAGATACAAAGAAGATAGAAGAGATATGTTACAGAGAGAAGACATTTTCATTGCAACAGATATTTCCATCACAATTCTCTCAAAAAGTTGCAGAAATGCATGAATGATAGAGTACACCTTCAACTCAATGTATCTGGAAACTCAACATTTAGAATTCACACTAATTTGGCACACTCACATCACATACACATACTATCTCACATTTATTCACTCTATTTCTTTGCACTTATCTCTCTATTCCACTTTCACCAATAACTGATCATGTATTTATATCATCTTCAACTTTGAAACATATCCAAGGTTGGCCATCTATTATTAAATTCAAATTAGTTTGGTACCAAATATCCTAGGGTGGAATTAGAGTGAGATCAACCCAAACACATGCTTGATGAGAACCCAAATAAGTCCCAACATACTTCATGAACTTTGAAAGTAGCACTAGTACAAAAACATCAATAAATGACTAGAAAAAATACTAAAAATTGGTCACGTGACCATTGTCTTGGTCATGTGACCATTAGTAGTTTATTGCTAGTCATTTATAATGTGACCAAATTCATGACTAAACCATTTTTAGTCATTTATTGGTTATTTTGATTGATCAATTTGGTAGTATATTTAATCGTTGATTTAGTCATTTATTGTTCTCAACTGATCATTTATTTAGTCATGGTAGTCATTTATTTTAGTCATGGTAGTCATTTATTTAGTCATGGTAGTCATTTATTTTAGTCATGGTAGTCATTTATTTAGTTATTGTAATCATTTATTAGTCATTCTAGTTATTTATTTAGTCATGGTTTAGTCATGTTTATTTGGTTGAATCAATGATTCAAGTTACAAATCAAATCTAACTTAATTAATCCTCACAAATTTATGCATATAAGCTTCAAGTATCATAGATATTCAAATGTTGAGGGAAGAACCATGAAATAAAGATTAAAATGCTTGAACAAATATGATTGATCAGACACAAACAAATCACAAATAAAGAGGAGCCACAACACAATATTTATGAGTGGAAAACCCTCCACAAGGAGGAAAAACCACTCTAAAAATTTACTTCATTACGCTTCACTGGAAAATCGAAACCTCAATGGTTATAACCTCACTGGAAAGCCAATCCATAACATTAGATCTAAAATATGAGGATCAATAGCTCACTTGTAAAGCCCCTGAAGTGCATCTAGGAAGTGCTAGGTTCCTGTGAACATTTATTCACCAACTGTTGTGCCTTCACGGTTTTCTTTTCTTTTTGCGGCTTTGCCTTGTTCATTATCGCTAGCAGCTCTCGATGTCTTCCACGTGGCCTCCTATCAGAGCTTTTTGCTGAGCGGTATCAATTTTCCTCTGTCAAGTTTCCTACGTTCAATGCCTGGCCTTCTCTCATTCCTTTATGAGTCAGGCCCACTCTTCGGTTGCTTTTGATCGGCGTCTTCCATGTGGCTTCCCTTCAGAGCTTTTTGTTGGGGCATCCATCTTTCTTTTTTTTGAGCTTCGTGTGTTCGATGCGTGGTGATTTTTTATGTGCTCGTTATCTGATATTTTCCACCTGTTCATTGGTTGTTCTTTGCTATTGTTGCATGGCCCTGTTTTCTAAAATGACATGCTCATTGGCACACTGAGGAACTATCTTTTTGTTTGGTGTCGGCTCAAGGGAATCTGGAACGCCGATGTTTTGTGGAGGTATCTTTCTTGTTGGTGTTTTCAGGAGGTGGGATGGCTTATTTAAGCAACCTGTTTCTCTTTGTAGTGGTTGTTGTTATATAGATTAAAATTTATCGAGCATTGGGAATTAGCCTCTTGTAATATTTTCTATTAAACTTGAGTTTGCAAACTGTGCCAATCAATTCAGCCTCTCTATTTTTCATGAATTTGATAGGATATTAAGACTGTGCTTTCATTTCCTGAAGTATATAAATGTCTATTTTCATCTTTTGTAATCTCATACAGCTTAATAAAATGCAGATCATGTTGTTGCTCTTTTGCATTGGCCTATGTTGTATTGGTTATGCTATGCAATGAATTGATGTTCTTATGTTCTTATGTTTCTAAAGTATCTATTTGATAGATAGCAGTTACCAGTCGAGCCTTTGCTTCAGCATCGTGCTCAGTTATCTCTCTTATAATTTGGTGCATCACCTTAGTTTAGGTTTGATTATTACATGTTATCCTTCTAACCCTTTACCGCCCCCATAAAAATGAAGAGTTGGCTTCGATAAAATTTGGAGGTCACTTAGCTAAGCACACAAGTCCCCCAATAGCTAAGTTTCCCATAAGACTGCTGCCCCTACAAAATTTTGAATCAATAGTTCTTTTTCTAGCATGCTTGGTGGGACACGAACAACACCTTCGCTTGATAAATAAGAGTGTATGAGCCATAGGCCCGTCACTAGGTCTCAAATTGCAAGATTCCCTAGTCTACTTGTACCACCATTAGTTTCAGTCCAGGCGAGAGGTCGGCAAGTTAATACTTCACCTCCCTCTTCTCCTCCATCTCCCATGCCAATGGTTGCTAGAAATTATGTTGCATGGGATGCTGGTAGTCCATTGGTAGCACTTGTGCCTCTTGCAGTATGGGCTCCATTCCCGACATCCGCTTTAAAGGCTATCCCTAAGTTCTCTAGGGATGATTCAAAGACTCCGAAAAATAATTTGCAGGATGTAGCGTATGTATGCCTGGTGCATGGTGTTACTAAAAAAAATGTGGCTCTAAGATTGCTCGTCGCCTCTTTCCGAGGCAAGGCATTGAACTGGTATCGTACTCTTCCAACAAATATAGTTGTCACTTGGGAAAATCTCAGAGATCCTTTCTATGAACAATTTTCAAATGCTGGTGCTATATCATCAATTGGCTCATATAAAGCGAGCTCCTCACAAAGCTCTGGCTAATTTCAATGCTCGGTTTCATTCTACTTGGTAGAGATTCCCTGTTGGTAGTCGGACACCTCCAGATTTGGTGTTCATGTTTTATTTGAAGTCCATAAATTTTGAGCGGGACAAAAAAATCTTGCTGAGGAAACTAATTCATGGTGCTTCCCTTGTAATGATGCACATGTGCCCCGAAATTGTCCGCGAAGAAATTTGCAATAGAAGATAGTGAAGCAATGTAGCCAAGGCAACATGCCTGATTCTGGAGGCCATACATATGGCTCACAACAAATGGATAATTCTGTTCTCACTGCTCAAATGCAAGGAATGTCTATAGAGAAAGAGTTAGAAATAGCTCCGGACCAGGCACTCTTTTCTTGGTTGCAAGGAGAGGATTCTGCATTCCCTAATGACATTCTAGTAGCCCATGTGTTGTAAGTACAATCAGATTATAATACACATTCAAAGTGGAGACTCACTGGAGAATTCTCATCTTCGTCAATTGAGGGTTCATCTAATTCAACGCCCAGTCCATCAAAAAAATTTTCATCAGTTCCATAGCAGTCCAAGGCGGTTGCTCCCAGTTCCCTGAATCCACCTCCTCGTAAAGAAAAATTCCACATGATCACCGTGGTTGTTGCCAAACAACTGAATGTACTAGCTACAAAGTAGAAGGAGCAAGCTACCATGACTCATTAGTCGTGAATGCCATTCAACATGGTGGAGCAACTAAAGAAATCCTTTGCCAATGTTTCCTTGTGGGATATCCTGGCGATCCCAAAGCAAAAGCTGCTATTGCAGAAGGAATTATCTGGAGAAGAAGAGATGAAGATGTTGGAGCAGCCCTCAGAGAACAAGACATCCAATCTAGACTTGGACATAGTTTTAGCCAATCAACAAGAAGAAAAGAAAATCGAGAAAGTTAGTAAGCCTAAATCCAAGCCTTTCTTTCTAACACTCATAATTGGTGATAAAATGTTGCATAATTGTATGATCAACTCCGGTGCTAGCACCACCATCATGCCAAAGCAAGTAGCTGATGCTTTGGGGCTCAAGTACGAGCCTCTTAACAAAGGAGTCATGCAACTTGATGGGAACATAGTTGACACCATCAGAGTAATTAAAGGTTTTTCCATGACATTGTTTGCCTGTCTGAGGATTATTGTGAATCAGGATACTGTGCTCATTGACATCCCTCCTCTATTCAAGATATGTTTTTCCTGAGAATTCACTGCAAATGTTGGAGGCTACATGGCATTGGACTGGTCACACTTGATTCTGAGAATGAAGCGTGGAGCCAAGATGAAGTTATTGTCAAAATCCTTACATTCTGAACATGTGTCTGATGAAGCCATGCTCAATTTCGAGTCGACGCATACCTCAATCAATTTCGAAGAAAGGCTTAATGTTGAATTCCTTGAGGAAGAACAAGCAAGCAACTCCCAGACAAAGGTGAAGGAGGCTCTTTTGAATGAGTTTATTGATACGGACCCCTTCAGAAACTATCATGCAATTGGTCTTAGAACATATGCCATACATGAAGAAGACTAGATTATGCCCAGAGTGATTCGAGAGTCCGGAGGTGAGGCATCCTCTGAGTTATGGACCTTGCATTTTGATGGAGCAATATGCAAAGTTGGAGCTGGTGCAGGAATATGTTTGGTGTCTCCATCCAAAGATAAGACCTTGAGGTCTTACCGCTGCAAGTTTGCATGCTCAAAAAATGAAGCAGAATATGAAGGCCTTGTCCATGGTTTGATCTTGGAAAAAAAATGCGTGCAAAGCAAATAAGGGTGTTTGAAGATTTCGAATTGGTGGTGAACCAAATTCGAGGGCTCTCTGCTGCAAAGAATGTCTAGATGCGATCATACCGACATAGAGTCTGGGACCTGATTGAAGCCTTTGAGGCATTCAATATCCAAGTTGTTCCCAGAGAGCAAAAATTCAAAGCTGACAAAATGGCAACTGTTGGATTTCAGTTTGAGCCAACTTCTAAGTTGATTAGCAATAGACACTCAATGCGAGTTATCGTGCATCCTGCGGTTCTGAACAATGATTAGGACTTGCAGGTGTTTGATAGTGATGCTCACATTACGTCATTTCTCCAATTATCTGGAGAACTTGCTAACCAATTGCAACCAAAGATCGTCGAAGCCTACAAAGATCAAGTAATCTAGCTGAAATCCAATAAGCTCCCCAGGGGCCTAGTTACTCTGGAGAGTCTTTTTGATTTTGATGATGCAAGGAAAGATAAAAGGAAGCTTGTTGCTAACAAAGGAGACTCTACCGATTTGCATATCAGAGAAGATAAAAAGCTCAAAGTGGGAAAAGGCATCTCCTAGAAGAATAAAGACAAGCTGAAACACTTTTGCGAGGAGTATCCTAGCATGGTAGGTTGGTCATATGATGATGTTAAGGGATATGATCTTGAGATTATCCATCATACCATTGAGCTGTTGGAAGGAGCGAAGTCGGTTCGTAAAAAGCAGAGGCAAGTAAATCCGAAGATTGAGTCACTCATGTCGCAGGAGTTAAATAAATTAATTGCATCCCAGATAGTGTTCCCAATCAAGAACAACACTTGGGTTTCTAACCTGGTTCCGATCTAGAAGAAGAATGGTGATATATGGTTGTGTGTGGATTTCTGAGACTTGAATAGGGAATCCCTAAAGGACCATTACCCCCTACCTTCCATGGAGGTAATTCTACAAATGATTGTTGTTTTTGAAATGTTTTCAATGCTGAATGGTTTCTCCAGCTACAATCAAATTTGTGTAAAGGAGGAAGACCAACACAAAACAACATTCACTACAAAGTGGAGAACATATGCATATGCTAAAATGCCCTTCGGAATTTCGAATGCCAGAGCCACTTTTCAATGAGCTATGGATATTGCCTTCAAATATTTAATACATAAGATTATCCTTATCTATTTGGATGACTTGACGGTGTTTTCTAAATCTGCCAATGATCATTTTGATCATCTCGAGCTCGTCTTCCAGAAATTCCAGGAGTTCAAGATTTCTCTAAACCCAAAAAAATGTGTGTTTGGGGTTCCTCAAGGGAAGCTATTGGGATATGTTGTCTCAAAAGAAGGTATTGTTATTGATCCGGAAAGAGTAAATGCAATCAGGGAGCTCCCTCTACCTGTGAACAAAAAGGGAGTGCAATCATTTTTGGGTAAGGTCAATTTCATCAGTAGATTTATTGTAGACTTTGTAGGGATCATTCGGCCTATTATCTTGATGCTGAAAAAGGATCAGATTTTCAAGTGGATGACAGAAGCTAGAAAATCTTTCGATCTGATAAAAGAGGTTATCTATTCTGCTCCTATTTTGATTATTCTAGATCTATCAAAATATTTTATTATGTATGTATTTGGTGGTGGCAATAGTATTTCCATTGTACTAATGCAGAAGGATAATGAAGATAACATAGAATCACCTATTTCCTTCTATTCGCGTACCCTAAAAGAATATGAGGTGAAATATAATTTTGTAGAGAAGAAGACTTTCGCTATCGTAAAGGGACTAAATTTTTTTTGACACGTTATATCATGCAACAAGGTGATTGTTTGTGTGCCACACCCTAGTGTGTGGGAATACATTATGGAAGGAGAAATCACCGAGAAAAAGGCTAACTGGATAACTAAGATCCTGGAGTATGACATTGAAATTAAGCCAGTTAAAATTGTCAAAGGAAAGGGACTGTACAAGTACTTAGCGGAACACAATGAACCAGTTGTTGAGTTCAAAGTTTTGAAACCTATGCTGTTGAATGAAGAAAGCTCCAAGAGCGATTGGCTAGAAGACAAGATAAATTTTATGTAGACCGAAAGGTATCTGATCGATCTCCCTTCATTTAAGAGACATTATTATTGATTGCAAAATAATGGTTATTCTCTCTTGGAGGGAGTTCTTTTCAAAATAAATTTCAATGGTGTCCTATTAAGATGTGTAAATGAGGAGCAAGCAAAAAGGATACTGGAATAGTGTCACAGTGGCCCGGTCGGAGGGCATTTTTCAACAAGAACCACTGTAATCAAAATCATATGTGCTAGTTTATTTTTGCTTACATTATTCAATGACTCATTTTCATTGGTAAAGTCATGTAGTGAGTGTCATTTTTTTGTTGGAAAAAGGAAAAATATTGCTATGCCACTGAAACCCATAGTGGTACAAGATCCTTTTGCTCAGTGGGGTCTTGACTTCATTGGCATGATTAATCCTTTTTCATCAGCCAAACACAGGTGGATCTTAACAACGACCAACTACTTCACCAGATGGGAAAAAGCGATACCATTGAAAAATTCAACGGAAGCATAAATTGTTAACTTCCTGGAAGAGTTGGTAGCCAGATTTAGCCCACCAAAGATGATTATTTCTAATAATGCTAAAGTGTTTCTCGGCTCTAAAATGAGAAAATTTGCATTGAAATATGGAGTCTTCTTAAAAACCTCCTCCAATTATTACCCATAGGGGAATGACCTCGTTGAATCCATGAACAAAAACCTCATCAGGTTGATTAAAATAATAGGCTCATAACACCAAAGGGAGTGGCATAAAAACCTCCGAACAGTAATTTGGGAAGACCATATTATGCCCAAGTAGATATTAAAGACATCTCCTTACGAGATGGTCTACGAGAAGGAGGCATTGTTTTCCATTTCTATGGAAATCCCTGCTATCCAGTTGCTCACATCTCTTGAAATTGAGCATAATGGAGCTATGAAGGTATAATTTTCTAAGCTACTGGATGTTCAAGAGAAAAGAGAGCATGCTCTCAAATCCATGAACAACCACTAATAAGTGGTAAAGAGGTGCTTTGATAAAAAAGGCATCTAACCAGGGGCTACAATGCAGAGACTTGGTGCTCAAGTTCAACGAGCACAAAGCAAAGCCCGACCAACATGGCAAGTTCAACAATCTTTGGGAAGGGCCTTTCAGGATTATCCAGTGCAAAAAATATAAATATTTTGAGTTAGAGACCATGGAAGGTGAAGTTTTGCGTATTCCAGTTAATGGAATACACCTTAAAAAGTTCAGTTAATTCAACTTATGCTGAAAAATTTGTAAATATGTAAATAATTTTCCTCCTTTATTAGTTTTGGTTTTTTTCAGTGCTTTTTGAATAACAACCACAGTATTTCAAAAATTGAATAAAATTAAGAGAGAGACAAAATGTGGAAAATTATCATATTATATTACTTTTGGGGCATTTACATTCTATAGACATATTGTTCAGAGAGGCCCTTGGCCATGTTTCAATATATATATATATATATATATATACATATCCATTGACAATTCGGCGGAGGTTGGAAAACACAAAAACAAAATAGAGAAGCATTCTTTTTCACATTTTCTTTAGGTGTTAGAGGGACTAGCAGCAGCAGGTGGCACAGGGCGTGGAAACACCATCCTCTCAAAATCCTTGTACCATTGCATGTTCTGGAAGGGCTCAATATTATGCATTTTCATGAGGAAGTGGTAGACGACGCGAGCCTTGTGGCAGTGTTCCTCATGTGTTTCGAGCTCAAATCCATGTAGAAAGGGCCTGGTTGGCACAGGTCCTCTAAAGGTTAGCAACCAATGCAGGTTGCAGATGGATGGAATCCCACGATGAAACTCAACAGCCTGTATCACATTCTTGAATTCCCCAAGGTAACGTTGGGGAAAGACCCGCTTGGTTAGCTTTAGAATTTTGTGCTTGGAAATGCCAATGTCTAGTAGAGAAGTGATGAAGTGAGAACTGATGCTGGTGTTGAGTCTATAATAGTCCTGATACTCAATGCAATCCTTGCCTATGACCCATTTGATAGCCTTCACATATAACATTTTTTTCACACCTCTTATGCGGTTTAAGCGCCTGCACCTAACTTTTCCTAAAAAGGCAGCCTGAGTCTTCTCATAGACCAACCTAATTGGTGTTTCCATTACATAATCCTACTCTAGAAAAATGATAAATCACTAAGCTATGCTAGGGCTTAATCGCTATGTTGCTAAATGTAATTGTGGATTAGCAAGGTTTCCAAGGATCTTATTTATAGAGGGTTGAGGTTCTCCTTTTTGAGGCAAGGTATGATTACGTAAGAAGCAAGTGGTGTTGAGGAGCCTTGATAATCAGTGTTATGGCATGCCAAATGATGTAAGTAATCAGGTAAAATTGCAATTTTCTCAATTCGAGCATTTATAGGAGAGCCTAAGGAAGCCAACTGTCGACACTTAGACTATTGTTGTCTTGTTTAAATCAAAGAAAATCTTTTAGATGATGGTCGTTGGTTGATGCGCCTGATTATGACCAAGTAATCAGTAATGCAAAGGCTCGCGAAAGATATGGCAAGGCTGATTCAATGCTTTTTCCAAGAAAAATTAAGCACTAACTTATGTGAAGTGATGTCTCTTAAATGTGAGGAGTCTTTTGGTAGGTTGGCAACCCCTTCGCATGAACGAAAAAGGCTGGTAGTGCATAAAGCAACTAATGAGAAAAGCTAGCACGTACACTTGCTATGCCATTTTTCATGAAAATAAAAAAGTAGGTTGAGTGTGTGGAGGGAATTTATTGTGTAAACTCGACAAGTGTGTAACCGTCCAAAGAATTTGCAAAGAAGAGAAATGTTTTCAAAAGCTACATTGCAGAGTTTGCAAAGTCTCTCAAAAATACAAGGAAATGGCTGAAATTACAGAGAGTTCAACACCAGTTGTGGGCACAAAGAGTATTGATGAGCAAAGAATGCTTGCACCTTGCGTAAATATTTACACACATGAGTCTTATGCTACCCCAGGTATTCCAACAAAGCCAACCTGGCCCTTTACCATGCCAACGAACCAGAAAATAGTGGGCATGATTTCTCCTAGAAACCAAGCGTTGATATTAGAGGATTGGGACAATATTCAAAATCCTGAGTTATCTCAGAACCCCAAGAGCCTAGGGGAAGCTATATGCGAGAAGATGAAGAAAATTACAGACCCTTTTCACAAAAAAATATGGAACTGTGGGCTTCCCCAATACATAGTTCCTTTGGTGCATCATTGTCCAGAGATTGTGGCAGCATGTGCAAGATGTTTCAACCCTCAGGCTAGAATCATAATTGACCCCAATTTGAGAGTGGTAAATTTCCCCCAGGCCCTACAAGATATGCTATGCATTCATTCCTCTCTCTTCAGAATGTTGAAAATTTTGATATTGCTCGAATGCAAGGTTACTGGAAGACGCTTCTGATGGCACATTAGTTTTATAGCACTAAGACAGGTCAGACGTCAGATGTTTTTGATCCTCCTAGCTTCCCAGTTGGTCTAGGTGCCTTAAAGTCAATTTCCTCCTCCGTCTGCTCTATGTTGGCGTTGGTATGTGGATTTGATATAGATAAGGAAGTCTTTGAATTCCAAATGAGTCTTAGCTTCATGCTAAAGAAGAATGCCACACCTTTGTTGATGGAATTTGTGAAGGTCATAATTGATGGGATGAGCCGGCAGCTGAGGGAGTTTGATCTTGGTTCTATGTTCAGGTATTCCTCTTTCTTAGTTTACATGATTTTGCACCAAAATCTTGATTATTTTCAGCAATTCATGGCCCTGGTTGCATTCGATGAATAAGGTGCGAGAAAGCCAATTTTGACATGGACTCCCATCTTGTCGAAATTTTTTGATTACTATGCATTTTTGGATGCATTTCTAGATCCAACTTTGTGAGCTTTGGATCACAATGGAGGCAACATGACTACTCACTTATCATAGAGGAAAAAATCATGGATGAGGGGGCTTATGCTGCCTTGTGATTGGTTCTTCAGGAAAGATTTCATAATTCTTCACATGTGGGGTTTCATCCAGGAGCCTTTTTGGCTCACATGTTTTGTTTCTGATAGGGTATTGGCCCTTGAAGTGTTTAGACAACTCATTAATTTTGAGAATGATTACTAGGGAGGGAAACATCTGACTTCCTATTTGGCACTGCCAGCTACATTTGGCTCTTTATTGTTAGTAAAGAAAAAGAGCTCAAAGGTGAACAACTCAGAAGTTTTATACTCTAAGTTGGGTAATCTTGGGCTGATATTCATTTGTGACATGTGGTGATTCAATCCTGAGAATAATCTGTCAGAGATTGGGATTAAAATTCCACACTAGCCTCGGCCATTCTGGGACCCTTAGAAAAATGCAGATGAGGAGAATGTAAAATTATACGTTGGCCTGGAGTTTATCCTTCTAACTCAAGTTGACCACCTTGGCTAAACTTTTACCACATTATGGTGAAGCATAACACCAATCATAAGATAAATCATTTTTTATGCAGCTAGTTGCACAAGCTCGGGTGGAGGCCTGACAAAATTAATGATTTCTTGACATATAGGAAAGAGATTAGAATGACAAGTGGAATTTTCTAGGAGGTGGACTCGGATGACACATTTGATGATATCTGGTGTTGAGAGCATCCGAACAATGAGGACTCTCCTAACCCTTCAACTTCCAAAAAATTCTATGAAGCGAAAAGTGCACCTCCGGAGTGCGGAGAAGAGGTAGTCTAGAGGGCTCCTATAATTGAAAAAGATCATGTCGAAGGGGTGAAAGTTAGTGGACACCAGTCATAGTAGGAAGACTCTTCAAATACTCAGATGTCAGAGCCTACCAGCTCCTCTAGATCAGGTGTGAAGAGGCCAAGGTCTTCCAGGTGCCCGCAAAAGGTTATTATGGATCTTGATAGTTCTCCGAAGGAGAAGCGTCCAAGAACGGGAGAATCCATAGGAGAGAAGGAGTTGTAGTGAGCAGAAGTGGTGGTATCAGATGCAGGTCTTCAAGAATCTTAAGTATTTTTCCCTCCTTCTGCTCTCTCTTCTATATCTTTGGTCTCTTCCGCATCTGCCCCTACTACTTCATTTGCACCAACTATTCCTATCTCTGGGTACCTAGGGCAGGCCAATATTATTTCTCCTGGGGTCCCTTTCTGTCTCCTATTTTTCCTCCCTCTTTTGAAACACAGATGGTGGCACGTCCTAACCCTTTGAGTCAACAATTTACATCCTCGAGACCCAACATGTCAGTTGGTACTTCCCCTGCATTTCCTCCTACCATGTTTCCATCATCTCTGAGTATTCAATTTATCCCACCTTTCTCCTTGACAATTATTATCGGTCCTGCCAAATCTACTGATACATTGAGCACGTTGTCTTTCCCACTAGTAGTTCCCCAAGAATTTCCTTTTGCTGGTGGGCTAGGTATTTTTCCCCAGGAATATTTTTCACAAGTTGATGCAAACAATAGTTCCCGGGCGAACCGAATACAGAAAAGAAGGGAAAAAGATGCGGATAGGCAAGCAGAGCCTCTCTTGAAAACTGTATTCAATGAGATCCAGAATTCGTTGATGTTTTCAAAAATCACCCCCAATGTGATCAAGCCAATCTGGGATATGTTGGCAAGTGACTATTCTGTCAATATCATAGGGCTGGACTTACAGCAGGCTTGTCTGCAAGATAAAGTTGAATTGATGGAGGAAACCTAGAGGGTGGTGACTACTAACTTCCTCAAGCTCAGTTGCCAAATGAAGAAAAAGGATGAGCAGATGAAAGAGTTGAGGGGTAAGGTAGATATCTAGGAAAATAAGCATAAAGCCTAGGAAGTTGAAATCAATTAGCTTTGGAATGAAAAGAATGTTGTTGAAAGAAGGGTAAATGAGCTTCAGGCTTTGGGCGCGGGGGTTGTTCTGGCCCTATGAAGAGAAATTGAGCAATGTCAAGTCACTGAAGTAGCCCTCCATGATGAATTGAAGCTGTCAAATGATGGCCTGAAATAGCTCTGGAAGAGCACTAATGAAGAGGTCAATGATATGAATGCTGCTTTGGAGCAAGAAACTGAGAAGCTGAGGCAAGCCGAATTGGCCTTGTTAGAAAGGGAGAGAGAAAATTCTACTTAGAAGAGTCAGCTATTTGTCTTGGAAGGAACCATGGCAGAATTGAAGGCGGAGCTGAATGAGAAAACTGTAGAATTGGATCTTATCAGAGTTGAACCTCTGCACCCAAAATGAGCTCATTGGAGATTGCCAACGAACTACATGCATCGTACTAGGATAAGGTCAAAACTTTGTGACTTACACTACAACCCACTCTAAATTTTATGGTGCAGGAAAATAGTCTATGCGGGGTAGTAAGCAAAACTATGCAACAAGTGCAAGAGATGACTTCTGACAAAGTTCCGAATGCTAGGCGACTATTGGGAAAATTATATACAGCCTTTGATGAAGCATTGAGCGGCATGGGGATTGAAGATTGAACATCGACGGCTGTGGGCATGAATATTCTCATCTCAATGCACAAAGCCATTCAACATGTAGGAGAATGCAGAACCAGATTGAATCAGATTACCAGTGATATGTGGGAAAAAAATTCCTGCTTAACTCAGTGAGGCCTCCTGTTGCCCTTCATTGCAGATCAAACGGTGGTAGGTATCAAGGACATAATTGAAAGGATCAAGGAGAATAAGAAAGATATTTCCATTTTCCAATCCTTTGATTAGTCTCTGACTGTTGAGAATATTGAAGGTATAGTGCATCAGCTGGCATAACTCTTTTTCTAGCTTGAGTTGGAGGCGAAGGTATCTGGTGGATTTCCTTTTAAGGAAATCATTGATCTTGAGTTGGCACATGAAAATATGTGCGCTCTCTCTACGTCGTCAAGTGAGTTCTACATCGGCCTTCAAGCTGCCCTCTCTTAGCTGTGAGCGATAATGGTGGTGTTGAACCAAGGTTTCTGGGGTTCTTCTTTCCACAGGCGAAATGTCCCTGTGAGTCGCCAAACTATGAACATTTATTCACCAACCACTATGCCTTCACAATTTTCTTTTATTTTTATGACTTCACCTTGTTCATTATCACTAGCAACTCTCGGAATCTTCCACATGGCCTCCTATCAGAGCTTCTTGTTGAGCCACATCACTTTTCCTCTGTTGGGTTCAGTGTGTTCAACACGTGGTCTTCCCTTGTTCCTTTCCGAGTCAGGCCCACTCTTTGGTTGATTTTTCTCGGCATCCTCCACACGGATTCCCTTAAAAGATTTTTTTTGGGGCATCCCTCTTTCTTTTTTTCGGCCTCCATGTGTTCGATGGGTGGTGCTTTTCTATGCATTTGTTATCTGGGATTTTCTACCTATTCGTTGGTTCTTCTCTACTGCCGTGTGTTCTCTGTTGTTATTGCGTGGCCCTATTTTCTCAAATGACATGCTCGCTGGCACACTAAGGAATGATATTTTTGTTTGGTGTCGGCTCAAGGGAATCTGGAACGTCGATGTTTTGTGGAGGAATCTTTCTCGTTGGGGTTTTCAGGTGGTGGGCTGGCTTATTTGAGCATCCTCTTTCTCTTTCTAGTGGTTGTTGTTAGACAGATTAAAAATTTTCGAGCACTGGGAATTAGTCTCTTGTAATATTTTCTATTAAACTTGAGTTTGCAGACTATGCCAATCAATTCGGCCTCTCTATTTTTCATGCATTTGATAGGATATTAAGACCATGCTTTCATTTCCTGAAGTATATAAATGTCTATTTTCAGCTTTTGTAATCTCATACAACTTAATAAAATGCAGATCATGTTATTACTCTTTTGCGTTGGCCTATGTTTTATTGGTTATACTATGCAATGAATTGATGTTCTTATGTTTGAAGTGTTTCCAAAGTATCTATTTGATAGATAGCAGTTACCAGTCGAGCCTTTTCTTCAACATTGTGCTCAATTATCTCTTTTATAATTTGGTGCATCGCCTTAGTTTAGGTGTGATTATTACATGTTATCCTTCTAACCCTTTACCTCCCCCCATATAAATGAAGAGTCAGCTTTGATAAAATCCGGAGGTCACTTAGCTAAGTGCACAAGCCCCCCAGTAGCTAAGTTTCCCATAAGATTGTTGCCTCTACAAAATTTTGCGTCAATAGTTCCTAATCTAGAAAATCTATGGTTACTTTCATGGTAAGGAAACAAAATAAAACTCCATTATCATCTGCAATATTTCTTTTGACCCTCATCCTATTTTATAAAAGAGAGCTTCTCATGGTTGATGTTGGGAAATTAATCTTCCACAATACATTTTTGGTATTGTTTTGATCCACAACACAATAAAAATTCCTCCTATAGAATGTTCTACAAAGCTCTAGTAACAAATTTTCTTAAGATGGGCACATTACATTTGATCCGATGAATTTTCTTACCAGAGAAATAACAACGTACTCCAATTTTAAATTATCATATTCATCATCTAAAATTATCTGGGAATAAAATGAACCATACTGCATTAGATTACACATTAGCCTTCATAACTTTAAAGATGATTTCCTTCTAAAACAAATTGGAAAAAGAGAAGATAGATGGAAAATTGCCATTGAGTTGTAAGGTATCCTGAACAAAAACCCAAGTCTTGGCCTCTATTTTTTCCATGGGTTTGATCTTTTGAGATTCTGAGTAGCTCTCCCAAATGAAAAATGACCCACATTGCTTAGATTCCATAAATCTTTCAAAAATAGTGCAACAAAATGATTTCACTTCTTTGTATGGAGAATATCATATGAAAGCGGAGGAACAAGAGGCAGTGCAACCTGGAAAAAAGTAACTCGCCCAAATGTAAAATATTCCACTTTCCTTGTCGAGTGGAGGTGAATCAATCTCATGGTAGAATACATGTTACCAATTTATGCTACACACTGTAAGATAGGAAAAAAGTATAGAAGATGGCATCGAAAAAGACAAATGTTAGTGGAGGGTTTTAGAGTATGTTTATTAAATGAAATTACAGCCATTTTTTGTCTATTTTTGTTGCTTTCCCCACCACTATTGGTTTCAGATCCTCCAAAATCTTCCTTGCTGGTATTCACCTTTCACTTCTACAATTCGACGAGCTGGAACTTGAAAATATGGTTTTGACGAGGGTTTTAGAGTATGTTTATTAAAATGAAATTACAGCCAAGATCCTTTACCTTTGTTTTCTACCATTTTGTTGTTGCTTTCCCCACCGCTATTGATTTTGGCTCCTTCAAACTCTTCCTCACTGGTATTCACCTTTCGCTTCTGCAATTCAATGAGTTGCAACTTGAAAATAAGGTTTCAACGAGGGTTTTAGAGTATGTTTATTAAAATGAAATTAGGGCAGCGATTAGGGTTCTTTTTTACCACTCAAAAGGATATCAATTTTTTTTGCCGCTAAAAATAATTTCATAATGGAATTTAAAATAAATAATTTCCAATTCATAAATCTCTTGCTTATTATGAAATATTATTAAATATATTATAATATTATATTTTGTTACAATACCATATTATATAATATTATAGTATAACATTATATATAAGATAATATTATAATATTATATATATTATTATATAATATTATATATTATTATATAATATTATATATTATTATATAATATTATATTATTAATATTATAATATTATAATTATATTATAATGTATTTTATATTATATTATAGTACAACCTACTCCCACAATTTGAAATATTTTTTAATTATCCACTTTAATATCATACTGTCCAATTTTTATTTGTGTGGCTAATTATTTCGTTGTAATTTTTACCTAATGATCAAATTAGTCATTATGATGATCAAATTATTCATTTATAGTTGTGTTGCAAAAAATGAGTAGAATTTAGTCATCTTTAGTTGTTGTGACTAAATGTTTTAGTCACGTAGTCATTTATTTGCCAAATTCTACTAGTGTAGTGTTCAACACAAGGTCGGCCAAACCAGTGTAAAACACATAGAATAGTTAAGCACACACAACCCTTAGCATGATCCAATATTTCAAGACACCAAAATTATCTTCAACATGATCATAATAAATTAACTCTAGAATTGAAAGTCATAAGGCTCAACCAAAAATAAATTTGAACCAACAAAATTCTCCTGGACCTCAGCCAGATACACAAAAAACCACAGTTCACAATTGGTGAACATAACTCACATTGTACAATGAATCGGAAGCCAAAAATCTAGATATAGTAGATTCCTACAACCATTATCAACATATTTGAATCACACAAACATAGGAGCAAAACCCGAAGCAACCACTGAACACTTGCAACCTTTCTTCATTACAGTTTTCTCAATATCCTCAACAAATACAACCAACTACCTACATCCATGATATCAATGAAAACAACAACTAGTTGATAACCAATTAAATAGTTGACATCAATGACAACACCTTCATTCTTGCAACAATCTACCCCTTTGTCATTGATGGCAACACATTATGTGGAAAACCATCAAAGACAACACACTAGCTCTGAACACACTTTTCATGATTTTTCTTATGTTTCTCCTCTTAGTAGATACCCTCTTTTTTTCACGTCTTCCTCATCTCCCCCTTTGACATCAATGGAAAAGGAAAAGGATATTTTACATTGATTTCCCCTTTGATATTAAAAACATAATACTCTTTTAATAAAAACACATAACACTACCTACTCTGCCTAAGAGGTAGCCACCAAAACATCAGTCTAGAAGAAAGATAGATCCATAGACCCACTAGACTATTGCATCTCCATATGCATCTAGTTCAATAAAGGAGGGGCAATCATCCCTAACTTCTCTTGGATACAATCAAAAGTATCTTTAGGAAGGGCCTTCATAAACATATCAACAATATGATCCTTCATAGGTACATACTCAAGCTTAACTTCATTCTCCACAACCTTCTCTCTCAAGAAGTGATACCTGATAGATATATGCTTTGTTGTCGAGTGCATCATTGAATTATTTGAAATGTTAATCACACTTGTATTATCATAGAAGATAGAAATAGGATCATCATACATTACTTTGATATCTTTTAATGTCTATTTCATCCATAAAAATTTTGTGCAACAAGATGCAACATCAATATACTCAGCTTCAACAGTAGATAAGAAAACCAAATATTTCTTTTTACTCAACCATGCCACCAATCTGCAACCAAGAAAAAATGCACCACCACTTGTACTTTTTTTGTCATCTACACATCGAACCCAATCTACATCTGTATAAAAACTTAGTGTAAAGTTAGTACCCCTAGGATACCATAAGCCATAATCTAGAGTTCCATTCAAATATTTGAATATTCTTTTAACAACAAAAATAACATGTGTTTCCTTAGGATCTTCTTGAAATCTAGCGACAAGATAGACTACATGCATAATATATAGTCTAGTAGCAGTCAAGTACAACAGTCCACCAATCATAAATCTATATTTTCTTTGATCAACTTTAGGTGAATTATCATCTCTACCTAATTTGCAACTAGTCACCACAGAAGTGCATACTGGTTTGGAACCACCCATCCCAAACTTCATCAACATCTCTCTCACATACTTTGACTATGAAATAAAAACCCCTTTCTTTGTTTGATTAATTTGTAGCACAAGAAATAAATTCATCTCACCAAACATGGACATCTCAAATTCTTTTTGCATTTCTTCCACAAACATCTTACACATAGTTTCATTTCCTCCAAAGATAATATCATCAACATTTATAGCCACAATCAAGATTTTATCTTTTTCAATTTTAAAATATAAATTACTATCTGTTGTACCTTTGTTGAAACCTTGCGAAGTCAACTACATGTCTAACCTTGAATACCAAGATCTAGGAGCTTGCTTCAATCTATATAAGGCTTTCTTCAATCTGTAAACCATATCCAGTTGATCTAACAACTGAAATCCTTTTGGTTGTTCCATGAAGACCTCTTCTTCTATTTCACCATTCAAAAATGTAGACTTAACATCCATTTGATAAACCTTGAAATATTTATGAACAACAAATGCTAAGAACATCCTGATAGCTTCCATTCTTGCCACTAGAGCAGAATTCTCCTAAAAATCTATGCCTTCTACTTGTGAGTAGCCCTTACACACAAGCCTTGCTTTGATTTTGACCACTTCTCCATTCGCATTCAACTTGTTTTTGAATACCCACTTTGATCCAATTATGTTTTTATTTGTTGGTCTAGGGACCAGTTCCCAAGTTTGATTCTTCTCAATCTGTATAAGTTCTTCTTTCATAACTTCCATCCAATGCTCATCTTTGCACGCTTCACCTATAGTCTTTGGTTCAATCTTAGAAAGTAAACACAGATTTATCTCACCAACAGTAGCTCTACTTCTTGTCAATACTCCCTTTGTCTTGTCTCCAATGATCTAATTTTTTGAATTATTTTTCATCACATATCTAGGTGTCTTAGGGGACACCACTGGATCTTCTTCTTCTTCTTCATTTTTCTTCTCTTACTCATCCTCCTCTTGTTCTTTCACAACTTCCTCAATCCTTATGCAATCAGGTTCATCAGATACATATCCATCAACATCAATATAATTCTTCATTGCTTCATCAACCTTGACATTTGTGCTTTCTACAATCTTTCTTAGTCTTCTATTGAAACATATGCAAGCTTTTCTTCTTGTAGAATATCCATGAAAAATACCTTCATCACTTCTTGCATTTAAATTCCTTAAATTTTCTTCATCCCATCTGATATAACATTTTCTTCCAAATACCTTGAAATACTTAATAGTAGGAATTCTTCCACACCATAGCTCATAGAGGGTCTTTGTATTATTTTCTCTTGTTTGAACTCGATTGAATACATAAAAAATAGTATGAATATATTATCTCCAGTAAACTTCTAGTAGACCAACCTCAGTAATCATTGATCTAACTGCTTCTTGAATTGTTCTATTCTTTCTTTCAACAACTCCATTCTGTTGAGGAGTTCTCGTAGCAAATAACTATCTTTTTATTCCATGAACTTCACAATACATATTAAAATCATGGGAGGTGAATTCACCACCATTATCAAACCTTAAGCATTTTATTCTCAAATTTACTTTGTTCTCAACCATAGATTTGAATGTCTTGAATCTATCTAATGCATCAAATTTCTCTCTAAGAAATTTAACCCATGTATACCTAGAGTAATCATCAATCAAAAGCATAAAGTAACTTTCTCCTTGTGGACTTCTTGCTCTTGTAGGACCATAGAGATTTGTATGAATTAAATCCAGTAGTCCATTAGTAGATTGTTTCTTTGATCTAAAATGATTTCTTGCTTTCTTTCCAAACTGACAATTCCTGCAAATAGCATTAACATGCATTGTAATCCTTGGTAAATCTCTCATGGCTTGTACTGCACTAATCCTTGCTAAATTATCAAAATTCATATGACCCATTCTCAGATACCATAGCCAACTGTCATTAATATGAGTCATAAAGCATCGTCCATTAGCACCCTTAAGTTGATATATCTTTCCTTCAAATTTATTTCGTATAGAAATTACTATTATGGAGTCTTTCCTAATTTAACATCTTTCATCCTTGAATACAATATTATATCATTTATTACACATATATCCAACACTCAAAATATTATGCCTTAAACCCTTAACATAGTAGACATCATCAGTATTATGCTTTCCATCAAAACTTACTGAACCTATCCCACAAATCTTAGCACTAGTACCATCTCCAAACATAACTAAGCTTCTATCATATTTTTCAAGTTTAAAAAACTTACTCTTATCACCAGTCATGTGATGTGAATAGCCACTATCAACAACCTAATAGTTCTTTTCTTGTTTAGCATGTAGGGTAGAGATTATAGTACCTTCATCTTTCTCTTTCTCAAGAGGGTATTCCTTCACCTATTTTTCAGAGTTAGCAGAAGTAGGTTCATCTTTTATAGCCAAGAACAAGCATACATTGTCATCAAGATCTCCAACATCATAATCTTCATCATAAATACTAGCATCCTCATTCACATAATATGCTCTGTTGATCTTCTTACCTTTGTTTTCTTTATTAAATTTTTGTTTATTTCTCTTAGCTCTTTTTGGACATCTCAAAGCATAATGACCTATTCCTTCACAACTAAGGCATTTAAAGGGTAGCTTACCTTCATACTTTTCAAAGCCTTTCCTCATCCTTCTTACTAAGTTAGGTTCTACTTCATCAAGATTTTCTTCATCCAGATCTTTAGCTTTTGTAGCCTTAAAAAACGTTTTTGATTTGGATCCATTTCTCAAATTTAGCTTTCTCATCTCATAAGATGTTAGAGTTCCCTATAAATGATCTTTAGTTAAGTCTTGTAGTGTATATATTCTCTTCAATAGAACATAACTTTTTTCTATATGCATCAGGGAGAGTTATAGGAATATTCTTTACAATCTTGGATTCATCTATTGTAGCACCAAATCCTCACATTCCACCTACTATCTCATCCAATTTTTGTACATAAGATTTAACATTCTCATCTTCAGACATATGCAGGAGCTCAAACTGTGTCTCCAAATTCTAAAACTTTTCCTCTTTGACCCTTTCATCTCCTTTGTGCACCTTTTCTAGGGCATCCTAGACTTCTTTAGCAGTCTTCAGTTTTTGAACTTTAATTAACTCAGAATGTGCAAGACTATTCTTCAAAATTAACTTTACCTTATTGTTTGTTTCATGTGCATTAATTTCATTAGTTGTACTCGAACCATTAACATGAGGAGTGTAAGAAGTCTTGTAAGCTTTCTCCACATCATATCCATAATACTCTAGATATTCTTCCATCAGTATTTTCCAGATAGCATAATTAGTTCCATTGAACTTCAGATACTCAAAAAGTGATTTTTCCTGTCATCCCGGACCTTCCTTAAGTGGTTAAGCTCTTCTCCAAGGAACCAAGCTTTAATACCAATTGTTGAACAAGACAATTGAGAGGGGGGGTGAATTAATTGTAGAAAATTTAACCCTTAAAACATTCACTGGAACTTAGATCAATCACAAATCCTTTACTTTGCTAAATAATTGAACATTAAGTGTAAGGGTAGAAACTAAAAAGTATCACATAAACATGGTAACACCAGATTTACGTGGAAAACCCAATGAGTGAAAAACCATGATGAGGATTAGCTCACAATATAAATAATATCAAAACTGATTATAAAGGCTCACTGCGAGAAAAGGATCACTATCAAAATAGGACTAACTGTTCGGATTAGGACTCACTATCCAACAAGGGTTAACCACCTAGAGGGTTCATTGCCACAGAGATACAAAGAATATATAAGAGATATGTTACAGAGAGAAGACAATATCAATGCAACAAATATTTCCACAACAATTTTCTCAAACACTTGCAAACATGCATGAATGATAGAGTACACCTTAAGCTCATTGCATCCAAAAAATCAACATTTAGAATTCGCATTGATTTTCCACACTCACATCACATACACACACTATTTCACATTTATCTACTATATTTATTTGCACTTATCTCTTTGTTCCGCATTCACCAATAACTCATCATGTATTTATACCATCTACAACTTTGAAACATATCTAAAGTCCGCCATCCAATATTAAATTCAAATTAGGTTGATGCCAAAAAACCTAGGGTGCAATTAGAATGAGGGAAACCTAAAAGCACGCTTGACAAGGACCCAAATAATTCCCAACACACGTCATGAACTTCAAAAGAAGTGTTCAACACAATGTCAACCAAACTAGTGTAAAACACATAAAATAGTTAAGCACACACAACCCTTAGCACAATCCAATATTTTCAAACACCAAAATTATCTTCAACATGATCATAATAGCTTAACTCTAGAAATGCAAGTCATAAGACTCAACCAAAAATAAATCCGAACCATCAACATTTTTCCCGGACCTCAACCAGATACATTAAAAACCATAGTTCACAACTGGTGAACATAAATCGCATTGTACAATGAATTAAAATAAAATAATATAATATAGCATCTTCCTACAACCATGATCAACATTTATGAATCACACAAACATAGGAGAAAAACCCAGAGAAAAACCGAGAGCAACAACTGAACACCTACAACCTTTCTTCATTACAATTTTCTCAATATCCTCGACATATACAACCAACTACCTACATCCATGATATCAATGACAATAGAAATCAGTTAATAACCAATTAACCAGTTGAAATCGATGAAAACACCTTCATTCTTGCAACACACAATTCCAAAGCGTGAGTGTGATGTTTTTGTGGAAGAGGAGAGAGATCATTTGGTTGTAATAAGTGATTATTTTGTTAAACATTTCATTTTATAATGTAATTTATATATATTAATGTATATACCTTTTATTGTAATAGGTGTGGCTCCATGAATCTTTAATCAGGAGGTCCGGTGAATGAATTCAAAGTAAGACCACCATCACATGCATCTCCATCCCTCTGACAATCAAAGGCCACTTGTGATCTATTTCCTTCACTTGGAGGGAAATTAGTATTTATTAGGGCCCTTTGTTGTATGCCTATATGGCATTTTTGAACATATATTTTGTAATGCATAAATATGACATTGTATGCCCATATAGCATTCTTATAAGCCTATATGGATTTTTCGTATATATGTTATACTTATATTGACATATATTGATGTATGCCTATATGGCTATTTGGTTAATACATATCATTTTATTGATGGTCTCCATATTTGCATTATAAATGATTATTTAAATAAAGGAATAATGATTTGATGTAACTATAAATGATTAATGTTATTCCAATCCATTCTTACAAAAATGTTCCTATATTATATCCTTACAATAAAAAAAGTACTTAAAAACATGCTAAGATGTTTATCTCTCAAGCATGTAATGAAAACATAAGGAAAAAGAGTTAATTAAGGACTATATTTTTAGATCTCAAGTTTTCAATAATAATGTGTTTCCTCCATTATACAATGACAAGCTTCAATGGATATGTGTGGATGGTTTACTTCAAATATTTAAAATTCAGGTTTATTCCATGCTTCATAACTTATTTTTCAATTTATGTATTATTGTTTGTAAGCATTAGCACACTTTATTGAATAATATGCTTTTATATCCATTCATTCCTAATATTTTGTTGTATTGATAAAGTGAAGACAATGAGGATGTGATGATTTTTATCATGATGTACATTTACCTTTTCTAGTTTCCCACTGGTATTTTATGTTTGGCCTTTTTTATTAAATTTTTTATGGTGATATTCACACTCATTCACCTATATTTGTGGGTAAATTATTATCTTTCCTACACCACTATGTGTTTGTGGTCCTGGATGTCATATTTTTGGCATATAGTTATGGAATCAAGTTTTATTCAAGACAAAGTACAAACAATTTCACTATGTTTTCAATAATTGTATTCAATTATATTCAAGTACCCATCCTCTAGTTGACCAATCACTACTTAAAATTTATAGAGGTATTCTTCATGCCCACACTTTCCTTCATCTCAAAAAATGTATTCATATATTGACCTTGGTTTATGACTGCATTGAGTTCAATCAATAGAGGAGACTAGTTCTTTGGTGTAGATCATTCAGTCATAAGAGTATAAAGACACCTACGCTGACCAAAAATCATAAATTGGACTTATTCTATAGCCACCCCAACATGTTGGAATTATCGATTTACCTCCATGAGATGAAGAATGTAAACAATGCCTCTTGAATTTTTTTAACTAAATGCAACTAACACTTTTTGGAACATTTGAAACGTTGTTGCCACAGTGGAACAACTTGGATATATGAAAAACTGAGAGAGGTTATTGTAAAGAGACCCTACATGACCTTATACCTTCAGGAATAATATTTCTAAGTGCCATAGTTTTTGAGCAACAACTCGTCAAAGTTTGCCACTTTTAGCACTTAGCGCTCTTAAGAGAAGGAATTGGTACAATGTAGCTTGGAATTATTTTCTATGATGGGGTGCAAAATATGACCTTGAATAACTTAAACCCACCCAACCTAATGTGCTAGAACCACTGGTTTGGTCCCACGATGAACAAAACAAAAATCGAGCTATCTTGCAACTTTCTTTCGAATGCAACTGATAGTTTTTGCAACATCTAAAACATTGTTGCCATGGTGGAATGGCTTAGATATATAAAAAAATAAGAGAGGTTATTTTAGAGGGATCCTACATGACCCTATGCGTTTAGAAAAAATGTTTCTAAGTGCCATGGTTTTTGAGAAACAACTCATCATAGTTTGCCACTTTTTGGAACTTAGGGCTCTTAAGAGAAAGTGTTTGTACAATGTATCTTGGATCTATCCGGCATGATGAGGTGTGAAAAAATAAATTTCCTAGCATAAATAAACCCACTTAGATGTTTTGTAACTATTGGTTTGATCACATGACAAATAAAACAAACATTAGGCTACCTTGCAACATTCTTTTGAATGCAACTGCCACTTTTTGCAACATCTGAAACATTGTTGCCACGATGGAATGGATTGGATATATTAAAATATGAGATAGGTTATTTTATAGGGACCCTAAGTGACACTATACCTTCAAAAAAATTTCTAAGTTCCATGGTTTTCAAGAAATAACTCATCAAAGTTCACCACTTTTGGGGTTTTAAGGCTCTTAGAAGAAAGTGTTGGTACAATGTAGCCTAGATTGATCTGACGTGTTGGGGTGCGAAACATGAAATTTCCTAGTATAAAGCCACACACATAGATGTGTTGGAACTATCAATTTGGATGCATGGCAAAAAAAAAAAAACTTATTCCTTTGATAACTTTCTCTTCAATGCATTTGACAATTTTGGCAACATGTGAAAACTTGTCACCATGGCCAAATGGATTGAAGATATGAAAAAATGAGATAGGTTATTGTAGAGGGACCATACAAGACCTTGTAACTTGAGACATAATATTTCTAACCTCCATGGTTTCCGAGAAGTAGCTCACAAAAACTTGCCACTTTTTGGTACTTAGGTCTCTTAAGAGAAAGCGTCGATACAATGTAGCCTGGATCGATCTGGCATGCTGGGGTGAAAAGAAATAATTTTCCTAGAATATACCTATCCACCCAAATGTTTTGGAACTGTCGTTTTGGCCGCATGGTGAATAAAACAAAAATTATGCCTCTTGACAACTTTCTTTTCAATGCATTTGATAATTTTTCACTGTGCAAAAAATTGTCACCACAACCAAATGGATTAGACATATAAAAAACTAAGAGAGGTTATTGGAGAGGGACCCTACAAGACCCTATACCTTAAAAAAAAAATTTCTGAGTACCACCGTTTCTGAGAAATAGCTCATCAAAATTTTCCACTTTTTGTCACTTAGATCTCTTAAGAGAAAGCACCGGTACAAGGTAGCTTGGATCGATCCGGCATGCTGGGGTGCAAAACAGGATATTTTATAGCATAAAACAACCCACCCAGATATGCTAGAACTATTGGTTTGGCTGCATGACAAACAAAATAAAAATTATGCCTCTTGACAACTTTCTCTTCAATGCATTTGCCAATTTTTCAATGTGTGGAAACTTGTCACCATAATAAAATGGATTGGAGATATGAAAAGCTAAGAGAGTTTTGTTTAGAGTAACCCTATAAGACCATGTACCTTTAGATAGAATGTTTATAAGTGCCACAATTTTTGAGAAATAGCCAGCCAAAATTAGTCACTTTTTGGCACTTAGGTCTCTTAAGAGAAAACACCCGTACAATGTAAACTAGATCAATCTAGAATGTTGGGGCGCAAAACATGGCCTTGCCTAGAATAAAACCACCCATATGGATTTTTTATAACTATTGGTTTTGTCTCACAACAAACAAAACAAAAATTATGCCTCTTGACAACTTTCTCTTCAATGCATTTGACAATTTTTTCACCATGTGAAAACTTGTCACCACAACCAAATGGTTTGGAGATATAAAAAATTGAGAGAGGTTATTGGAGAGGGACCCTAAAAGACCTATAATTTTAGACTAAATGTTTCTAAGTGTTATGGTTTCAGAGAAATAACTCATCAAAATTCACTACTTTTTGGCACGTAGGTCTCTTAAGAGAAAGCGTCGGTACAATGTAGCCTGGATCGATTTATCATGTTGGGGTGTGAAATAGAACCTTGTATAGAATAAATCCACCCACTCTGATGTTTGGGATTTGTCGGTTTGACCGAATGGAATACCAAACAAAAAGTATCTCTCTTGAAAGTTTTCTCTTTAATGCATTTGATAATTTTTTCAACATGTGAAAACTTGTCACCACGGGGATATGGATTAGTATAAATTAGAGGAAGAATCAACACTCTATTGATGGTGTTTTTAGCACTGCAAGAACACATACATAATACAAGTATCCTATATCTCTTGAAAGGTAAATCTCTATCAGCAAGCCTCAAGAAACAACCCCAAGGTCTAATTTCAGGTCTTTTCAATGCATAAACACCTCAGTGATAATGTGATTTGATGGTAATCACAAGGGGCCTTACAAATCAATAGTGCTAGAAGTATAACTTATCATCAAATATAGCAATGTGGTGATGCTTTCAATCCTAAACTAATCCAAATTCAAAGAAAGATCAAAAGAGATAAGGGTTGAGAGATCCTAAAATAACACCTAAGATCAATCACAACAATGATGAATGCTAAAAATAGATAGATCCCCATAAACCAATTTTTGCTTGATCAAGGACAAGCCTACAACTACACATAAATAGTGCAATCTTCAAAGGTAACCAAAATATTTTCAAACCGTGAACACTCATGCATATGAAAAAGCTTTCAAAGTTGAACTTAGCACAAGATAGGGCCCAAAATAACTTTACACAACAACCTACAATCAGAAAATTGCCAATAGTATGGACTAGAGATTGATCAACATCTTTAACATTTCACCATTGACATGAAAGAACTGAAATCTAACATCTAACATTGAGAATCAAGAACAAGAAACCATAAGACTACCAAATCTTAACAAAAAAATTGCCAAATAAACAACTCAATTGCATTAAATTCTCTAGCAATTACATAATAGTCTCCAACTCTCTCCTCTCCTATAGCTACTTGTAATAACTAAGTTCTAATCCCTTATAAATGAGAACGCAAAGGCCTTTTATAGATTTTTACATTTTGAATCAAAGGCCAAGATTTAATCAACCTAAGGGCTTAGATCACTCATCCAAAAACATCAAGAAGTTACATTGAGTTTGATAACTCTTGGTACATCATCATCCAATTAGAAAAAATAGTTACATTTCGGAGCAATGATAAAATAATAGTCTCTGCCACCTTGAACTTGCATATAAGGGGCATAGATTCTTATGGAGGTCCAACATTTAATATTTGAGTTGCAAGATAATTGGAACTTAAAATCTTCTTGACAGATTATGAAGTATAGCACGCATACTTAAGTAGGTGCATCTGATTAATTTAAAATTAGATTCCCTCTCCTTTGACATGTTTCCATATGTGGGTGGGTTATTAGTTTTCATCTTAGGATAACCTTCTACAACAAGTTCCAAGTGGCACACACACATTAGACTATCCCTACAAAATAAACATAAAATAAATATAAGTATACCTATTTAAAGGAATTGAAGTTGAATTCAATTCATTTCCACTAGTGCCATTGCATTATCCTCCTAGAATCCACATGAAGCAAGAAGTACAATGATGAAAATCCATGATTAATAGGTCATAAAAAGCCTTGAGAAATTATAAAATCTTCCTTAAGACTTCACTGTTTAACACTTCCTTCTTCTCAAATTATGAAAGCCATTCCTTCGAGAATATGCAAGTCTATGAATTTCAAAATGTAATTCCTATTTCAGATAAATCATTGTTTAAAAGATCAGCCCAAATATTATAAAACCTGCATATTGTCACTGTTTCATAGGCTCTTACTATCCGCTAGTATTTGATCTTCACATTGACCATCAACATGCATCCATCTCTATTTATAAAATATAACCCTTACACAATTTACATTGAATGAGACAATGATTACTGCAGTGCTCCAGAGCTTTGACAACATCCTAGTAAACCATGCAGAGTATTTTCTTGAAATACAAGGAAAAATGAACCACATTATTAACATTAACTTCTCCCGAGAAGTGACTTAGACACCACTCTTCATCATTGCCAATCTTGTTCTTTAAACTCTTTTCAGATTTCTAAACTCACACCTTCCAACTATACCTATCAGATTATGTGCATATCTATAGGAATGATTCACGAGCTTTTTTAATCCACATTTGTAGCCTCACTCCCAATTCAAAGGATTAAAACCACATAATATAGTGCATGAATTGATCATTTTGGGAATTTCCTCTCAGACATATAAATATCTCCTTAGATATGATAATGTTGAATTAAGTTTTAGGCTTATACGTGATGCTTAAGGCACAAAACATGGTAGAGTGTCTGTAGCCCATTGGCGAGTCATAATGCAGAGCTAAATTAAACTTCACAAAAGCATGAAACATGAAGCATATCATTTCTATATAAATATGTAGAGGGAAAAACATACAACAAGATATCATATCGATGAATACCTCTGACCATTCATCTGAATTGACTATCCATTAGCATCGGTCAATAATATTCAAGTGGCATAACACATATACATGTCCATGTTTGAGACCTCACTAATACTACTCGTGCCATTTTATTTTAAACATAATTAAAACTTTGAATACTTGTGAGTTTCATTAGATAACCACACGACCATATTTCCAAGATTTTTGTCCCATTGAATCTTAATATATGTACCAAAACCATGTATATTTCATTATGTGAACACCATATATCAAACTCCATATCACTTCAAACTGTTTCTTGTTGGCCCCTTTAATCTTCTTATATATTGCAAATGACATGCTTGGGAGATAATATGCCTACTGGGGTTAGTTGTACTCGGACATTCTAACAAGAAGAGCTCTTTGAAATGATTGGTGTATTGTTTGCTATACCAGCCTAGAAATATCAAGGATGTCCTGCTCTTTGAAAAACTTGAAACATGAAACTCCAGCAGATCATTTCATGTATTGGTTTTAATCGATTTCAACCCAAAGGATTTAGTGAGCTATAAAATTCATTGAATGTAAGACTTTCAAGCCTTCTTTTTGGCACATCATGGATTAAGGATGGTCAAAAATTACAACACAAGCTATTATGTACTTTCATGCCTTCACGGATTCTGACTCCTGGAGGACTCTTGAAAATATTCCGTGCGAAATGTGAACTTCAAAGAATTACCCGAGTTTCATGAAATCCATCTATCATTCAATTCTCTAAACTTTGCACATTTTGAGGAATCTACCATGAAGCGGAATACCCAAACTTTAACTTTCTCATGGATTTCATGGACTACCAAATACCCAAACAATGTGAAATTACTCCCATTCTTTGACACCTGCAATCAGGCTTTTGCATTCAATCAAACTTTGTTAAATTCTTAGTGTAGATTAATCAACCATTGCAAGGACTACATATGATAACTCTTCAAAATTCTACATTGACCACTTGAGAAACAAATGATATTCCCCATTCCTACATCATCTCTTTGTATTTTCAATAATGAAACAATGGTCTATCATCATGCCAGCGTACTCCAACCTTCCCAAATCTTCATTTTGAATGGATTTCTTCATGCTACGATTTCAGGAGCCCAACCATCTCGTTCTCTTTGGGAATTTTTACTATTCACAGAATCTGCTATGAGGAAGATTACCTAAATTTTTTCTCTTTTGTAAGATCCTTGTGCCAAAGGAAAACCCAAAACTCTATTCTCTCATGAAATCCTCTTTGAGGCAGATTACCCGAAATAGCCACCAATATCTTAAAATATAAAAGTTGTAGTAACCCGAATGGTTGACATTTATAAAAAAGTATGGAAAACAATTTGGCTTCATTCAATAACCAATGCCTAATGTAGTCTTGCAATGAATAAGAATCATTTATTCAAGAAATCGGCCAATGAAGACATCCCGAGCCTTATGAAAATTTCTCCAAAATTTTGTAGCTTTATTCCATGACAGTAGAACACAAAAACTGATTTGTTTATTATTTCAACCTTGGAATCAACTTTAAATTCGATTTTGTATTTAGTTTGTTTTAATTCTTCTCCATATTAACAATCTACAAGAAAGAGAAAACTGACCCCACCCCTATTTCAAATCTGATGTTCGGTGCTTTCAAGAGGGATTAATGGTGATTTGAGGTGTAATATATTTGTGGCACAATTTTCATATTTGCAAACCCCAAATCATAGAAAAATCATGGAAGATATTCGGCATCGCATCTATTCTTTGCCTGCATCCACCATTTTGTGAAGTAATTTCATCTTCCGCAGTCCTCAAACGAATACACTTTAAATGTCATGGAAAATATTTAAAGGAGATTATTGTGTGCCTTGACAATTTCTACAAGTGTCCTTTTAACTAATATCAAGTTCACGAGAACCCACAATGTTATCTTCATAGATTTTAGAATGCCACCTTTGAATGTTCAGAATTCCGCAATCTTATGCCTTGCATCAATACCATATTTGAACATTAGGTTCCTCAGTTCCGACCTCACATAAAACTTTCACAACTTTCTACTCTTCAGGGATTTCCTATGCTCACAAAATTTAAATCTTCGTGGATTCCCTTAAATTTCAGATTCCTCAAGCTTCATTTTTGTGGAATCTGCCTTTGAGCGGATTGCTCAAAATTTCTCCCACTTCATATATTTCTTTGCTAATTTGAAATCTTCATGGAATTCGCAAGATGTCGGATTTTCCAAAATACTTTTCTTCTTATATAACTATTGCAAAATTCCATCAAACCTTCTTGCCCCGGGAATTTGAGATCACCCTTTCCTTTTGCAGATCAATTAAAATGATGTTCAAAATCTACAATCACTAAAATTACAAGGAATTACTATAATTTCTCTTGATCACATGAACTTATCCTCTAGAAAAATTACCACTGTTCATAATCCCTGAGGCAATATAAACCAACTTTCTCACACAAATGGCACCTTTTATACTCTGTCCCAGAAATAAGTTTTCTCCTTCATGAATTGTAAAATTGACCCTAAATCAAGATTTGTGTGTTGAAAAAATGGGTTAGTGTAGATCCAAAAAAATCACCACAACAAAATCATTAGGAAATCGATTAATAACCATTCGAATAGTGAATAATGCCCACCGAAGTAACATCGGGTTCAACATATACTAGGGACTTCATGAAGGGGAAAGGGTTTTTAAGCTCCAAAGATTTTTCTAGATTCAAAAGCCAAATGACACAAAATTCACTCTTATTTGAATCAAACCAAGCATTCAAATCCCTGTTAGAAACCAAGATCATACATGCAAATCAAAAGGCCTTTCACATAAGAGAAAAACAATAAAAAAGCAGAGCTTTGCATGAAGATGTGCAAATTGATATTATTCAGAATTAAGAAATTACATGAGATGATTTTCTTTATAAAAGAAATGTATGCAAACCTAATGTTGACCTAAAAACAACTCAACTAAATAAAGGTTACTTATTAATTAAGTAAACTAATTATTACCTAAGCAAAACCTAAGTAAACTTAATAAAATGTAATTAAATAACTAATTACACCAACACCCTCCCTTAAGTGCAACTTAGGGAGACTTAAAAAAGCATGCACCTAAAACTAAGATGAATGCAAGAAAGCATGAATGGGTCCCAGAAAGAAGGCCTGATTAGGTACCCGTGTACAAATGCAATGAAAGAGTAAGAGAAAGAAGAGAAAAACCAGTGGGACAAACCCCCCACTCAATGAGATGACCTACTACAAAGAAGCACTAGAAGAACATTGTGGAGTAACATTGGAACCTGAATCCGGAAAGCAAGGAAAGATACTTCTATTTACAAGAAACCATATTGGAATCATAATAATGCAACAACAGACTCGATGCCACAGAACACTCGAAAAATCCAAACGGGAACAACCCTGGAATTTATGAAGCAATAGTAGATAAAATGATGACATAATTTGGAATCCATGTATCTCGATGCTGATGCCAAACTGAGATTAAAAATCTTGCATGGGAACAAGTACCATAAAGACTCTAGAACATTAACCACAAATTTAGTGGCCCTCAAATTGAGATTGACCCTATGCATATCATTAACCATAAGCTCTCAATCTAAAGTGTGAACTGATATGAATATGATATGTGTCAAGTTAAGACAAAATGTGGCCAAAAGAAACTAATAAACTAGATACAACCCATGCGATTTGGCATCAAAAAACAATATGGAGATCAAAGTGAGACTACACTCTAATCAAATGTATTATGCAAGAAACCCTCCTGACAGAACTTTACATCTGTTCATTTATTACAATACCCAATGATTGAAAAAGGAGATAATGACTAAACATGCGTAAATAGAGAATAAAAATAGACCTTAGATCTGTGTAGAGGATTGAATCATCTTTCCAATGCCGCAAGAATGGCGAAAAAAGGATCACCGAGTCAAAAGATATGCCCTCCAGAGTGAAAACAACATCTGAGTTCAAGGACCTGCAAAATAAAATTGGAGCATAACCAAGAAAAAATACCTACACTAATAGAACAGTCTTGGAACCAGATTTCCAAGGATATCTTGTTTGTGAAAAACCAACTCCATACGCAAAAGTTATGCATGATTTGGCCAATAAGGCATGCAGGCAGCCTAGGGGGCTAAAAAAATTTTGGCCCCTAGTCCTGTGTGCGACCAAGGGCTGGTAGTAGGGGGTTGGAGTGGAGCCCCTGGTCACCCTTGTGACCATCAACAGGTGTTGGGAGGCGGCTAGGGGCTGGGTGCATAGCACCCGGTTCCCCATAAGATCGCGGTTGGTTCAAAGGAGCCCGTGGGGGTTGAGCAAGGTCGGTAGAGCCACCAGTGGTGGCGGCCGCCTAGTGGCACTAGAATCTATGCGGGTAGCACATTTTTGAATTTTTATTTTTATTTAAAAGATAAAAATGTCTCCAAACGCGTGCTGGGGAAGCCGTACGACCTCCCTGGCAAATTGTTTCTGCCTCAAAAACCAATTTCTTAGAAATCAACCAAACGATAGGATTTTTTAGGGGTTTTGGCTGCTGCGAATGCAATGGTGACCTCTGTTTGTGCCCAATGTGCCCCAAAAAATCAGCTACCTCCAGAGCTTCCAAAAAATCATTGAATTTGAGACTCTCACAAATCTGGCAAATGATGACCAAAATCTACAAAATAAAAGCCAATACTGACTTTTTCTAGCGCTCTGAATCCAATGGTGAAGCCCAATCTGATCCAAAATGCCGCATAGATGAACTCAAGGCATGAAATCCTCAAGGAATCCCGAACGAACTCTGCAATGATTTTCTCAAAAATCTGAGAAGGGGCTGCATATGAAGGCTCTAATACCATGTTAGAAACCAAGATCAGATATGCATACCAAAAGGCCTTCCACAAAAGAGAAAAACAATAAAAAATAAGATCTTTGCATGAAGATGTGTAAATTGATATTATTTAGAATTAAGAAATTACATGAGATGATTTGCTTTATAAAAGCAATGTATGCAACCCTAATGTTGACCTAAAAACATCTCAACTAAATAGAGCTTACTTATTAATTAATTACACTAATTATTACCTAAACAAAACCTAAGTAAACTTAATAAAGTGTAATTAAATAATTAATTACACCAATAATCCCTTCAAGCAGAGAAAGACTGGAGATTGCTAGATGCAAAAGAGGAAAGAAAAAGGGGGGTCCCTGCTTTCAGCAAGGCGTGTGTGCAAAAAGTGCACAACACACTCCTAGTGACCATGATAATATCAAGATCATGAAGGTCTTAAATAACTACATCATGTGGGGAAAAATTGACTATCCTACTGGTGCCAGATTGGAAAATATGGTACACTAAAAGAAGGTTGGTGGAGATATCAAGAGCAATAAGAACTTCTTGAAGAAAACCACCCTCAAGTGTAACAATACTTGAGCCCAAAACTAAAATTTGTGTAGAGTCCCAAACTATAATTTGAGCAGTGCTACAATCCGAAAGGGGTGAGATTGAATCCTAAGAGTGATTCATATGATGATTTGTACCAGAATCAAGTATCCATGGACCTACAAATGGTAATGCTTGTGTAGAAAGAACATGACCTTTATCTATAAATGAGGAAGAATATTTAGGCGCTGAGATGTTATGTTGTTTCATAGATTCCTCCAAAGCCTCTAATCTCTTCCAACATCTATTGATTGGATTTCCCTCCTTACCACAAGAGTTGCAAGGTTCACCTGATTTCTTCTTCATCTTGGAGGAAGACTCGCCATAGTTATAATATTTATCATACTAAGGAGTGGTTTGATGTATTTTTTTGACTTCTGAGATGGTTTGGAGGAACACTCACTACCTGATGAAGTCTCTATCTTGCACTTTTGTTTCTTCTTGTCTTTCCCTTTAGATGCCTATGCTACCAATGCCTAGGTTTTGGAACTACAAAGAGAATCAAATTGAGTAAACTTTTCTTGTTCACAAGTCAAATGCTCACAAAAACCTCAAAAGTAGGCAGGGTAAATGCATCTCCCAACACATCCATATTAGAGTAGAAAGTAGAAGAGAATACCTAGAATGACCCTCTAATATTAGATAATATCAAGAAAATTAATCAGCCTCCTAAATGCAATGGTGAGGCCCTTTTCATACTAAAATGCACCTAAAATTTTCCCACCTCCAAAAATTGCAAAAAAAAAAACTAAAGATTCAATATTTGATCTTGTAACCCTAGTTGAGAAAAAAAATCAAAAATGGAGAAGGGGTTCATTGAATCAACACTTTGATACCATGTTAGATTTTTGAATAACATGAGATGCATGATCAAACAATGAACAAACTACCTTCTATGCAAGTTCTTTGCAAAACAAAGATTTTCTATTCCTCAACAAGAAAATACTTACAAAATGAAATAATACAAAGAAAGGGAGCACTTTATAAGAGAAGCCCTAAATGATAAGGGATTATATCATGACAAGTTTCATCATCTTATGTGATAAGATAGAATGATCTAATAACATCTCTTCAATTAATAGAAAAGAAGCACTCCTAATTTTAGCTTAGGTGCATGAGAATAAATAAATTAGAATAATAATAAATAAATCACTAGCTCCCATAAGATGGATAAATTACTCAAGAAATGTTATTATAATATGGGCATAATTACATTTTATAGGATTACAAGATATGATAGCTCAAGATCAACTGAAAATTCAAGATATTATTCAAAACCTTCAAAAAATATTTCAAGAATCCAAGGTTGTACCTCTAATTAAAGACCATAATCATGACATTGAATTAATACCAAGAATCATTGTTCATTAGAACAAAAGTTTCTATTTATCCCCTATGCTTATGTTTAACAAGAAATATAATCCATGGAGAATATTCTCATGACATTACAAGAAACAAGATCACTCATAAAGTCAAGTTTCATATTCCTATCGTTAATGAATTAGAAGATAATAAAGTATATGAAAAAATCTATCTTTAGGGTGAAATTAGAATACTCAAGACATATGGTGTCACTTGAATGTGTTAAGATGGACCCTAAGAATAGAGTATTTTTGGGTCTAAAAAGAAACTATAGAATATTTTTTCATAACTATCATCCTATAAAGAAATATTTTATTTTGGAAGTTATTAAAATTATTATCTTAAAATTTATGGTAGAATGTTTGATATGCAAAAAAAGAAATGGAAATAATAAAGAGATTAGACAACTTACAAATATTAGGCATTCCAATACAACAATGTATAGAAATATTAGTGGACTTCATTATGGGGATGCCAAAGACAAATAATCTTGATGTAATATAACTTTGTATGGTTAAAATCATTAAGAATGCATATTTTTGTGGACTCTCTCATCTATTCTATACTAATACTATGAAAAAATTATTCATACAAAATACACATAAATTTCATGGAATTTTTAAAATCATATTACAAAATAGAGCCACCTCAAAATTCCTAATCAAGTGGAAGAATTTTTCAATTGAATATACAACATGGAATGATGAATTATTTATACAAAATATTTTAGAGTTGATAAGTATTAAGGACAATAATTTTATAAAGGGGAAGGGAATGTTATGATCCTAATATGATATATTCCTAAGTAAATATTAGATAGTCTTAATTATAATAAGGATAAGCACTTGTGGTGTGCTTAACCCTAACATAAAAATTAGTTAATACACTAATATCTCTTAATTAGGATGAAGAGGTATTTCCCTACATAGTTTAGCATATAAATAAGGAAGATAACTCTCTCCCATATCATCAAATATTGAATTTATATAATATTATCTAATTATTGGAGGTAACCCCCTCAAAGTGGTCTAGTATATTTTTTTATTTTTACAAATATTTCCAATAAATATCATAATAGTTTCATATCCAACATCACTTTTCCAATATATATTATTTGCAAGGTAATGATCAAGTCGAGACTTCAAACAAAACTATTCTAAAAATTCTTAAAAAATAGTCAATGAAGTTGGTCATGATTGGAACTTGCAACTTAATCTCGCCTTATAGGATTATTGTACTAGTATTCACAAACCTACATGAGTCACTTCATATTCATTGGTTTTTGGAACTGAAGCTATTTTTCCTATCAAGGTCAAGCTACCCTCCCTAAGGGTTTCTTTAAGGCATATCATTGATGAGTAGGAGTATTGGGTATTTAGATTGCATGAGAAATAGTTATTGGATGAGAGGTGTCTCAATGTGCTAAATCATTTAGAATATTATAAAAACCACCTTCGGCATAGCTACAAAAAGATCAAAACCTCAAAGTTTGAACTAGGTTATCTTGCATTAAAAGAAAATCAAAAGAACCAACAAGATTGAGATAAGAAATGAAACTTTGAGCCTAACTAGTTATGACATTTTTTCATCATAGAATTGTATTGATCTAGACCTTATCAACTTTCCACACATAAATGGGAACCTTTCAAATAACCTATTGAAATTTAATCCATTTTAAGAGGTTATTTTATTGACCCTTGGGGTATTCTATTATTCTTTTAAATAATTGTATGTATATATGTGTATTTATTATATATCCATTTACTCACCTATCATGGCTAAATTATTAGTATCTATTGTTTCACCTATCCCCCATCACAACATAGTTATTCCATTCATCTCATAATAAGTAAGCCTATACCTGATTGGGGGCACCTTTCCCTTGACCTAGGTTTTGGTTTAGTCATTTTCCACTATTTGGAGACTAAAATGTACACATACATGATCTACATTTTACATTCAAAAAAAAGAAAACTACACATTACCTAAGACATTGTGATTTCATGAAAATCATAAGAAAAAGACTAATAATAAACTAATATTGACACAAGCATAGCTTATTTCCTAACCTATCTATACCTTAACCAATATCATTTACTTGGACTCATAAGTCTACTTCAAATAAACAATTTGTCATGGCCTTAAATAATGTATCTTTCCTACAATGAACCCTATCTAAAATTGAGCTTATCTTCAAGCAAGAGATATCATGGTTGTTGACTTGTTTATTTATAGGTATTTTCTTATATATATTTTTGTCTCGTACTTACACTTTCTCAATGCTGCCTTCATCTTTCAATCTCTTGGTGTGTTTATAGAAACTTGGAATGGGGCATGATCATTATTTTTTATGTTGTGATTGTGGTGTTTTCTTGTACAATATAACCATGGAAAATACTTTCCTTGAGTTGAGGTAGCTTATCCGGCCATCCATACATTTTGTGTACTAGGAATCATATACTCTAAGTCTTACTCTCTTACATAGATCTGACAAGGTTTTTGTATGCCTAGTATGAATGAGAACAATCATTTTAGTTGTCATTTTTATGGGTCATTCTTTTAATATGAGCATGGAGAATACTTATCTTTTGTGAGATTTGGGTAGCTTCTTACATATACAAACATAATTTATATATTGCATTATTCATACCTTCTATGCACTAGGATTATTATGCTCTAAGTCATACTTCCTCACGTATTTTGATAAGGTTTTTATATGTCTGGTAGGAGTAAGTAAAACGCATTTTTGTTTGTATTAGATGGTGAAAAGGGGAGATCTAGGCTAAATATCCTAACCTAAATCAATATTTTTACCTTAAACATTAGGGACAAAAAAATAACCAAGAGGTGGTGTTTGGTTGTTTTCCTCAAGGGAGAGCCAAAAAGGTTTGTTGGGTTTTTGGTCCCTTTTGTTGTAGAGTGTAATGATTGGTATGATTATGTGATGAATAGTGTGAATTATGATTAAACTCAGTAAATATGACAAAATACAAATGTTATAAAGAAAAATACTAGAAAACAAAGAGAAGATCTAGATAGGAGATATAGAGAAGGGTCTAGTGCCAAAATATGGAGCTTTGTAGAAGCCATATGTCAAGTGATATGTTTCCAGAAGCTACATCATGAAGAAGGGTTGTCCTCTAAGGAAAAACAAATAAAAGAAATTACATAACAAGAAATTACATATAGTAGCAGATAATGGATCCAAAGACATAGGGTGAGTATAAATGTATGATAAATAATATATATATATATATATATATAAGTGATAATTTTGAATTGACATCATTCTCAAAATATAGTGGAACTATGAGTACAAGCAAACAAGAGCACATGAAAAAAAATAAAAAATTTGGGTCAAAATGGAAGAGACCTAAATGTCTCGACACATTACAACATCCCCAAAAGATATAAAAATTGTATTTATGACCAATGGAAGAATGAAGATACATATAGAGGAATATCATAATAGATTCATTGTCTTTATATCCTTGTGTCATCAAGAGAATCAAGGGGTCATCCAAAGAGAAGTAACAAATAAAAAACAAACAAAGCAACACATTATGGGGGTAATATTATATGCAAGCATAAAACAAAGGCAAAGGGTACCACACTTCTGAAATGATCTATAACAGATCATCTGTATCCCAATCTTGCTCATCATACAGAGATGGAGGGAAAAATTCTAGAGGGACTGCAGCAAGTGCAGTACAAGGAGAAGTGCTTGGTTCAACACATCATGGGTCACTCACTAAGTAAGGATCATCATGCATACCCCTAGAAAGTAAGTTCACTGATTCAAAGAAAAATTAAAGATAATTATTAATGGTTTTTCAATAGTTCAACCATATCATCTGAATCAATATCAGAATATACCATAATGGGTGATATGGTAGTGCTACTAGAAAATCCACAAGAACTATCAATCATAGAAGGAGATTTAAAGGGAGGAATGGAAGAATCCCATGGGATCGATGGTGGTGAAGGTGGAATATTTTTAATCTTTTGGCTTGGTTGAGAAAGGTAGGGCTTAGGTTCATGCTTAAGTGATAGGGGTGAAGCAGAATCAAGGGATGGTTAATATGGGTGAGGGAGCGCAAACTTGTCAAGACTTAGTTGTATTAGAGAAAAATATTATGTAAAGCTTCACCTCTTGCAACAAGATGGCGATCCATACCTCAACATCTTCTCTTGCATTATTTTACATTTCAATTTCATTATGCATAGTTTAGAGTTTGTGTAGAGGGAACTTGGGTGTTTCCCAATGTTGATTCCTTTTCTTCCTTTGTATGAGGAGTAGCGAAATAAACCACCAAAGTTTTAGAGACAATATGAAGGGGATATTTTCACAAAATTAGACTCCTTTTTCCTAGACTTCGTAAAGATAGGTGGAAAAAAGTAACACTTGAAGTATGAGAAAGTTTAGACTATGCTAGGCATTTACCTTGTGGTTCTAGATAGGATAGAAGAGGTGGAACCTCAACATACACACCAAGTTCTTGAGGTTGGGGGATGATACTTAGTTTAGGCCATGATTCATTCACTACCTATAAAATAAAAGGAAATACTATCATAGCCATAGGAGACTGAGGTATGTCAAGGGTAGTATCCAAAATGGTAGAGAAGGTGTTGTTGATAGATAGTTGAGCAATACAACTATCTTTCAATTTTTGATAAGATAGAAAAATAACATCATCACAAGGCTGAATGGGATTGGCTAACTATGGCCAAAAGTAATCAAGTGAAAATTTCCCATGATCTAAATCCAATGTGATGTATAGTGTGCACTTGTCCTTCAAATGAAGATTTTAGGTATTTATGGATGATAGAGGAGACCACACTCATGGAAGTAAGCCATGGATGACCTAACTCCACACAAAATTAGTTTGAGATAGGACTTATGGAAAAATGTACATCTAAGATTTTTGGTCCAACCTAAAAATGAAGGGTTAGGGTACCAATGGTAAGGTGATTGTAGGAATAATACAATCTAATTAAGTCTTTTTGGTTTCTTGTACTTGTCTTGATACAAATCATGCACATATATGAACTCTTTTGTGATTACATTCACCAAGCATACATGATCAATGGCTACTCCTCATGTGGATTTGTCATTAATTCCATCAATAATGTAAAGAGGGTCATTCAGTGCAATAATAGAGACATCGATGTGGGTGAAAGTAATATTAAAGAGTTTAGCTTGTTCTTGGTGAGGGAAAACATCTATCTATTGAACACACCCAAAGAATGAGGGGGGGGATGAATCAGTTTACACAAAAAACCTTCAAAAATAAGAGTTATTCAACATAATACAAACTTTAAATCCTTAAGTAGATTAGCAACTATAGACTTAAAATCATCCTGATTGAGATTGCACATCTGAATTTGATTATTAACACCATTTTTGTCCCGAATTACCTCTTTTTGACCATTTAATTAAACGATCTTAAATAGTTTAATTAAATATCATCATTTTCATCTATTAATTGGGTAATTAAATTTATCGGGTTAATTCATCCTCTTATACTAATTTTCATCTTATTTAATTAGGTAATGTGAATTATTTAATTAAATAATCCTAATTATTTAATTGAATGTCATTAGCCCCTTTTATTAAATAAGTTAATTGTTTAATGAAATTCCTAATTTCATCCATCTTGCACAATTAGATAATGTTTTAATTATCTAATTATATAATTTCTCTCATCCTCCCACTTGCAAGGGAATATTCCCATGGAATATTCCTTTGTAACCAAATCTCTCCAATGGGAAATATCTTGTAACAAAATTCCTAACAACTTCCTAATTTTTAGGAAGTGTGCTTCTTTAAATCAATGTGATCCATTGATTAAAATCATTGATCCTTGTCAACCTGCATTCTCATCCATTAATGGGAATCCTTCATCCATGCCAACTCCTCTTATTTATTTTCATCCATTGATTCATCAAATCAATCTTGATCATTGATTCAACTATTTATCCTATAAATAGTCCTCATTTCTATGAGAAAAGGATCCAATTTCATTTAGAGTAACTTCACTATAGTAATTTTTATAGAATTATCCAATGGAATTTTATCATTTAGCATCCATTTCAACTTATCATTCATTCATTTTCATCAATCTTCATCAATGACATCCATTTGAAGTCTTATTTCAACCAAGGTATTGGAAAAGGGCTGAAATTACACATCAATGCAACACCAATCCCCCAATGGGATGAGGTTTGAGGCATTATATTAGTTTCCATTATGCATTTCTAGTTTGTTTCACGTTTAATGACTTCTTTGTTTGATGTTTTCAAGAATTTCATTGGGAGCTTGAATTAACTAGTTAGATCTTAGTTTATTTCTTGTGGATCAACCATGCTTAGCTTAGGTTATGATCATCCTCACATTATAGCACTAGAAGGAAGGAAAAAATAACTAGATTTGATGAATTTTTTGTGAGTTTTTCATGTTTTACATCTTGCAAGACCTATCAACAAAATTGTTCTAGAGCAGGGCTACACAATTGCAAATAGAGATGCAACTATTTACAATGGTGCACAATTGTCATTTGACTAGAGTGACACAATTCTGTATTGAAGTACAATTGCAAATGACAACACTATTGTTTACATTTCAACGTGTTTGTTATTTAGCCATAGTGACACATTTGTTTCTCTAACAAAATTTATGTTTCTATTTTTTATATTTCAAGTGAACTAGAGTGACACAGTTGTCAACAACACCTTTGTCCTGAACTAGAGTGACACATTTTCCAAAAAATGATGCGATTGTCCAAACCAGAATGACATAGTTGGTGAACAATGATGCAATTGTTTGAACCAGAGCGATGCAATTTCCTGAACAATAAGGGAATTTTCAAGTAAAAAATAGAGAGCTAAATTTTCATGTTTACTTTGATTTTTCAGGTTTATCTACTCTCTAATCACTTATTGACTTCTGGTTTATTTGTGTAAGGCTAACTATTTTGCAGATTTAAAGGGGAGGGGAAAATTATTCATTAACACTTATCATGACATCATTTAATCTTTCAATTTGGGCTTTAAAACTTACAATCTATGAGTTTTCTTTGAAAGTTAGCTTAAAAATGAACCCATAATCTTTCAATTTGGGCTTTAAAACTCACAATGCTATGAATCTTTCAATTTGGGCTTTAAAACTCACAATGGTATGAATATTTTGATTCAAACTTAAAAAATTTCAATGCTATGAGTTTTCTTTCAAAGTTAGCTTAAAATTGAACCCAAAAATCCTCACACACTGCGATTTGGTTTAAAATTGAACAACAAAAACTTACACTTAGTTTTTGTACAATTAAAATGAACATGAAATTTACTTTGGTGCACTAAAATGAATCACTGTATTCTTTTCTTACCATTATTGTGTGGAATTTTAGTGCGTATCCTCTCCCCTTGTGCGTCATGTAATAGTGGGTGAAGAAAAACACTCTAAGTTTACAAACCTTTAGAGTCACCCAAAGGATTTTCTATGTATTCTCTCCCCTTGCATTTTGTGTGATCTTGGGTGATGACAAATAATTCATTCATGTTCTTTATTAGAGAGGGCCTACCTTTGAGACACATCCCACAATTAAAAACTCATTGGTGACCTTCAAGCACGTTTACTAGTGGGCTATATAAAGCATGCCAAAACCAAAGTAAGTAGCATAAATCCATGGATGGCTACCTTGTGGGCCTATTCTCATGCAAATGAATGGGTCGCTTAGGGGAAGCTAGATACTTTAGTGTCTCCCATATAAAGTACACCTTGTGGTGTTCATGGTGTCATAAAAAACTTTCGTATCTGGAGGCCAACCAAGTTTTCTAAAACATCCTTTGAAGTAGTGCATGGGAGGCACACCACTCCTAGAAGTTACTTACCACATCTGATTTATAGTTGAGGCATAAAGCTTAAGATTTAATTCTCTTGTACAAGGCTAGGCGTATCAAGATGGTACATTTCCTTGATATAGTCTATTTGACCCCTCTATAATTTCAGATCTAAAATCATTCCTTTGGGGGTGAGGTAACCCTACTAAGAAGTAATGTATATTTATTCCTCTAGATTGTTAATTGACTGATATTGTTGAGAAAAAAAAGTAATTCTTTTGGAAGAATACTTGTTAAATATCTCCCATACCTATTGAGTTGGTCAAACACATTTCTTGGCATTCAAACACAAAAAAACATCAACTTGGTAAAAAATTTCAAACCCTTTGTTTATATGTGAATGCACTTCATGGATAATATATTGCTACATACCTCTAAATATATCTTGTTTTTTTCAAAACAATAGATTAGTGGTTTCCCAATATATTTGACCATATCTCTACTCACTTATGTCAAAGTTAATCTAGGGACCTATGGCCTAGCTCTTTGATTTCCACAATGTCAAGCTTTTTTGGAAAATATTTTGCCTTGTCATAAACATTCTTAGTTTAAACTTAATCAAGATATTTTATGTGGTAAACGAAATCTCATTAATCAAAGTTTAAATCAATTGCACCCACAACTAAGGTACACATTGGTCTCATTTTCAAACATATTGAATTCCAAATAACAAAGAGTAAAAACAAGGAAATGGATACCAAAACATTGTATCAAAATTTTACCATAAAAAAACATTGGTCTAAACACTCCAAGGGAAAAGCATGTCTTTCACCACCTTGATCTTATAAAAGATTCCCTCATAGGTTCAAAATACTAGGATGAATCCTCACATTCATATCAAAATATTTGACATCCCATCTCACAAACAACTCTAAATTTTGGATACAACAACCTCTTAGACTTAGGTTCTCATCACCAATCACCTAGTTTAGCTATATGTTTGGAAATGAACCCTTTTTCATACATTTAGTTAGATTAGAAAGAATGTCCTTTTGAACAAGTTTATCCTAAAAGTCACAAGCCTACTTTTAGGATTCACAAGTTCATTAGCATCCTGATCAAAACAACAAACATTAAACCTTAAATCTAGTGTTGTCCAAAATTAGAAGTTCATCATCCACGCCACTCACCCCTTTCATCATCCTTTCACATAATTGGTCCTAAACACCTTAGAGGTTCACTTCTACCTAAATTTGAATCATCTCAAGATTTCTAACAATACAAATCCCATCACACTACTCCCAAAGTTGATCCAAAATTTATGGTAACAACAAGATCACAATAAAAGAAAGACATGGAGAAAAACAAAAAATCATATACCATGAGTGATCCCAACCAACAAGAATTTGATCCTAGAAGTTACTTTACTCCATCAAAAAATCCACCTCAAACCTCACTAGAAATAGTGTATGAAGTAGAAGGTGTCACCAATAATCCAAATGAACTCACCACAAAGGATTTACTTGAAGCACAAAAAGATCCAAAAAACCACCATCTCATCACCACTTTGATGAAATTGAACCCAAAACAATACATGCTAGCCTTGGTTGGAAGGAGAAAAAATTCCTTCCTCATTCCATTTCAACACAATTAGGGAGCAACCTTTGGGAAATGTGGCATCTATTCCTCAAACATCTATCACAAAACCCTTGGTCCAAAGTGTGGTTCAACCTATAATTCAACCATCTGCATCACATGTTCCAAGTCAAACTTTAACTTCTAGTCTTGTAACTTGACTAGGAACCAACCTTGGTCTCACTCCAAATCTAGGAAACAACACAACTTTGGGTACCCAAGGTGCAACTATCTCCCAAAACAAAAATTGGAAACCAAAATTTAGTGCCCAATCATATTCTTCCACCACAAATACCCGAAGTGTTCCTAATGTTCCACAAAGTCAATTGAGTCAAACACCCCAAGTGAACACAATAGTGCAAGGTCAAGCCTTAACACAACAAGGTCAAACATCAAACCATCCAATTTACACATCAAAATCAATTGGTTATGAATCAAACCAACCAAGGAAACACATCAAATCCATTGGTCCCAAATCCAATCAATCAAGGAAACTCATTGGTCCCAAATCAAACACATTGAGGTAAGACATCAAATCAATTAGTCCCTCAACATCAAATTAATCAAGGAAATCCTTCCAATCAAATGGTCCTAGATCCAATTGTGCGACTAACATCGCAACACCAAGTGGTACCATCTCAAACTTTGGTCCCCCAAATAATCCAAAGTCAAATGGGACCTCAAGCTTACATGCCTCCACCCCAATCTCAGATTTTACAAGGAATGATAGCACAAAATCAAGGAAAAAATGTACCAAATCCAAATCAAATGTCCAGTCCTAGAAATTTGTCATTCATAAACCATCCCAAAGTCAACTCAATCCACCTTCACAAACCACTGACAACATAATCCCCCAAAATCCAACACTCATTCCATAAAACCAAAATATCTCAAGCCAATCAATTTGTCCCAAACCAAAACGTCATCTCATTATTGTAAGGACAAAATGGATTGGCTTATCAACAACCTATTGTGAATCAGAAACAACAAGAAGCTCAATTTCTAGCGCAACAACAAGAAGCTCACTTTCTAGTGCAACAACAACAAGCTCAATTTTCAGCACAACAACATGCTCAATTACAAGCCCAACAACAACAATCTCAACTACAAGTGCAACAACAAGCTCAATTGCAAGCGCAAAAACAAGCAAAATTACAAGCCCAACAATTGAAAGTGCAACAAAAATCCCAATTACAAGAAGAAACATATGCTCAACAATAACAAGTGCTTTCTAAAAAACAAAAACAAGGCTTGTACTACAACCCCCAACAACCATATGCAAGCACACAACAAAATTTCTTGAATCAAAACGAAAAAGGAGAATACAAAACACCTCCACCACTATCACCATTATATTTGCAATACCAAAATCCACCATACACACCATATAACACATCCCCTTATAAAAATTCCACATTTAATTCATCTACCATTCCACAATATAACATGTATTCTCCCCCACCAAACAAAAATCTAGAAGATCATATCAAAGAGTTTTATGTCACATGTATGGAAGTTGCATACAATGACTCCTATTTGATGCACCTTTTTCCACATAGTTTGGGAGGTCGAGCAATAGAATGGTTCTCACATTTACCTCCTATAATTTGAACCTTCCAAGAAATAATACAGTGGTTTTTGGATCACTTCTCCTACAACCTAGACATCGATATAAGTTTGGAAGAACTATATACCCTAAAATAGAACAAGGGTGAATCCTTTGCAAATTTCTTACAATGATGGAGGCATAGAGCTAGTAAATGTGAATTGACAATTCTTGAAGGTCAAAAAATTAGGATCATTATTTCGAATGTGGAAACAAATCTATCCTTCCAAATGAAAATGTAATGTGTCTCATCGTACAAAGAGATTATCCCTAGGGGTCTTAACATTGAAAGAGCCATTATCACACAAGGAAACACACAATCATACAAGGCCAACCACCCATATACTAGTTCCAATGACAAACCCCACTTCTGGACCAAGAACAAGAACATTAATAATTCTAGTGTCATTGATGCAAAAGTGGTCCTAAGTGCTCCAAGACAAAAAAAACCCAACCAATGAACATGCAAAAAAACACACAACAACCAAACACGCAACTGCAAAACAATTAACCAAAAATGAACGTTGCAAACACTCAAAGAGGACCACAAAGACCAAACAATTCTCCTAGATGAAAATTCACTCCCTTAGGGGAACCTATGGAAGACATATTGAAGAAGTTGATAGATTCGAATCTTATCATACTCCCATATTTCAAAATTTACCAAGAACCACAAGTCAAACCTGTTGGGTATAGAGATGATTATTTTTGTGAATTTCATCGATACAAAGGTCATAAAACACAAAACTATTTTAGACTCAAGAATCTAATCCAAGATATTATTGAACAAGGAGACATTGATGTTGATAAAAAAATCAGGGAATGAAAATCTAATCTTTTTACAAAACTCTTATGCTTGATCACAAAAAGGTGAAAGATTCAAGAAAGGCATCAAGATCAAATAATATAAACCATACTGATGATAGCATGGTGGGACACATTCATTTCACCTATTCATAACAACATGGGGAATCAAACATGTATCAAGATATTGTTTTAAAAAAAATTCTACACTAATCAACAGTGTCTAGCAATATTTCATATGGTAATGGAATCAATTATGTATCAAATTGTGATATCTCTCCCTCATATGAGTTCATGATTGGGAATATTGAAGAAGTTCCAAAGAAGCAAGAAATATCCCTTATTTCACCCATGCCTAAAAAATGTTGCAATGAGTATTTTACCAATAACGTATCATCCACCCAAGGATCATTTCAAGAGGAGGCTCTTGAGGATAACGAAAGTTTCTCCGAATCGAGTCAAGATCAAGATCCCATATCCTCACAATGTTGTCATGATTTGCATACCACATTCTAATTTGTAAGTGATAGTTTCTCTACCCTAATTCAAGATGAAGAGCTCACTTCCCCAAAGTATGATCATGACTTGATGGAAATCTTCCAAACCATTCAAAATTTCAAAGATACCCATTAGATGTTTTCTTAGATGATGGACATATAGACGTTCTTCATCCAAAACAAGGGTCTCCCACTCTTAACATCTGCACAGAAGAAAAAATAGTGGTCAAAATTTATTGATTCTTATAATGATTGTGCATCATCAACATATTTTGAATCAACTTCAACATCTTTTGAAGTGGTATCAATAAAAGACACATTCCCAATTAAATATATTGAATATAAAGATATCTTGGAATCAAAGCAGTCAATTAATATTCTTGAATAGCAGGAACCAATGGCAATATCATGTGTCCATGATAATTCATATTCAGTGGCCATGGATCAAAGGGTATATTACCAGGGAAAAGGATTATATCTTATTGAACATAACATCTTGAAACCAACAAAATCAAAGCATGACAGTAATGCCTCCACAACACTAGGGGTAGCTTTATCTACTCTAAACACCAACATAGGGGGCATAAAGAATCCTTATGATGGAAATGTTATCAATACTAAAACTAGTCATATCATGAATCAACATCCATGCATCATTTCATTAAAAAATTGGGACCAACATAGAAAAAAAAAATCCTATCAAAGAACAGAGAACGTCACTAAAGAAAAATAAGCAGTAAAGCCAAAAGGATAGACCAAATATAAATGGATACCAAAGCATACAAAATAAGATCATCCATATCACACTCCATTAGTCAAAGAAACTATGGGGAAAAATTAAAAGGGAAAATATATACATCAAAGGAATCTACAAAAACAAAAGAAAGCTTCTCAAGTGGCGTACAAGGTATATCAAGTAGTTGGTCCCAATCTCACACAAACCTTTCATCATTTCCCATCTTCCCAAGTTTGGAGAATCGAAGGTTCTAAACTATCGACCAATCTATCTCATATTCCTTCATGCATGATATATAATTCTCATGTTGACCATGTGTTGGCAACTACTCTTCATCATAAGGATTCCAAAGTAACTCTATCATAATGTGTGCACATAGACAAGGTTAATTTTGGTATCAACAAGGTAGATTAGAGTTCTCCAAAGTGGAATTCGAGTGCTTGTATCTTAGCAAATAAGCTTCAAGAAGGATATCATTGGCACTTTATGACAATCCCATCTACATTAGTACCACCAAGTGTTTCAACATGAGCATAAAATCTTCAAAAAATTAAAAAATCAAGAAAAAAGTAAAGATAAAAATCACCCTCCTATGAAAACCACTATGGTGGTGCTTTGGGAAAGTACTATGATTAAAACCTAGTAAACATACATCATGAATAGAATTGAGTGTCTTTATGAGTCTTTTTTAGATAGAAGCATCTCATCTCCTTTATGATAAGTCTAACATCCCCTCCATCCATCCAATCCATCTTTATCTGGATCTTCTAATTTATCTTGATCTTGACAAAGGTTCAACATAAACTTCAACTCTTCTCATGGAAAGCTCTTGACATGATATTTTACCATTTTGTCTCATGAAGTCCCATAGCCCATATCTAGCATGATAAAACTTAATTGAACTCTTCCCATATACATTACCTATCTTGTTTTTTCTATTAAACTATAAAAAATTGCTAGACACTGGAAGAAGGTTATTGCACTCTTATTTTCAACCAACTTTTGATCCATGTCTTGTACCTCATAACATGACACCAAAATCATGTTCTAGGTATTGTTTATCTCAAAATATCTCAAAAAATCCCAAAACAGTCACAGAATCATCAAAAAATCCAAAAAACATCAAAATATTGTATAGCTAAAATTCAAAAAAATTCAAAATCTTGTACAGCCAAAATCCAAAAACATCTAAAAAGTTGCAAAGTCAAAAATACAAAACATTCAAAACATCTTCAAACATACCAAAAACATCCAATCACATCAAAATGTATAAATAGGTCAAAAAATAAAAAAATTCAAAAATATGGTTGTCGAACTACGTTGTCTCTAAGCTTGGATGCATGCAAGGCCATCATCGATGAGCCCCCGAGGCATTGGGTCAATTTTTAGGTGTCTTTCATAATAAACTAACAATCCATCAAATCTTCATATCTCATCAATAAATGGTTACTGGTCAAAGTTAGTCAAACTATGTCATCTCTACATGTACAACATAGGAAAGGCCATCACTGATGAGCCCCAAAGGTGTTAGGTTAATTTCCCCTTAGGTCTTGGTCTTGGTCTAAATCTCAGAAAATACAAAAACATTTGGAAAAACTTGAAACTTCAAAACATTCGTAAAACATTCCAAAAATATTAAACAACTGAAAACAATTGAAAACCTAAACATTTACATGCACCCAAAAAGATCAAAAATAGCCTCAAAAACATTACAAAACATTAAAAATATTAAAATATTATGAAAGGTTCAAAACCACCCATCCCATCCCATTTCACTTTCACCCACAATAAAATTCCATCCATAATAAATTGATCGTCACTTTTAACCTTTGGTAAAACAAATGGAAACAAGTGTGAAAAATTTGTGAAGTGCAAACTTGAATGTGAAAATCTAAATTCTAGAATGTGAGTAAACAATTCGGTAACATTTGTATCAATGGCCTATCAAACAATTAATCTTACTCAAAACATTTGATAAACATGTCCTAGGATGCATCCTTCCTACAATGGACATCATAATCATAAATCACCTATGTATGTTACATTGGCAAGAGATATGAATAACATTGATTGTTTTTTTCATTTTGATCTTTTTTGTATGATTTATCTTATTGACCCATTCTAAGGACCTCTCAATGATGTTTATCAAAATGATTTAGAGAGAAAGAAATGGATCATTGATCATTATCTTTCATTTTTTGTGCTTGTGGGATGTTCTTGTAATATAACCTTGGCGAATACTTGCTTTGTTGTGTGTAGGGAGGTCATTTTGAATAATTTTTTGACTATTGTATATGCTTTGGTATGAAATGTTCTAAAATTCTAAACTATATTCCAACGAGGTTTTTGTATGTCATGTTTGAACAAGAATTATCCTATCTATACCTTGATGCATCGTGTCTATGTGTTATATAAAAAATAAGGAATGAAATGATGAAGTATCCCAATCCCTGAAAAAAGAAAATCATCAATCTTGTCACCATATCTTAAAGTCTCAAAGAATCATAGGCTTGTTGGACTTCTGAATCAATCTCAAAATCATTGGCTAATCTATCCTATTCTTCTATCTTCTTTTTGTACTAACATGGTATCATGATAGTTAACAAAAATAATAAATGCATCCATCCTGCATCCATAAACCATTAGTATACATACATCTTGCATAATCATAGTCATAGTCATAATCATATAATGTCATATCGCATAGAAAATACACAAAAATAAATACATCCACCTCATAGCATGAACATTCTACATCATAATAACATATCATGTAGAAAAGATACTGAAAAGAAAATCATCCATCGCATTGTATTCATATCATAGACCATACATTGCATAACATCATAACATCATATCATGAATCATAAAAAAGTACATCACATCATATGCATAATAAAGGCATGCATCCATAACATGAACATCTGCATCCATACATGAAGCATAAATCATCACATAAAATGAAACAACACATCAAAAATTGTTGCATCAAATCATCTCATATATATCATCATCAAAATGAGACTATCATGATACAAAATCTGAGTCAATGTGTAATGTCATCAAAATGAATATACATGAGGCTATCAAAATCAGCCATTGAATGTATATACATAACATATTAGGGTTGTCATAAAAAATGTGTCTATAAGCGCAAATTTGTCCTTTGCTCTACCTGTCATCATGTTGTGACTAATCTTGGTGACCAACTGATAACTATCAATGACCGCTACCCCTATGTTGTTGGTGAACTAAAGGTGCACCTCTCAAGCCACTAGGTACCACTTTTCTCCTTTGCAAAATTTTTTGGCTATTGCCAGTGAGGAGGAACATCTCTATAGTACTAGGTCTTGTAATAAGTGGCTTCCGTCATAGCCTAACCATACATGTGAGTTGACATGACCTGACCTTGTGCTTGCTAAGTAGTTTCTTGCTCCTATATGAGTCTATCTCGCTCAATAGTCAGAGCCTCAATCATTGTGTCCCACAGATCGGTACCCTATGCTTGTTGCTACTATCACTATTGATCCGGTGGTGGTCGTGGTGGTTCTTGTATCAAAGGAATAACTAATGGGGGTGTTGAATATCCAAGATACTAAGAGGGGGGGTGAATTAGTATCTTCTTAAACTTATTGAACAAATACCATCCAATTAATCTAATGCATATGATAATTAAGATAAGTAGAAGCATTAAATAAACATGAATCACATAACATAAGAACACCAAGACTTTTTACTTGGAAAACCCAAAATGGGAAAAACCACAATGAGGATTAACTCACAATATAGTATAACCGATTATAAGATATTACAAAAGGGTTGCTCACTGTCCAAAAGAGAGGCTCACTACCTACAAGTGATATGGTAACAAAATTTCTTACAACCAAAGAATGAACTGATGAAAGTACACTTGAGAGTATTCTTTTAGTTCCTTTGTAGCTCAAGAAATTCACAAGCCAACAAATCAATATTCGCTCCTTTTGCATCCAAACACAATCTGCCAACATTCGCATACACCAAAAAACTCCCTCTTCTTAATATCCAAACAGTCATGTATATATATGGCTTACTTGCTCACCATAATCACTTTAGTCTGCTTCAAGTAAATACAAAACTTCTAAAAAATAATTCAAATGTGTAGCATGCTACACCATGTCGGCATGTATCATCCAAACAATATTTAATCCATTACAATTTCAACCACTCATCAGGTTGGCCAAAGATAGACCTAATATCAAAATTGTAAACAACAAAATGATGTTGATGACAAACATAAGCACCTGTACTCACGAGATCTTGTCCATACATGCCTTTATCATCCAAAAACCATTTCCCAAAATTTGAAGTAACAACTATCACCAGAGGGGAAATCCATAGAAAAATATTGGAGGACAAAACTACATTACCGGTTCAGAGTACCAGATCAATATGACTTTGAATCTTGCAGTTTCAACTCATATATCATGGTGACATCAATGAAAACAAAAAACTATATCAAAAGATGTGTTCTTCTTCATTTTTCCAGCAATCTCCCCCTTTGTCATTGATGGCAACATGTGTCAAGAGAATTTACAAACTTCCTATGTACAAAGTATACTTCTATTTCTCTTTCCTCTCTCCCCCTTTGACATCAAGGACAAAGGTAAATCAAAAACATGAATATGTACATATGGTCTGAAGTGCATAGTACATAGAATCAAATTACTGAACTCCCACTAAGGATTTTAACCCAAAAAATATAAAAACCAAAAAAATATTTTACTTGGAGGGAGCACTTTGAAGCTCTTGAAGAATGCCTTGCTAGGCTGCTTTACCATTCTCTCAACTTTGTTTAGCAGATGTCAACATTTTGTTAAAAGAATCCAAAGCAATAAAACTTTCTTCAACCTCATCCAGAGTATCCGGGGTCATATTGATCTTATCCAAATTCTCGGCATTGGTTACTAGAATGTACTCCATCCTTACATTGTCACCAAGCAGTCAAAATTTTCTGATTATCCCTTCCTTCTGCTTCTGTAACATGAATTTTTCTTCTCTATGCATAGAGATGGCATTCCAAGTTGATCTGTCTTTATCCATGGATACATTTTAAGTAATTGAAATAGTTGTCAACTGGGACTCAATGGAGTCCATATGATATTTAATGGTTTGTGTTGCATCAAGCCACATTATGCAATAGGCAAACACAAAATTAGCTTTAGATTCATAGGTCTTTACAGATTCAAGGCTCTTTTCTACATTAGTATGTGCCAAAGCACACTTGTAATGGAGGATCAATAGCATTTCCTTAGCCAATTTCTCTTCAACATCCCATTTTTTTTTCTCAACAATTCTGGTGGTATGCTCCTTGAAGGAGTCCAAAAGAAGTTTTAGGTTCTCAACCGAAGTGAGAGATGTATCTGCTGACGTACCAGGTGTGACTTCCAGTAAAGCCTTACTAGTATCTTTGATGAGCTTAGTTTCCTTTTGGTGCATTTCTAGATTTTTTTTTTGGATGCATGAAATACATCACCTAACACCATTTTATGTATAGGAGATATCTTATCTAGGTCTACATATCCTTGATTCATGGGAAGCTACAAGAGTTCTGGTGGGATTACCGGCTGGAATCTAATTTGCTTAGATAGCAAGCCCTTCAAGAAATCATCACCAAAGGAGGATTCTCTGGTGGAATTTTGTGGTCCCACAACCTATTGAGGTACTTCTTCATTCTTTCCAGCAAGTTCATTTGATATCTCATTTCTCTCTTCTTCCTCAAGTTTCTCTTCTTCTTCTCTCTTTTCTTCCATCTCCTTTTCTTCTATCTTTTCCTTTTCTACCTTTTCCTCTTCTTTTTCTTCTTCTTTTTCATATTCTCTTCTCACTTATTCAACTTTATTTCTCTCCTCTTCAGAGTGTACCAGAGGAGTGACATCATGAATCTCTTCTTCAACAATTTCTTCAACCTATCTTTCATTTTTTAGAGCCTCAGTAGCTACATTAATTTTTGGTAGAACATCTATACTACCTATTTCCAAAGGGATATCGAGGACATTCATTTCCAAAGGTACATTTTCATCAGTGGTACTAGAAGGAGGATCCTTTTTTACTTTAGTAGAAGTTTATTTTCTTGATTCAAGTGTCATACAAGATGCACCAAACATACTATACTTTACAACTGTACTTATGATATTATCTATTGTTTCCTTCCTTATTTTCTTGATCTCTTTCTTATCTCTAGTCATTAGAGTATTAACTCTCTTCTTCATCTGGAACAAGTTAGCACAAATCTTTTTCAGGGTTTCCAAATCACTTGGAGACAAAGAGGATGTAATTTCCATATATTCTTTAGCTCTTATTTTCTCTTCCAACTCAACCACCTCTGCTCTTCTCTTCATTAGTACTTCCCACAATTTTTTTAGGTACATCACACTTAACATTATTCCACTTAACTTCTAAAAATAACATATTTAATGATAGCCATTATTATTGTTTCCTTATCTTCTTCACCTACTAAATTATACACTTATGCAGTGGGTTTCATCATATTTTCTTAATGCACTAAATTATTCACCAGGGCTTCTAGTTTGAGAGGGGTACCAAGTCTTATCAGAGAGACAGTCTGATCTGGAAAGAATTCATCTGCAACTTTTTTTTTCTTTACTTATGCCTCATAATCACTCAAGGCATGCTCTTCATCATCATCTAAGGACAATACATAGTGAACTTTCTTTGATCCAACACTAGTTTCTTGAGATGCACCTTCATTAGAGGAAACACTCACCCTTCTCTTTCTTCTCAGCTTTGCAGCTAGATCTTCCTCCTCTTCCTCCTCTTCCTCCTGATCATCAGTAATTCTCATATTATTCCCCCTTGTATCTTTTTCTTTTGTTCCTCGCTTAGTAGGCACTACTGGAGGAACACCTTTTCTCTTTCATGGTCTGTTAGTGGGTCTATATGGGGTCGGTCCTTTGCCTTTGTTAGAGGATTTGGGCTCAATCTTTATTGTATCCAGACTAGAAGCTGGTATGGAAGGAGGGATCCTGCCAGATCTCCTTATGCCAGATGGTTCTCCAGACTTTTATTCTCCATATGCTCTTCCTTGTGCTATCTGTTCATCTGTGAAACCAGATTTTTTGAGCATTTCAGTTACATTTTTCTTCCTTTTAACTTTGTTGTGCTCTAAATGAACTTCCATAGACTTTTCTACATATGTACCAATCTGAGGTTCATTGGCATCCTTTGGACTCTTCAATAGTAGTTGCACATAACCTTTAACTTCTTCTTTTATGATTTCATATTCCAAGGGTTGAATCCAAATAGTCCGAGGTTCAACCACTTCAATCATGCACTCACTAGATGAAACATGAAATATGATGTCATCCTTATAATTTTCAACAATTTTCCTTGGAATTCTATCTCTCTCATTCATATTTTTCTTAAATGAAAAAAAAATGTTGTCAAGTAATTTTTTGTGATCTTCAACTCATCCAACTTATACAAATGATCAAAATTTGATAGGCTACTGGTCAGGATGGGTCCCAAAAAATAGTTTCATCTTTTCCTGGAAGCCTTATGAGGAAATAAAATAGAAAACAAATGATCAGAGAACCAAACTTGAAGGGATATTTCTTCTCTTTTGTCATTCTCAGGTTCTCTAATAGTTTTTGTCTGAGAAGCTCACACAAGTCATAGTTTGCACCATTTGTGACCATGTCAAAACTATTATAGATTGTTGTGGCAGACACAAAGTTCTTTCTGTCGATGAAGTAAATCTTATGTCCAATAATTATTGATACACTTCATTGATGGATTAGTGATAGGCTTTGTTGTTGGAGCCCTCTTATCATATGTTGCATCGGTGAGATCCATCACCATTTCATTTTTCATTGATTTTAGCACTAGTATCAGTCTGGTTTCATAGAGTTTGGTGATAGCTTTGATCACTTCCTTGGTTATCAAATGCGGCTTGACAGTCCACAAGAACTAATCATGCATTCTACTTAGGATTGGTTTGACATACTGATCATCCACAGTGGAAAAAAAATTAGGGAAGTTGTTCCACTAGTCCAAATTCTTTTTCACAATGTTTGAATACTCTGGTTTCACCATGAAGTCATCTCTAGTGAGTTCATTCATCCATATGTCAATCAATTTTGTGTTATTTAATTCCTCTATCTTAGCCCTAATGGACATTTTGGTATCCTCTGTAGGCATGATTCCATGAGGAATCAAAGAGAAGGCACCCATAGGGTCATCTTAAAAAACCTTCATTGAGTATTTTCTGCAGGAGGGCCTAGGTCTTTCTACCGCTTTCACAACTATAGGAGTTGCCATTTTTTATACATCGAGCTCTAATAGATTCAAAGAAATAATTTTCACAAGCTCATAGAATTGAGAAATACCTTATTCCTTTCACGAAGTCTCGAAGTTAGGGTTTTCACAGGTCACACTTCAATTCACCTCAGGAACACTCCAAATTGCTCTAAATCGCTCTTTGCCTCCTTCAAATGAATAAGTGATTGAAATTCCTTTAAAAATTCCCTTTAAAGATCAATGTGATGCCCTAATTCACATTAAATGTGATGAAATCTGAAAAAGCTGGCAAAAACCCTTCAGCCATATTGAAAAACCCTAATATGCTCTGCAAACAAGCATACATGCACTTTTTCTTCCGATTTATTTTTCAAAACCTCTGCCTATTCATTTCTTATAGCATATCTTCATGTCAAAGACTGAAACACCCGAAATCAGGGGGTTCAAAGGATTTTTAGCTAAAAATCCCCCTAAGACCACGCTAGGTCTAGTTCCCAGAGGAATCATCTGTACTGGATGGGGGCACAGACGCATCAGAGGATTCTAGCTCTTCTTTATTTTTCCATATCTTTTCTCATCTCCTACTTAACTTGATCTTTATTTATCTCCTTCACAGGCTCATTTTGTTTTACTAGAGCAGTCTTCTTTCCCTTTTTGCTTCTACAAACTCTTGAAATATGTCTTGGTTTGTTGTAATTGTAGCAGATCACTTTTCTTTGATTTGTCTGACTTTCATTCATCCTTGATCTACATTGATTTCCTTTATGCCCAAACTTATTACAATTATAGTAGTAACCGGTAAAGGATTGATTCATCCTTCCTCCATTAAACCAGTTCACCATCTAAGTTCTGCATTCACTAGCTCTATGTCCAATCTTATTACAAGCATAAAATTTTCTATAAAATTGATTCATTCTACTTTTGCATTTGGTTGCCTTATGACCAAATTTATTGCATGAGAAACAAGTGCCATTGAAATATGGATACCTTTGAGGATTTGGTTGCCTGATAGGTGGTCTCCTTTTTGAATTTCTTGTCTATTTTCCTTTTCCTTGAGTCTTTTGATCTTTCACATATTTTGAGATTTCACTTGCTTCTAACCCCAATCCAACTTTTTCCTTAGAGGGTTTATGTCCTGCAATTAGCTCATCAAGTCTGGTAGAGCTTGTCTTGAAATTATCTTGACATACTTTTTATTTTTTCAGTTTTTCTCTTAGGTTTACCACTTCTTGTTCAATTCTAGAACACTCATCAGACTTACTCAACACTATTGCATTCAAACACTCTTCAATTCTCTTCTTCTCCTCCACTTGCACCTTTATTCTGGTAACATCTTCATTTTCTTGTTTCAATTGCTCACTAACTTCTTTGTGTCTCTCTTTGAATTTCTTTAGTTTCTCTTTCAACTTCTGGAAACATTCATTTTCTTCATCAAGATTTTCTTTCAGATCTCTATTTTCATTTTCAGCTTTGTCAATATCATCAAGGGTAGTCTGGAGTTCTTCATTTTAATCCATTTGTTCAATCTTCAAGATCTCTCTCAAGCTGTTAGGCTTATCCAGAGGAACCATACTCTGATACCGATTATTGAATATCCAAGATACTGAGAGGGGGGGTGAATTAGTATCTTCTTAAACTTATTGAACAAATACCATCCAATTAATCCAATTCATATGATAATTAAGATAAGAAGAAGCATTAACTAGACATGAAGCACATAACACAAGAACACCAAGATTTTTTACGTGGAAAACCCAAAATGGGAAAAACCATGGTGAGGATTAACCCACAATATAGTATAACCGGTTATAAGATATTACAAAAGGGTGGCTCACTATTAGGACTCACTGTCCAAAAGAGAGGCTCACTACCTACAAGTGATATAGTAACAAAATGGATTACATCCAAAGAATGAACTGATGAAAGTACACCTTAGAGTTTTGATTTAGTTCCTTTGTAGCTCAAGAAATTTGCAAGCCAGTAGATCAATATTCCCTCCTTTCTCATCCACACAAAATTTTCCAGCATTCACATACACCAAAAACATCTCTCTTCTTAATCTCCAAATAGTCATGTATATATATGGCTTACTTGTTCACCAGAATCACTCTAGTCGACTTCAAGTAAATATAAAACTTCTCAAAAACAATTCAAACATGTAGCACACTACACCATGTCAGAATGGATCATCCAAACAAGATTTAATCCATTACAACTTCAACCACTCATTAGGTTGGCCAAAGATAGAACTAATATCAAAATTGTAAACAAAAAAAGGATGTCAATGACAAACATGAGCACCTGTACTCACAAGATCCTATCCATGCATGCCTTTATCATCCAAAAACCATTTCCCAAAATTTTAAGTAACAACTATCACTGGAGGGGAAATCCAAAGCAAAATACTAGAGGACAAAACTTTATTACTAGTTCAGAGTACCAGATCAATATGACTTTGAATCTTGCAGTTGCAACTCATATATCATGGTGAAATGAATGACAACAAAAAACTATATCAAAATATATGTTCTTCTTCATTATTCCAATAGGGGGTCCCTAATCCTACTCCCCCACACTAGGCTACTGTCTATCCTGTTGTCCCTAGTTCTGCTATTGTTGCTAGTGTCCATCTCTGGGCACCTAACCATCATGACCATTTCAAGGAGGTTGTTGCTATGCTCTCCCCTATCGTATAATCTACCTCTATCTTCTCCCTCTCCCGAGAACCTATCTCCTTGTTTGATTTGTCAACCAAATCAGGGCATGCTAAAGGAACTAGGAATCATAAGCAAGAGTGGTCCATGCATCATATGGTCCTCTGACATAAACCCATGCCTATGGTACTAGTTCTCTATAATCATCAATAGCCACTTTTGGTAGGACCTATTGTCCCCAAACTGTCTCTTGGATAGTCCATGCAAATTTTTCCTTGTATGTGGCCTATATTGCATCTTGAAACTCCTTGAATTTCCTAACAACTTGATTCAGTGAGTACCTCTCCACCATGGTATGCTTTCACCTAGAATGTACCTCATTTGATGAGAAAATAATAACTACCACTAGTCATCATACCAAGGATGGGCCTGAATCTAGGGCCTCAATCTGAAAGAGGTCATGTCATCAATCACTCACCTTTAGTAGGTGATCCCTATGGTACCAATGTTTTGTAAGGTGGTCATGGCTCAAAATCTATAAAAAATGGGCTTATCATGATCGATGTCGACAAGTGTAATAATAGGTCAGAGCACAAAAATTTACTCCTAGGCCCAAATATGTAGTAGTGTAATGCCAACCCCTACAACTCGCCCCCTCACATAAATGAACTGATGCATGTCATGGTATAAAGAGGCGAGTATGACAAGGGCCCAAGCATAGAGTTCTATCCACTGAACCATCCTCACCCAAGAAAGTCCCCAACTGATGTTGAATCCTCTACCTCATTGGTCATGCACTAGTACTTCGCTAATTAGTGCTTTGATAACCTATGTAAAATATGGCACCTACCCTCTGTACTCCTATAGGTCTATCTGGTGGCTATCAACTCAAATGGTTTCCACACTGAGCACATTGAAAATCACATCCTAGCCCATGTCTATGTCATAGATCACCCTCTTCCCATGGATTAAGACTCATAGAATGTGTCACACATCCTCTAGCATAATAGTCACCTCTCTAGTGGGAAGGTGGAATAAGGAGGGTTTTCCTATGCTCCACCAGTGTAGTCACCATCGCTAAATGTGTCCTAATATTTGGAATGTGAGTGAAAAATCTGAGTCTAAAGGCTCCAAGGGAAAAATATCTAAATTCTTTTTAATATTTTCTATATTTATATGTTATGTTTACTGTATTTACAAGTGTTGATTATGAATCTTTCCTTTCCTTCTAACATCTTGTCAAACCTTAACCTACATATGCACCCCTAGAAACTAGTCTTGGATGTTGTGGTTGTGTTGCTAATATGTGGTTGTCATTGATGGAAACACATGATGTGAAAAATAACATCAACATAACTAAAATATTCTCAAACTATTTTACTCTTCCATCTTCTCCCTTAGTTATGATTTCTCTTCTCCCCCTTTCTTCTACAAAGGTTTTTCAAATTACTCTTCTCCCCCTTTCACATCATTGGAAAAGGTACACAAGCTCTAAATCACATATCTGAATCATCTGACTACTCCCCCTGAGTAGGAGCCACCACAAAATCAATCCCAAACAAGATATGACTATGAGTGCATGGATTGATGCAAAGACTTGAATCTTAGTTCAGATTAGGAGGGGAAATCACCCCTAACTTGCCTCTAAGATACTCTGATAAGACATCATACAAGAAGGATATTCCTAGATTCGATGGTACACATTACTCTTTGTGTAAATTCATAATGGAGTGTCATTTGAAGTGCATTGGTGAACCCTTCTGGAAGATTACAAAGAAAACATATACTATTCCTTGGAATGGTCCCTCTACTCTTGATGAGATCAAACAAGCTGAAACTAATATCAAGGATATAGAAGCATTGTTGAGTACTTTGAAAAATTCAGAGATGACAAATGTGATAGGTCTAAAAATAACACATGAGATCTGGAAGAAGTTAGAAACATTGTATGAAGGAGATGCTCAAGTGAAAGTTCCTAAGCTACAAAATCTGAAAGGAAAATGGGAAAACATGAAGATGAGTGAAGATGAAAACATTGTTGCTTTCATGTAGAAGGTAAATGAACTAGTGATGGGTATTAGATGTGTTGGTGGAATTTTGGAAGAAGGTGAGATTGTGGATAAAGTGCTTAAGATCAGTGCCTACTTCTTAAAAAATGAAAGCTTATGATATTGAAGAACTCAGGACTATAACAAATGTGACAAGAGACATGATGATTGGTAAATTTGTTGCCTTTGAGTTGAGTGAATTTAGTGAGTCTACTCCTAAAACAAAATCTGCATACAAAGCTACTATATTAGGAAAAATCCAATAGAGATATGATCTGGGAGAAAGTTCTAGAAAGACATTCAAATATGAAGATGAGATGAAACGGATTGAAGATGAAGAAAGAGAGCTAGAAGAGCTAGAAGCATTGATTGTGAAAAGAGAATCCAAAGTACAAGGTTAGTATAAAGGAAAGTTGCTTATTAAATGTGTCTCTTGCAATAAGATAGGTCATTTTGCATCAAGGTTTCTTGAAAGAGTTTCTAAATGCAGACTTGACAAGTCTAGATTTCAAAAGAAATGTTATTATGTTGAAGAAGGTGTTACTGATGATGAATCTGATAAAGAAATTGGAAATGAAGATGGATGGGTATTCATTGCTATCAAGGAAAATGGTCTGGTGTCCATTGAATCTGCTAACAATCAGAATATTGAGAAAGCTCTTGTAGCCAGAATTGACGAAAAAGATGAGTGGGTGATTGACAACATATGCTCACATCATATGATTGGTGACAAAAGAAATTTTATAAGCTTGGAGAATTATGATGGTGGTGTTGTAAGATTTGGAGATAACAATGTTGGTGTGATTTGTGGTAGAGGCACTATTTCTCTTGGTGGTAAATATAATACTGATGATTTCCTTTATGTTGAAGGATTGAAGCATAATTTGTTGAGTGTTGGAAAAATGATAGACAAGGGATACAATATTCAGTTCAAAGATGGTAAGTGCATAATATTGGGAAGTTCTAGAAATGTAATTGCTTCAGGTACAAAGACAAAAGGTAACATTTTCCACCTAAGTGTTGCTAGTGAAAGTTGTTTAATTGCTCAAATTGATGTAAGTTGGTTATGGCATAGGAGGCCATGTCATATGAATTTTGATAACATTGTCAAAGTAAGATCCACACAAGAAGTCAAAGATCTACCTAAGTTAGTGAAGCCTACTAATAATATATGCAAGGAATGTCAGATGGGAAAGCAGACAAGAATTTATTTTCGGAGCAAACAACATAATTCAAATGGAGTACCGGAGTTGGTACATACTGATCTATGTGGTCCATCCAGAATTAGATGTCTACAAGGAGAAAGGTACTTTATGTTGCTTATTGATAATTACTCTAGGATGATATGGGTTGCTTTCTTGAGAGAAAAACATAAAGCACTAGAAAATTTCAAATGTTTCAAAGCTATGACAGAGAATGTGATAGGTTTGAAGGTTAAATTCTTGAGATCAGACAAAGGTGGTGAATTCACTTCTTGGGAGTTCAATTCATTTTGTGAAGATCATGGAATCAAAAGATAGTTATCTGGTCCCCAAACTCCTCAACAGAATGGAGTTGTTGAGAGAAAGAACAAAACAATCCTGGATGCTGCTAGAACTATGATGTTGGAAGGTAATGTTCCTCATATCTACTGGAGATAATATGTAAACAATGTTGTATATACTATCAACATGGTAAATGTAAATGGTAATTCTGGTAAGACTCCTTTTGAGTTGTGGCTTGGTTATAAGCCTATTGTTAAATATTTCAAAATATTTGGAAGTGGATGTTATATCAAGAGAGATGAAGATATTGGCAAGTTTGATGCTAGAAGTGATGAAGGAATCTTTCTAGGTTACTCTACTAAGAGAAAATCCTACCAGTGCTACAATAGAAGATTGAAGAAAATGGTTGAAAGTGAAAATGTCAGAGTTAATGAGGATATTGACAGATCATCTAGATATTGTGGATATGATTCAGATGAACAACATGATAGTATTGATAATGGAAATACTACTCAAACATAGAATCAAGCTCAAATTGTTCCAGTGAATCAAGAGAATCATGAAGGAGAAGGTAGTGGAAGTGTAGAAGAGAGAACAAAAGAACTAGAAGTTAGAGAGAATCCCAAAGTCCCAAGGTATGTAAAGCTAAACCACTCTAAAAATCAGATTATAGGAGATAAGAACAAAGGTGTGCAAACTAGAAGAAGAATTATAAAAGAGTATTGTCTGATTTCCAAAACTGAGCCTAGCAATGTCAATGAAGCATGTAAAGATGAATATTGGATGGAAGAAATGATGCAGATAGAGAAAAATGATACATGGATTCTTGTTTCCAGACCTCAGGATAAAAATGTAATTGGAACCAAATGGGTCTTTCAGAATAAACTGAATGAACAAGGTGAAGTGGTCAGAAATAAAGAAAGATTGGTATGTAAAGGGTACTCACAAATGGAAGGTATTGATTTTGAAGAAAATTTTACCCCTGTTGCTAGAATTGAAGTTGTGAAATTATTTCTTGCCTATGCTACTTTCAAGAACTACAAAGTCTATCAAATGGATGTGAAGTCAACATTTCTAAATGGTGAATTAGAAGAATACTTTTATGTTGAGCAACCAAATGCATTTCAACTGACTGATGAAAAAGACATGGTTTTTGGTTTGAAGAAAGTATTGTATGGACTCAAACAAGCCCCTAGAGCGTGGTATGCTAGAATGGATAAATAATTGTTGAAGCTTGGATTGAATAAAGGTACTACTGACAACAATTTGTATTTCAAGATGGATCAAGATAAAGAGTTGATTATTGAAGTCTTTGTTGATGATATTATTTTTGAGGGTGATGATGACTTATACATGAAGTTTGTTGATGAAATGAAAAGTGAGTTTGAGATGTCAATGATTAGAGAGCTAAAATTATTTTTAGGATTGCAAATTACTCAGTTAGAGGATGGAATCTTTATATCTCAATCCAAATATGTAAGAGAGTTACTGAAAAAGTTTGGCATGGAAGACTCAAATTCTATAGGTACCCATGGTAACCAGATGCAAGTTAACACAGAATGATGATTCTCCTAAAGCTAATCAAACAAGGTAAAAATCAATGATTAGTGGATTGCTCTATTTGACTCAAACCAAACCAGACATTATGAATGTTGTATGTATGGTTGCTAGATATAAAGTTGATCCAAAGTAATCATATGTGACTGAAATAAAGAGAATTTTCAGATACTTGAAAGGGATAGTTGATTTTGGTCTTTGGTATCCTAAATATGATGATAGTATTTTGAATTCTTGTATAGATGCAGATTGGACAGGAGATGTGGATGATAGGAAAAGTACGAGTGGTGGTGCATTCTTCTTGGGGAAGAAGTTGGTGTCTTGGCTAAGTAAAAAGAAGAATTCCATTTCCTTATCTAGTGCTGAAGCATAATATATTGTTGTTGCAAACAATTGTACTCAAGTAATATGGATGAAGTAGATGCTCAGAGATATCAGAATTGAGTATAATGAGCCTATTGCTATATTTTGTGATAAATCAAGTGCCATAAACATTTCCAAGAATCTGGTGTTACATTCAAAGACAAAACATATATCTATCAAGTATCACTTTTTGAGAGACAAAGTGAGTGATAAAGAAGTTAGACTAGAGTATGTGCCCACTAAGGAACAAATTACATATATATTCACTAAATTGTTTCCTAAAGATACTTTTGTGTATCTCAGAGGAAAGTTAAGGGTGATTTCCCCTCCTAATCTGAACTAAGATTCAAGTCTTTGCATCAATCTGTGCACTCATACTCATATCTTGTTTCAGATTGATGTTGTAGTGGTTGCTACTCAGGGGGAGTAGTTAGATGATTCAGATATTTGGTTCAAAGCTTGTGTACCTTTTCCATTGATGTCAAAGGGGGAGAAGAGAAATCAAAACTAAGGGAGAAGATGGAAGAGTAAAATAGTTTGAGAAGAGTTTAGTTGAGTTGATGGTATTTTTCACATCATGTGTTTCCATCAATGAAAAAGGGGGAGATTGTTGGATGTTGTGGTTGTGTTTCTAATATTTTGTTTTCATTGATGTCAACACTATTAGCATTGATGATTCTGAAGGCTGGATATTAGAGGATATTGAGAAAATTATAATAAACATGTTGTAGGAAGTCTATGAAGCTGTGATGATCAGAGTAGTGGAAAGTTATGTAAGTTGATAATCAGAAGTTGCGCATTAAAGGGTTTGTTTCTGAGCCTATCTAGTGTGTTCTCTAGAAGTTTCAGAGGTGCACACCAAGATTGGAGTGAGTTATGAGTTTCTGAGTTCCTACAGTTATTCTATTACTATAGCGAGTGTTTTTGGAAGAAGAGAATGCAATTCTGGTAAATTAAGTTGCTATGATTTTTAGTAATGGTTCTAGATTATACTCTACCATTTTTGTACATCCACATTGATCAGTGTGATTGTGATCAAATAATTTTCCTTTGTGTGTTTGATTTTTCATGTTCTTGGCTAACATGGTGGTTGTAGTGTGTTGCAGATCCTTGTGGATTAATATTTTAATGTTTGGAATGTTCAATGTTTTTGATTTAGGTCTTCATTATGTTGTGACTGACTTAGGTTGGTATGCATTGAGATTTTTTCATGAATTGGGCCGACAGTTTGTAATTTATTCTTTATTTGTGGCCGACAGAGTTGTTGATGTAATTCCATGTAGTGGATATAGAAGAGAGATTGTTTTCTTCATTTGTGATATATGAGCATGAAGAGTGTATGTGAAATGTGAGAATAAAGATTAGATCATTCTATTAGAGAGAAGAGTGTGAAGAAGATTGAGTGAAGTTTGAATAAGTATTTATGTGCCTAACTGGAACTATCATCAAGCTTTTGTAGAAGCTAATTTCTCAGTTCAACCTCGTCAGGTGGATTTAATCAAATTATTTTATGTAAGGCAATGAGCCTTCCCTTCTGAGCAATGAGCTCTAGGCAGTGTGCCTAAAAGCATGTGCATTCCTTATTAATTTTTCTTTATGCTTTTAACAGGGTATAAATTATGGATTAACCTCCACCGTGCTTTTTCCCCTAATAGGGTTTCCACACAAAAATCTTGGTGTTGTGTGTATATGATGTGTTGTTGATTCATGCTTTCATTGTTAATTATCAGATCTGAGATAAAAGGTTGATAAAGGTTAAATAAGTTTAAATTTTGTAACAACTGATTCAGTCCCCCCCCCTCTCAGCTATCTATCCTTGTTTTTCCAACAACTAGTTGATTAGAGAATTGTGTAAGTCACTTGGATATTTCATTGACGCATTTTGATATTCTAAGTATGACTAAACAATTATAATCTTGGTGTATAACCTCCCTTCCTTTTTTATGTAATTCTTTCTCTCCCTTTCCCTCAGTGAGCTAGTAGAATAGGAATAGTAATAGTATTTCAAATGTTTCTTTGGGCCAATATATTGTACTTATTTTAGAATAGGAATTCAACCTTCTATAGAGATTTAACCTCAGCTGCAAGGTCGCACACCTTGATATTATTTTCATTGTGTCATTAGAATATTGAGCCTATGTTTAGCAAGGTGTGATTTCACATGACAACAAAAAAAGGATTGGTCGATTTTGGAATTGCATAGCAAGGATTTCCTTTTGGGTTTGGATTGTGTTCAAGTTGAAATTGTGCCTCTCCAAACATCTTGAGTTGCTTAAAATTTGAATTTTTTGGACTCCAAGATTGAAGGTAGTTTTTTTTCTTTGTTTTGAAATTATTCATTCATGCTTTTCCATTCCCACTCTAGTGGATGTATATATATTTTTGTAGAGTCAAAAATTGTCACCCTTGATAATTACACACCAGGTTTTGCTCCACCTATGTGCTTGTGTTGCAAGAATGGAATGAATGAAGGTGTTGAAATTGATGTCAACCGATCAAATTTGTTATCAACTAGTTGATATTGATTGTATATCTCGAGGATATTGAGAAAATTGTATTGAAGGGAGATTGCAAGTGTTCAATGGTTGCTCTAGGTTTGGCTCCTATGTTTGTGTGGTTCAGATATGTTGATTGTGATTGTTGGAAGTTGCTGTATCCAATTTTTTGGCTACTGATTCATTGTTCAGTGTGAGTTATGTTCACCAGTTGTGAACTATGGTTCTCTAAGGTTCTGGTTGAGGTCTAGGAGAAATTTTTCTGGTCCAAATTTCTCTTTAGTAAAGTCTTATGACTTGTGGTTCTAGAATTGAGCTACCTTGATTTAGTTGAAGATAATTTTCACATCAGGAAGATTCATGCTTAACGGTTCTATGTTTTACACTAGTTTGGTTGAACTTGTGTTAAACATTTCCTTCAAAGTTGATGAAGCGTGTTGGATATATTTGGGTCCCTATGAAGCATGTGTTTGGGTCACCCTCATTCTAATTCCACCCTAGGATGTTTGGTGCTAGCCTAATTTGAATTTGAATATTGGATAGCCAACTTTGGATATGTTTCAAAGTTGAATATGGTATAAATGTAGGATATGTTAGTAAGGAAGGATGAGCAAGAACAAAGGAAAAGAGACAAGAGTGAAAAGATAATAGAAATAAATGTGAATCAGTATGTGTGTATGATGTGAGTGTGGTAGATCATTGTGAAGCCTAAATGTTGAGTTTTTAGATGTAGTGGGAAGAAGGTGTACTCTATCATTAATGCATGTCTATGAGTGATTGTGGTGGATTTCTCTATTGCATCAAGATTTTTGTCTCTTTGTAACATATCTCTTTTATCTTCTTTGTATCTCTGTGGCAGTGAGCCCTTCGGGTTGTTAGCCCTATTCGATAGTGAGTCCTTGTTTCTTACGTAGTGAGCCTCTTTTAATCAATTTTGAAATTATCTATAGTGTGAGTTAATCCTCATCATTTTTTTTCCCTCATTGGTTTTTCCATGCAAATCTGGTGTTGTTGTGTTTGTGTGATGGTTTTTCATTTTCTATACTTGCACTTAATATTTAATCATTTAAGCAGTGTTAAGGATTAGTTCCGATAATTTAATTAAAGGTTTAATTATATGACAATTGATTCACCCCCCTCTCAGTTGTCCTATTCAATAATTGGTATCAGAGCTTGGTTCCATGGTGAATAGCTTAACCGCTTGAGGAAGGTCTGGGATGGATGGAAAAATGGTTTATGATTATCTGAGGTTTGATGGAACTAATTATGCTATTTGGAAAATATTGATGAAAGAATATATGGAATATTACAGATATGATGTGGAGAAATATTACAAGAATCCTTACACTCCTCCTACTAATGGTCTGATCATGGTTGATGAGATCAAAGAACATGAAGCGAACAACAAGGTGAAGTACATTTTGAAGAACAATTTGGTACATTCTGAGTTGATTAAATTTATAATCTGAAGACTACTAAAGAAGTATGTGATGCTATGGAAAGGGAAAATGAAGGTGATGAAAGAGTCAAAGAAGTGAAATTGCATAAATTGGAAACACAGTTTGAGCTTCTACATATGTCAAAAGATGAGAATGTTAAAGCTTATGTATAGAGATTGGATGGGATAGTGGTTGGAATACAAGGACTTCATGGTACTGTAGATGAAATCAGGATTGTAAAGAAGATTCTTAGAACTCCCCTTGATGCTCACATCAAGAAGGTGTGTGTTATTGAAAAAAGTATAGATTATAAGACCTTTACTAAAGATCTGTTGTTGAGATTTTTGACATCTTATGAGATGAGGAAGCCAAATCTAAGGAATGGATGCAAATTAGAAACTACTTTTAAGGCTACAAAAGATGAAGAAATTCTTGATGAAATAAAATCTTTGTAAGAAGGATGAGGAAAGAATCTGAAAAATTATGAAGGTAAGTTACCCATTAAATGCTTTAGTTGTGGAGAAATAGGTCATTATGCTACAAAGTGTTTGAAAAGAGCTAAGAGGAATAAACAAAGATATGAGAAAGAAAAGAAAGGAAAGAAGATTAACAGATCTTATTATGTGAATGAGAATGCTAGTATATTTAATGAGCATTCTGATTATGACGACCCTGAGGATAATGAATTCTTGTTCTTGGTAATAAAGGATGAACCTACTTCTGCTAATTCTAAAAAATAGGTAAAGGAAAGCCCTCTAGAGAAGGAGAAACATGAAGGTAATGTTATCTCTGCTCTACATGCTAAAAAGGAAAATGACTATTGGTTTCTTGATAGTGTTTTTTCACATCACATGGTTGGTGATAAAATTAAGTTGTTAAACTTGAAAAATATGATGGAGGCTTGGTTATGTTTGGAGATGATACTGGTGCTAAAATTTGTGGGATAGGTTCAGTAAGTTTTGATGGCAAGAATAATACTGATGGTGTCTACTATGTTAAGGTTTTAAGGAATAATATGTTGAGTGTTGGGAAGATGTGTAGTAAGGGATATAATCTTCATGTGTTTAAGGATGAGAGGTGTAAAATTCGGAAAGGACCTAAAACATTGATTGTTGTAGGAAAGAAAATTGAAGGAAATATCTATCAACTAAAGGGTGTTGATGGATGATTTTTTATGACTTAGATTAATGATAGTTGGTTATGGCATTAGATAATGTGTCACATAAATTTTGATAGACTGGCAAGGATTAGTTATGTTCAGGTCATGAGAGATTTACCAAGGATTACAAAGCCTGTTAATGCTATGTGCAGAAATTGTCAGTTTGGAAAGCAATAAAGAAGTTATTATAGATCAAAGGAACAATCTACTACTGGACTACTAGATTTAATTCATATAGATCTCTATGGTCCTACAAGAGTGATAAGTATACTAGGTGAAAGGTACTTTATTCTTTTGATTGATGATTATTCTAGATATACATGGGTTACATTTCTTAGAGAGAAATTAGATGCATTAGATAGATTCAAGACACTCAAAGCTATGGTTGAAAATGATGTGTATTTGAGGATAAAATGCTTAAGGTTTGATAGAGGTGGATAATTCATCTCCCATGAGTTTAATATGTTTTGTGAAGTGCATGGAATAAAGAGACAGTTATATGCTCTGAGAACTCCTCGGTAGAATGAAGTTGTTGAATAAAAAATAGAATAGTTCAAGAGGCTGCTAGATCGATGATTACTAAGGCTAGTTTACTAGAAAGAAGCCATTCATACTATTGTTTATGTATTCAATCGTGTTCAAGAAAGAGAAAATAGTACAAACAATCCCTATGAGCTATGTCATGGAAGAATCCATACCATTAATTATTTTAAGGTATTTGAAAGAAAATGTTATATCAGAAGAGATGAAGAAACTTTGGGAAAGTTTGATGTAAGAAGTGATGAAGGAATTTTTCTTGGATTTTGTACTAAAAGTAAAGCATATAGATGTTTCAATAAAATACTAAGAAATATTGTAGAGGGTGTTAATGTCAAGATTGATGAAACAATGAAGAATTGTATTGATATTGATGGATATGTATCTAATGAACCTGATTGTGTAAGAATAGAAGATATTATGGAAGAATAGTAAAAGGATGAGAAAGAAAATCAGGATGGACATAATGAAAGAGAAGAAGATGCTTTGGTGGTGTCCCCTAAGACACCTAGGTATGTACAGAAGAATCATTCAGAAAATCAGATCATTGGAGACAGGACAAAAGGAGTACTAACTAGAAGCAGAGCTATTGCTGAAGTAAACCTATGTTTACTTTCTGAGATTGAACCGAAAAATATAAGTGAAGCATGTAAAGATGAACATTGGATGGAAGCTATGAAAGAAGAACTTATGCAGATTGATAAGAATCAAACTTGGGAGTTGGTCCCAAGATCGGAAAACAAAAAACATTATTGGATCAAAGTGGGTGTTCATAAATAAGTTGAATGAGAATGGAGAAGTGGTCAGAAACAAATCGAGGCTTGTGTGTAAATGTCAATCACAAGTAGAAGGCATATATTTTCTAGAGACCTTTACCCCGATAGCAAGAATGGAAGCTATAAGGATGTTCTTAGCATTTTCTAATCATAAATATTTCAAGGTCTATCAGATGGATGTCAAGTCAACATTTTTGAATGGTGAGCTAGAAGAGGAAGTCTACATGGAACAACCAAATATGGTGTGTAGATTGAAGAAAGATTTATATGGATTAAAGAAAGCTCCTAGAGCTTGGTATGTGAGGTTAGATAGGTATTTGATTCATCAAGGTTTCAACAAATTTACGACAGATAGTAATCTGTATTTTAAGATTGAAAATGACAAAATCATGATTGTTGTTGTATATGTTGATGACATTATCTTTTGAGGAAACGAAAATATGTGCAAGATGTTTGTAGAAGAGATGCAAAAAGAATTTGAAATGTCTATGTTTGGAGAGGTGAATTTATTTCTTGGGTTACATATTAATCAAAAAAGGAAGTATTTTTTATTTCACAGTCTAAGTATGTGAAAGAGATGTTGAAGAAGTTTGGGATGGATGGTTCCAAACTGGTATGTACTCCTATGGTGACTGGTTGAAAAATAGTTCAAGATGATGATTCAACCTTAGGTGATCAGAGAAATTATAGATCTATGATTGGTGGACTATTGTATTTGATTGCTAATAGCTCGGATATTATGCATGCTATCTATCTTGTGGATAGATTTCAAGAATATCCTAAGTTAACACATGTTGCTGATGTTAAAAGAATTTTCAAATATTTGAATGACACTCTGGATTATGGGTTATGGTATCCTAGAGATATTGATTTTACACTAAGTGTTTATACAAATGCATATTAGGCTGAATGTGTAGATGACATAAAGAGTACAAGTGGTGGTGCATTTTTTCTTGGCTGTAGATTGGTGGCATGGTTGAGTAAAAAGAAATATTTAGTTTCTTTTTCTATTGCTGAAGTTGTGTATATTTTTGTTGCATCTTGTTGTACACAAGTTCTATGGATGAAACAAACATTGAAAGATATCACATTGGTGTATCATGATCCTATTTCTATCTTTTATGATAAAACAAGTGCAATTAACATTTCAAACAATCCTATGATGCACTCGAGAATAAAGTATATATCTATAAAGTATCATTTCTTAAGAGAGAAGGTTGTAGAGAATGAAGTAAAGATTGAGTATGTTTAGACAAAGGATCATATTGCTGATATATTTACGGAGGATATTCCTAAAGATACTTTTGAGTATCTTCAGGAGAAGTTAGGGGTCATTGGCCCTCCTTTCTTGAACTAGATGTATATGGAGATACATCAATCTAGTGGATCTATGCATCTATCTTTCTTTTGGACTAATGTCTGGTGGCTACCTCTCGGGGGGAGCAGGTAGTGTCATGTGTTGTCATTGTGAGGTTTTTTTGTCAAAGAATAAATCAATGTAAATATCTTTTACCTTTGTCATTGATGTCAAAGGGGGAGAGGAAAGGAAGAATGTGGAAAAGAGGAAAGATAGGAAAAAGAGGAAAGGAAGAATAAAATATATTATCTACTAAGGGGGAGAAACAGAAAGAAAAATCTTGAGAAGCATATTTAGAGCTAGTATGTTGTCTTTGATGGTTTTTCACATCATGTGTTGCCATCAATGACAAAGAGGGAGTTTTTTGCAAGAATGGAAGGAATGAAGGTGTTGTCATTGATGTCAACTAGTCAACTAGTCTTTATTGACTGTATATGTCGAGGATATTGAGAAAATTGTATTGAAGGAAGATTGCAAGTGTTCAATGGTTGCTCCGGGTTTTTTTCCTATGTTTGTGTGGTTTAGATATGTTGATGATGATTGTTGGAAGTTTGTATATCCAAATTTTTGGCTACTAATTCGTTGTTTTGTGTGAGCTATGTTCACTTGTTGTGAACTATGGTTCTCTAAGGTTTTGGTTGAGGTTCAGGAGAAATGTTGCTGGTATGGATTTCTCTTTGGTAAAGTCTTATGAATTGTGGTTCTAGAATTGAGTTCCCTAGATTTTGTTGAAGATAATTTTGACATCTGGAAGATTTTTGCTTAATGGTTCTATGTGTTCTACATTGGTTTGTCCGACCTTGTGTTAAACACTACCTTCGAAGTTGATCAAGCATGTTGGATCTATTTAGGTCCCTATGAAGCATGTGTTATGGTTGCCCTCATTCTAATTCCACCCTAGGGTGTTTGGTGCCAATCTAATTTGAATTTAAATATAGGATGGCCGACTTTGGATATGTTTCAAAGTTGAAGACGGTATAAATGAAAGATATGTTAGTAAGGAAGGATGAGCGACAAAAAATGAAAAGAGACAAGAGCAAAAAGATAATAGAAATAAATGTGAATTAGTATGTGTGTATGATGCGAGTGTGGTAGATCAATGTGAAGCCTAAACATTGAGTGTAGACACTTAAAAAGTCCTGATTGATACTATACATCTAATTTTGATTAACTAACATCATTTCTTCCTAAATCACTTCGAACTAACAAATTAATTAAATAATCAGTATTATTTAATTAAATTCATCAACTTCTACTATTAATCAAATAATTATCTTTATTAGATTAATTCACCTTCTTATGACTAATGTTCATCCTAATTAATTAAATCCTCCTAAAATCCTCTCATTTGATTAAATAGATCAAATTATTTAAATCAAATGTCATAAATTCCCTAACCCACTCAATTTGATTAATTCTAAATTAATTAACTCTAAATCACTCTATAATCATCATTACCCATTTCTCTACCTTTTAACTCCCCTAAAGTTAAATCAACCCATGGTCAACTAACCAAGTTTCACATGAAATTCATTTCTTTTAATTATCTAATTACCTTATTTATCCTTGCAATGGCATATTCCTAGGAATATCCCTCCCAACCACCCTCTCATTCAATTTCCTTCTAAAAGTCTCTTAAACAGCCATAAATACCTCTTACAAAGTAATTTACTCCCTCTTACATGCCATCTTGTCTCTTACAAGGGAATTCACTCCTCTTACATTCTCAACAAAATTCTCTTACATCCTCAACCATATTCATTTAATCCTCTTACATCCTCTTTACTCACACATTCCCTAAAATGTGCTCCACCTCCAACCATTAAGCTTGTGACAAGTGTCACATTCTTATTGGCTCTCCTTTTAATCCCAAATTCACCAATTTCACTCTTTCTTCAACCCTTCACTCCTATAAGTAGAAGCCTCTTCTACTTGAAATGGATCCACAACTTGAAGCATTCTTACTATCAACATTTTCAATACTCACTCTTCTCATATCATTTTTATCTTGTTTTCATCATCACTTAGCATCAATCTCACACTTGGAATTATCTACATCATTGGAGCTTATGAAAGGGATTGGGAGAGGGCTTCTTTCCATATTAAAGGAGCACCAATCCCCTTATGGGATGAGGTTTGATCAACATAAATGAGTTTACATGCTTTTAACTTGTTTTTTTTTTCATGTTTTATGTCTTTGTTTGGGTTTCAAACATGACTAACCATTGTTTGTTTGTCTCTTGTTATAAAATTGCAAATTAGGCATTCACATCGAGTTTCTGGATGCAGTGAGAAAAAGGTGTACTCTATCATTCATGCATGTCTGCAAGTGATTGTTGTGGATTTCTTTGATGCATTGAGAATGTTGTATCTTTGTAACATATCTCTTTTATCTTCTTTGTATCTTTATGGGAGTGAGCCCTCCATGTTGTTAGCCCTATTCGACAATGAGTCCTCGTTTTGGTAGTGAGACTTGTTTCTCAGGTAGTGAGCCTCTTGTAATCGGTTTTGATATTCTCTATAGTGTGAGTTAATCCACACCATGGTTTTTCCCTCATTGGGTTTTCCATGTAAATTTGGTGTTGTTGTGTTTGTGTGATGGTTTTCAATTTCTGCACTTTCACTTAATGTTTAATCATTTAAGCAGTGCCAGGGATTAGTTTCAGTAATTAAATTAAAGGTTTAATTATGTGACAACTGATTCACCCCCTCTTATTTATCCTATTCAATAGCTTGGACCTAATTATGCACCCAATTTCCTAATAATGCATGTATTTTCCCATTTCAAAATATTTACCAAAAAATAAAACATGGGAAATCAAAGTATGCATTTAATTTTTTTCCCTCAATACTTTGGATCGTTGAAAAGTAAGAATCCATTCTAGGGCCCAAGGTGCCCTAGACTCCCTATTTTGGCTCCAAATTTAAATATGTCATTTTTAGTAATTTATTATTTGAAATTCAAATTTCAATTGTCGGCCATCAATATTTAACTTTTGGGAGATTAGAATAATTATATATAAATACCTAGTTATTTTATCATTTAAGATCCTAAGGGAGAACTAAGAAATCTATTGAGCAAATTGAAAATCCTAAAGTTAGTCAAGGTTAGTCAAGGGTAGAATTATCAAGATTATTATAGAATTTTGTCATTCAAGCATCATGTCAAGTTTTATGTGAGTTTGTTCATATATATATATTTTTTTGAGAACTAACTTTTGTAGGTCTTCAAATTAAATCAAGTCAACCAAAAATTGATCCTTGAAAGTGATGAGTGTGACTTCAGTCCATCAAGGATATCATGTCTAAGTGGTTTGTTGTAGAAAAGTTTCAATTCATTACTTTTTTATCATTTAAACTCTATTCCTCAAAAGAATAAGCTCTCTTTTATCATCGTTTTTTCCATTTTGGAGGTAGAAATACCAACATGGGGTTTGACTTAGGAAAGCCCCTATATGGAACAATCCTTACCCTCTTTTCATGTTTGTAGGTTATGGATTTGAAGTAAATTGGAGGAATATTGAAGGCAATTTTCTCATTCATGCATCAAAACCCTACAAGTTGAAAAGACATGGAATATGCATTTTCTCAGTAACAAACAAAGATTTGACAACCAAACCCAAGAGAAAAAAGGTAAAGACCAAGGACCTCAAGCATGTGAAATCAAATTTCAAGAACTAGGTCCTTAGTCTAGGGAATCCTTGCACCCTGAACTAGCCAAATTCAGCCCAAATTTGAACTCTAGGTTCCTCTGTGTCTACCTTCTGCATTTTCAGATTGTGATTATGTTTATTTGTTTCTAGTTTTTCATAATTCATAACATAACGCTACATTATCATAGTTTACATAGTTACATCATTGCATCACATCAAAATTCCAATCTCTAAGGCCTTCAAAGAATCAAATTTGAGTTGATTGACTCACCTTTTAGGTTGCAAGTCAATCTAATACACTTGTCAATCTTGATTCCAATGTTTTTTAGAAAAGGCTTGATCCTAGTGATCTAGATATTGGACATAGGATCATTTTTCCAATGAAACATTTTGGTGAACTTGACATATCTTACACTTGTAATTTTTTTGACTTTTCATTGCATAAAATCTGAAAATTGATTCAAAACCTATATTATTTGAAATATTGTTGCTAATTTGCATTTATTTTCAAAAAACTATCCATTTTTATTAGTTTTTCATCATAAAAAATTGCAAAAAAATTAAATTAAATTGCATAAATTTTCAGATCTAATTTTCCTCATTTAGGACTTAAATTTGAGTTATTTTCATTGAGAAAATTAATTTCAAAATTATTCTATCATGTATGCATGCATATTTTAGTGAAAAACATTGAAAAAGTGAAAAAATTGCATAGTATTTTCATTACAAAAGATCGAAAAGTATTGCTTTTCTCTATTTTTTGGAAAAATCGGTCAATTACAGTATTCAATTTCTAAAAATTATCATTTGAACATATATAATTGTCCTAAAAATATCCAAAATTGCATGCATGTGTGTGATTCATATAGAAAAAAAAGGATTTGGCACATTTCCAAAAATTTGTTCACTTCTAGATCTAAACCTTTGGAACACAAGACCCTTATACACTATCAATGATTTTAAAATTTTAAAATTTTCAAAATCACCTGTCTAGTCTAGGGAATCCTTGCACCTTAGACCAACTAGTTCAGGGTGAATTTTTTTGTGCACATCCCTATGTGTGATCTCTAGTCAGATCTAGTTCCTATTCTAAAATTTTATTTTTAAAATATGTTTGAATTTGTTGTGCATCACTCATTTGATCCATTGGGAAAAGAACAACATATTTCCTTTTCAAATATATGATTTTGATATGAAAATCATTGCTTTTATACCTATTTTTTTTCTACCTACGATAATATTTTGAAGGAACTATTGGGATTTTGTGTTGTCATTAATGTCAACCTATGGAGATGCTTTGATTGGTTGCATTATGTTGTCATTAGTAGTATCACTGATGTCAACATCTATTGTTTCTTTAATAAGCATGTGTTGGTGATGTTCAACCTCTTGTGTGGTTGAGATGCTGAGAAAGTGTTGTAGATGATGATATGATGTTTGTGGTGCATGGTTTCGAAGTGATTTTGAGAAAACTTGAATAAAAGAGGAAATAGCGTGGCAAAGTGGTGTTCAGTGTTTTTCTCCACATTTATTCATGGTTGAAGATCTACTTGTGTTGTTCAAATATGTTGATCAAATGTGTTTAAAGGTGTTATATCCAAACTTTCTTGTTATTGATCATTGTGTAGAGAAAGTTGTGCTCACTAATGTGTGAACTATGAAAATAGTGTTGTTTGGGAGAAATTATTTTTCTCCACATTTCTCTGCAACTTGGTTTTTGGTCTTGTGCATCTAGAAGTGTTCATATATTGCTAGTATTTATCTTTAGTCTAAATTGTTTATGTTTTGGTGCTTTGCAAGGTTGGATTGAGTTTTTGCAATGTGTGGAAGGTTTTCTAGTTGTGCAAAATGAATATGTTATTCTAGTATATCATATTGCGAAGGATTTGTTGGATTTTAGGGTGTTGATAGAATATTCTAGATTATGTTCAAGTGATGTATGTGGTTCGTGAGTCATCTTTGGTTGGAAGGAAGTGTGTACTTAATTGTTTAATTGTGTCAATATAGGTTTGGCTGACCTTGGGCATTTACACTAATTATAGATATGCTTCGGTGTTTATGAAAGTGTGGTGTGGTGTGTATGTGTGTATTTGGGTCCGAGTTAAGGTTTGTTGTGGTCCACCTTCATTCCTTTCCATCACAAGAATGTTTTGGTGTCAACCTAATTTGAATTTGCATTTTTGAGGTGTATAGCCGGCCTTTTAGATTACTTTCAAGGTTGAATATGGTATATATGTGTGATGATTTAATGGAGGAAATATAAGATAAGTGCATAATGTGAAGTATGAAAGTGTGAAATTAAGTGTGAGCTTTAATGCCTAAGACTACTAGAAGTAGTGAGTAGAAGGTGTCTACATTGTTGATTATCCAGAATACTAAGAGGGGGGTGAATTAGTATTCTACTAAACCATACAATTGTAAACCATCGAATTATTGAAGAACATATCACTGCAAACAAGAATGAAGACATTGAAAGGAACATGACACCATAAGACACATCAACACCAGATTTTTATGTGGAAAAACCAAAATGGGAAAAACCATGATGAGGATTAGCTCACAATATATTATATCTAGATATAGTATATTATAGGGCTCACTACCAGGACTCACTATCCTTAAAAGGCTCACATATAAAATACAAAATGTTATGGCTCACTGCCAAAATACAAAATGGTATGGCTCCCTGCCAAAAATATGAACTGATGAAATACACATTTTGTATGTAGACTTTAGTTCCAATGAAGCTTTAAATATGTAGTAATGCCCTACTTAAAAATTGCTTAACAATTCTTCTTTTATTCTAAACTTCTACCACTATACACCACTCACATCTGATAGATCATTTAAGCTCGCACATCCACTTATCTCTCATGCTTCTTCATTCTCACTCCTTCTCACTCAAATCCAATATGTCTCATATATATATAGAAATTCATTTCATACATAAACTAGGTCAGCTTAATTACATGTAAGCAAAATAATCCAAAATAGGCTCCCATGTAATACTCAATTTCAAGTTGGCATGGATTTGTAATAGATTCAACTAAAATCTGCAAGGTATAATTAATCTTCTCAACACATGTCATGCATTAGGTTTTCCAAGAATAGGACCTAATCACAAAAAATCCCATCCAACACATGCTTCTCAAAATCAAAACCTTCTAGATCTGATATTACTTCAATTTCTCTTTACATTAACATTAGAGAGACTATCTTTAGAACCGTAGCATCAAAACATCCTTCTCAAGAAAATGTAGAATCTCCCATGCTAGTATACTAGACAAAGAGATCATTTTAGTATGTAGAGTTGAACTCTGTCATTGATAACTTCTTGTAAACATCACAAAACTTCTTGAGATCTTTAATATGGTTGTATGAATTAGTCATAATAATATGATTAAGAGAGAAGAGTTACATCTCTTCTTGCGATGAAGTGTAGACCTAAAAACAAATGCACTAGACCATAACACTTTCAACAAAGAACACTTAACCAAACCTCTGATAGATTAGCTTCCAGTATAGATAGTACCATACACTAAATATCCTTCCCACAATGTTAACATCAATGACAACAATAGATCACCTGAATCAACCTATGTATGTACACTTCATGCTTATGTTGTTAGGATGCATTAATGAAAATAGCCTCCCAAACTTCCAACAATATCCCCCTTTGGAATTGATGGAAACATGCATATCAAAAAAAAAATTCATACAAATACAAAACCAACTAAATACTCCCCTTTTCAAAATTAATGCTCCCCCTTACAAAATTTTCCTTGACTTTCAAAACTTCCAAAAAGGTTTTCCGAGAAAAAAAATGTTTTTCTTCTTACTATCTATCTCTCCCCCTTTGACATGAATGGAAAAGGTCATGTAGGGTCTGGTATATTTACCTTGACTATGTTGAGAAGTTTTTGAATTGGCATTGTTTTCATTGATGTCAAAACCTAGGATCCAGAAGGTTGTGCTTCAGATGATATACAAAAATGATCTATCCTATCGTATGCTCTGATGTTGTGTAGTATGGATTTTATCCTTGATCTAGATATGGTAGTACTTATTTTTGGGACATCTATGGAAGACAGTTAATACAAAACAATGAATACTAATCTTTTGATATTGGCTATTGTGCCTAAAGGTTATTTCGGGTATCCTTGCTATCCAGAAATTTATGTAGCATGTTTTTGGTATGTCTAATTGCATTCCTCTGGTTGGTACTAAAATTGATGATGATCAAGATTTGGTCTTGGTTGTGGCATTATTATCAGTTGATGTTGATCAAGATTTGGTCTTGGTTGTGGCGTTCCCATTGGCTCTAGAATATATCTCATGTAATTCAAAGTTTTCCATCTTTTGGTATTAATGCTATATCTTATGTATGACCTATTTATGGGTCCCTGATGTAACAAGGGAAAATATTAGACAAAAACAAACTTTCTAACTACAAGCAACCTTCCTGTAGCATCGTGCCTCATCACACAATTCTCATTATTAAAAAAAAATGAAATCAAGACAATCTCAAGATTCTGGATCTTACAGCAGTGACAGCTTCTCACCTTTCTCACCCACAGAACATCTACATACCCTGTCAGCTCCTGATAACTGCAGATCACTGTGGACCAAGACAAAACTGTTGTCTTTACAGTCTTCTTCCAGTTGCCACATCCTTCAAACTGTCACCACCTCTGTGTTTCCAAAGGTCGAGCCTCACTCTGCGCAAACATCAAGGTGACTGCTCGACATGATGGGCAAGCTCACCCATAGCGTGGTTCACAGGTTGCTCCAGGGAAGATGGTATACCATTCGGGACTGCCCACAAAGACACACGACCCATACGCTTGGTACGCATTCCTCCAAACCACCTACATTAGCAAACCGCAAACAAAGAACCAGGAAAGCAAAAGAACGATGCAACCAGACAGGAAACCGAAAAGTCACAAAAACACATTCATCTTAATAGCAGAAACATTAATACATTAATTGCTCTCTGGATGAAGGCCAGGGATCCCGATTTCTTCCTCTCGTTGCTCTCCTCTCTTCTGGATTTTTTTTTTTCTATTTGCACTCTTCTAGCTTTCTCTATATCTCTATTTGGTTACATGTCCCTCTCTTTATAGAGATTCTAGGATAGTTATAAAAACTGCTCATCTACCCAACATTCAGTTACAACTTACTTAATTTTAACTAATTTGGAAATATCTATTTCAAATTTAAACCATTTCTTGAAATGCAAAATGTGATGCTATGTGCCTAAGTTAATACAATTTAATGAAACTTGAGGTGCTCCCATACCATACTTCCAAACTTAAAAGATTTCCAAGTCCCATGGAAATGCACCGACAACACAAAGCTTCTGCAATTCTCCTGGCTTCAGCATCACTCATCACTCTTCATTCGTTGATAAATGGAATGGTGATAAACTCCCATGAGTGGAGGTCTCCTCAGGTGTCAACCTCCTATGAATGGAGTATCTTCAGGTTGCTGCTCATAGGCTACTCAGCCCCATCCCTCTCAAGGCTTCATCGACCTACCAAATCCAATACCATCCATCTTACCCAATCAACAGACTCTGGTGATGCACCTACCACCCTCTCTTAGTGGTTGCTTTGGGAACCCTACTCCAAGCATGTCTCTATTGGAGAATGGTCAAGACAGACCTCTCTTGTCTACCCACAAACTCTTTCAAGAATTTATTTCCTGCTTGCAGCTAGATGGTCCAAGCACATCTACAGCCAAACATTTCAAATAACACAACAATGATCACCAAAAGAATTTCTAGTACTGTACATTTTCTTTTCACCTTTCTTTTGCTTCAATAATCTTATGCCTATGCAGTGACAAAAAACTTTCAATCTTCGCCAAACCTTTCGCTGGCTCTGATACCATTCTAATGTAATAAGGCCAAAACTTAGACAAAAACAAACTATTTGACTACAAGCAACCTTCCTGTAGCATCGTGCCTCATCACACAATTCTCATTATTAAAAAAAAATGAAATCAAGACAATCTCAAGATTCTGGATCTTGCGACAATGACACCTTCTCACTGTTCTCACCCATAGAACATCTACATACCCTATCAGCTCCTGATAATTGCTGATCACTGTGGACCAAGAAAAAATTGTTGTCTTCACAGTCTTCTTCCAGTCACCACATCCTTCAAACTATCACCACCTCTGTGATTCCAAAGGTTGAGCCTCACTCTATGCAAACATCAAGGTGACTGCTCAACACGATGGGTGAGCTCACCCATAGTGTGGTTCGCGGGTTGCTCCAGGGAAGATGGTATACCATTCAGGACTGCCCACAAAGACACACGACCCATATGCTTGGTACACATTCCTCCAAACAACCTGCATTAGCAAACTGCAAACAAACAACTAGGAAAGCAAAAGAATGATGCAACCAGACAAGAAACTAAAAAGTCACAAAAACACATTCATCTTAATAGCAAAAACATTAATTCAGCCAGAGAGCCCGATTTCTTCCTCTCGTTGCTCTCCTCTCTTCTGGCTTTTTTTTTTCTATTCGCACTCTTCTAGCTTTCTCTATATCTCTATTCGGTTACATGTCCCTCTCTTTATAGAGATTCTAGGATAGTTATAAAAACTGCTCATCTACCCGACATTCAGTTACAACTTACTTAATTTTAACTAATTTGAAAATATCTATTGCAAATTTAAACCATTTCTTGATATGGTCCCCCGAAATGCAAAATGCGATGCTATGTGCCTAAGTTAATACAATTTAATGAAACTTGAGGTGCTCCCGAACCAGTCCCGTGGTAAGAAAATCTTTATGTGTGACCTATCTTTTGGGTATGGTGCTAGCATACTAGGCCTTATTGAATATTTCAAGGTTGTTCTTCAAACTGACATGTTTTTCTAGGATGACTCATTTTTTTCTCTGGGTATATATATATGTGGAACATCTCTTAAGTACCAAATAAGAAGTGTGGTGTATGCGAACAGTGATAAGGGTGCGAAGGATTATGTGAAAATAAACAAAGAAGGAAGTGAAGGAAAGTGTCAAGTAGAAGTAATCTATATTGCAAAGGTAGTGGAAGGAAGGTTTGCAGAATATTCTTAACCAAATCTACTATAGATAATTAGTGTGTTGTTAATCGGAACTGAATTCATGCATATGTAGATGCAACTTCATTAGTTCATGTTTTTTCTATTTTATAATCAAACATTTTTGTATTAATTGGGCAGTGAGCCTACCAATAGTTAGCCTTACCTGCAGTGAGCATTTTGGTAGTGAGCCCTTGTTAAAATCACCTTAATCAATTTTTTATAATTGAGAATTAGCATTCTCTATGGTTTTTCCCATCTTGGGTTTCCACGTAAATTCTAGTGTTCATTGTGCATGGTGTTGTTAAGTGCTTGCATGTTCATATCTGTTTTAATTAATATCCGATTGATTTAAGATTGCTCCGAATTAAGTAAAGAAAGGAAAGTTTTTTATGATAATTGATTCAGCCCCCACTCTGTTATCCAGACTGTTCAACAATTGGTATCAGAGCTTGGTCCCTTGTAGATAGAGCTTAACCGCTTGAGGGAGATCTTGGTAGTTTGAATAGATGGTAGGAGATTATTACTTTTAAGAAGAACTAAAGACAATATTAAGTGATATGGAAAGTACGAAATCTCAAAATGAGGAATTGAAAGAAAACATCAAGGATGAAAATTCTTGCATCTCAAAGTGAAGGGAGAAAATTCGTAAATTCAAAGAAAGACATAAAGAGGTCAACAAGGAACTAAAGGAGTCAAAGAAAATTTTTGTGAATCTAAAGCTTCGGTTGGATGAATGCAAGAAGACAAAAGAAATTCTCAAGGAGACCATTAAACATAAAATGGAAGAATGGAAGAAGTTTGAAGAAAAGGATACCATCAAACATAAATTGGAAGAAAATGAGAAGTTAGCTCAAGAGTTAAGAAGGCTGAAATCATAAGCAAGATTATGAAAAAGTAGCATGATTCTAGATCAACTTTTGTCCCTACAAAAATGTCAAAAGGATAAGGGAAGACTTGGTTTCTTTGGGGAAAGCTCAAATCAGAATACCAAGGGTAAAGACAAAGTAGTTAAAGCCGAAGAAAGATCTGTTGTAATAAGCAAGGTCCATAACTCTAGAACATCTACAAAAGACATTTGGTCAAGCAACCAAATGCTCAAAGGTACTTATCATTTAATGGTCATTGTTTTATATGCAAAAAATTTGGACATAAGGTTGTAGAATGTAGAAGCAGGAAGGAATCAAGTATTCAATGCTTTAACTGTCACAAGTTTGGTCATAAAGCAAGTCATTGCAAAATTCAATTATTTAATTCGGCTAGAGGGAATGGAATGAATAATCTCTTTCATGTTTATTTCTACTTATGACATGGTTATGGTCACAAAGGTTATCAATGTAGATCTAGGGTTCATTTAGTTAAGTCAGGGAAAAGATGTTACAAGTGTAATGAATCTGAACATTATGCTAACACATGTAGATATGTTGCTCCAGAAAAGTCTAGAAATAAAAAGGTTGCAAAATTAGATGAATCTAAGGAGAAGACCATCATGGTTTGGAAGAAAAAGGAAACAAGTGTGGAGAGCTCTTTTATGGTACCGAAACCTGATACAATCTCTTCCAAAATTTGAGCTTACTGCTTTGGCTGAGGGGGATTTTTGTAATGCATATCTTGTCGATTCCCCCTATCCAAAGTAATATTGGTGTGTTTTTGGCATAACTAAGCTGGATTTGGTTGGTGATGTATGATGAAGCTTAATCTGGCTAATTGAAAAGTGAAGTACAATTGCTAGCATCATCGATACACGCTTTGGCAGCAAAATCATCATGAGAAATTAAGGATAAAAGATAGAATTTTTCAAATTATTTCTCACCGTTTGCAAAGAAGAAGAAGAGGTTTTCGTTGAGTGATAAAATATTTGGGAAGCTAAATGCAATGATGGAATCCATGTTGATTGGTAGTGAATCAAGTGGTGGTATTCTTTTGAAGCTAAAGGGAGTAGATTTGGACGAATTTGATCATCGAAAGATGAAGGAAATGGAACTAGAGTTGAGGGTTGATGAATTGTAGAATGTGAGTGCCTTGGGAATGGATCTATGGGAGATAATTGCCATGGTTTTCTAACAAAGAGTCTATCTTATTCTTTTTGAGTCAATTCCAGGATGGAAACATCTTTTTGGACAAACCCTATTCGTTCACTAAGGAAGCCATTGAAGCTATTACTGGATTGTGCAGAGTTGGTGACCTCCTTGGGAAGAAAATGGTGAAATATAGGGATGTGGAGGAACTTATTGGTATTGAAAAAGACCCTCGAGCACTACTGATAAATACCATTATTGATACTATACTAAGGTATGTTGCTAATGGTATCTCATACAAAATCTATTTTCAAAATCGTGAAGGTTCTACATCTTCTATTGTTGTGTATCTTGCACATAATATGGTGAAGGAAAATCAATAATTTGCCTTGTGTAGCCTGGTAATGTAAAACCTAATTGAGAATGTCAGAATGTCTTTGGTTGAGAGTTATACCTTCTAGTTTGGGTCTCTACTCATGTGTTTAGTGTTCTAATCTCTGAATTAATTACCGTCAAAAGAAAATGTTAAGTGGAAGTCTGGAATCCTTGTTAGAAAGAAAGTTTGCAGATATTTGGAATGTATGGAAGATAATGAAAATGCATGAAAAGATTATTTCTCATCTTTGCAGATAGATTTGTGCTCTTATGTGATAATGTCTAGTGCTACACCTATCATTCAGTTTAAGGAGGGTTCCTCCTCCAGTAAGAGGTAGTTAGAGGTTGTCATTGGTAGTTCCCCTTTGAAACCTAAAAGGATGAAAATTAACACAAAGGATTTCATCACTATCTCTGAAGAGAACGAGAAGGAAGAAGAGTCTTTGTCTGATACAAATAAATTTAATTATGTGTTGGATGATGGTGATATGAAAAAGATTGGTGAAATGTGGAATGTCTACTCTCCAGTCAGTAGACCTAGAATTGAAGATGCGTTGGTTGATTATCTGCTCAAAAAGGGTATTACTGCTTCTGCTATTTCTGACTCATTACCAAATGATCTGGTAGAAGTTGTTGAAGAAATATTATTGTAGGAAATATTTGAAGGAGATAAATTCCAAGCCATGATTAAAAGAAGGTGTGTCACAACCAAATTTGTTTTATCCAAACACATTTGTGAAACAAAAGAATGCATTAAGGAGATGTATGACATCTAAAAATACTCTCTTCGGTGGCCTGTTGCTGTTGATAATTTTAGAAGAAGAATTGAAGCTATTGAATCTAAATTAAATGATATTGGAATTTTTTTTTACTTCTTCAAAGATAAAGATGGAAAATAGAGAATAAGAGTTGGTGAATTGTAGGTTGAGTTATTGTCTACTCAGAGATAGAGGGAAGATTTGGTTAAAAAAAATTGGTTGGTCAAAGAAATTGTTGAGGTCTGGTTGGACCATCTCTCTAGGATACTTTATGATGTAGTGGATTGTGAACAACAGTGCATGTCTTTGGACTGGTCATCTTCATTTGGGATGTTGGTTCTGCAGGAAAGTGTGTGTGGAAGAATGGTTTCTGTAGTCCAAGCTTGGAAGAAGATTCTTCCAATTGTGAGAGAAAGGTACAAGAATTTTTATTTATTTTTTGAATGTTCTTATTTGGCCCTTTGCCTTTGATGGAAAAAAGGGGGAGAAAAGGAAGAGAAAAATAAAAACAAAAAGAGAATTTGAATTGCTTGACAAAGGGGGGGATCTTAGAGTTTTTGCATCTTGGAATTTTTGTAGTTTTTGTGTTTTTCAGTTTTTGTTGTTTTGCCATCAATGCCAAAGGGGGAGATTGTTGAGAATTTATTGACTTGGCATTGTTGTCATTGATGTAAAGTCCTGGGATTCAGAAGGTTGTGCTCTGGATGATATACAAAAATGATCTATCCTATCATATGCTATGATGTTGCATAGTATGAATGTTATCCTTGATCCGGATATGGTAGTACTTCTTTTTGGGACATCTGTGGAAGATAGTTAATATAGAATAATGAAGACTAATCTTTTGATACTGGTTGTTGTGCCTAAAGCTTATTCTAGGTATCCTTGCTATATAGACATTCATGTAGCATTTTTTTGGTATGTCTAATTGCATTCCTCTGGTTGGTACTAAAATTGATGATGATCAAGATTTGGTCTTGGTTGTGGCATTCCTATCAATTGATGTTGATCAAGATTTGGTCTTGGTTGTGGCATTCCCATCGGCTCTAGAATATATCTCATGTAATTCAAAGTTTTCCATCTTTTGGTATTAATGTTATATCTTATGTATGACCTATTTATGGGTCTCATGGTAAGAAGATCTTTATGTGTGACCTATCTTTGGTGTCTGGTGCTAGCATGCCAAGCCTTATTGAATATTTCAAGGTTGTTCTTCAAGCCGACATGTTTTTCTAGGATAACTCATTTTTTTCTTTGGGTATCTATATATATGTGTGGAACATCTCTTAAGTACTAAATGTGAAGTGTGGTGTATGCAAACAGTGATAAGGGTGCGAAGGATTGTGCGATAAGAGACAAAGAAGGAAGTGAAGGAAAGTGTCAAGTAGAAGTAATTTGTATTGCAGAGGTAGTGGAAGGAAGGTTGGAAGAAGATTCTTAACCGGATCTACTATAGATAGTTAGTGTTCTCTTAACCGCAACTGAAATCATGCATATGTAGATGCAACTTCATCAGTTCATGTTTTGTCTATTTTGTAATCAAAAAATTTTGTATTAATCGGGTAGTGAGCCCACTAGCAGTGAGCCTTACCTATAGTGAGAATTTTTTTAGTGAGCCCTTGTGAAAATTACCTTAACCAGTGTCACCTTAACTATTATTTTATAATTGAGAATTATCATTCTCTATGGTTTTTCTCATCTTAGGTTTCCATGTAAATTTCGGTGTTCATTGTGCATGGTTTTGTTAAGTACTTGCATGTTCATTTCTATTTTAATTAATATCCGATTGATTTAAGATTTCTTTGGATTAAATAAAGAAAGGAAAGTGTTTTGTGATAATTTTTTCTCCCCCCTCTCAATTATCCATACTATTCAACAAAATATATATGTATTCATCAAAAATTGATCGAAAAGATATGAAAATATTAACCTAAAAATGAAGATTCCTGTAGATTCTTCAAGATATATTTCCATATAGCTTTACCTTCTTCCCATGAACCTTTTTCATTTGCAAGAGTCTCTTATAGTAATTCAATCTTTGTTAAATACTCTATACCTTCTTCCATAGTGTTGGGGCTGAGATTTATTTTTGTAGACTGCCAACATAGGCAAGAGAACTGGATACAGGGGAGTGCCTGATTTTTACCAAATCTCTAAGTGCCACATACTGCTTGATCACTTATGTTCTATGATTTTTTAGGTCAAATAATTTATCCTATAGTTTCATAATTTAGGACGATCTCTGATTGTCCCTATCATTTTCCAAGCTATAAACATCTTCTTGAGTGCTCAACCAAATTTCATTCAAACTTATTTCATTTCTTCCATTTAATGTCTAGTTAGACCAATTTAGGTAGATGGATACTAGCTCCTGAGCTTCTTTTTCAAAATACTCAACATCCTTTAATTCCTTCAAAACTCTGTGGTGTGCATCTACACATTTCTTCTTGATTCCTTCTCGATTTCTTCTGTGGTTATTGGTTCTGACCCATTTCCTGTTTTCTCTTACAATCGATAGATGTATGCTTTCAATGAATCAATCATACTCCTGATATTCTCCAAAGTGGACACAAATGAATTAAAGATAGCACTGAGAATCACATCTTATAATTCTTTTAATACTTCATCCCTGTCTTGTATGTTTTCACTTTCATGCTCATGTTGGGTTATCTCAAATTGACTTCCTTCTTGTTTAGTGATCTCTTGCTTAATAACAACACTTTTTTATATTTTTTCTTGTTCTTTTTGTACTACTAGAGCCCTTAGTCATAGACATTTCTTCTACATATGTTCTATTGGGATCCTTTGGACTTTCTAGAAGAATTTTTCATAATGATCAACTTCTTCCTCAGTTACTTTATAATCTAACTCAAAAATCCACACAAGTCTGGACTCAACTACTTCTATTTAACAAAAATCAGTAGAGACAAGAAAATTGATGTCTCTAGTGTGTTTTTCTACAAAATTTTCTAGAATTATTGTCCTCTTATTCATCCTCATCTGAAAATTCCAAATAATTCTACAAGAGTAGTTTCTTGAGAATCCAAACCACCAAGGTTCATCATGAGATTCCTTAGTTGGTGTGCTATCGGCTATGTGTTTGTCCAATCAACCTTTCCAATAATCGGTATCTCCTTCATAAAGTAAAAGAGTAAGAAAACTATTAAAGTGTCATATCAGAATGTACTCTTCTTATTCCTTTTGAGTTCTTTCAAATTCTTGATTAGGTTTTTTCGAAGTAGCTCACAAAGATCATAGTCCGTACTATTCTCAACCATATCAAATGCAATGTATGTAATGGAAGTAGAAACTATATAGTCATTACTAGCTAAGAAATTTTTATGTCCAGTAAGCATTGCAACATATTGAATGACTGGATTTTCAATTGTACTCAAGACAAGTTCTTTTCCTTCAAGGGTTGCTCCAGACATCTCAATTAACTCTTGGTTGTCAATAGACTTCCACCTCGAAACTGGTCTAGAGGACCACAAACTAGTCACATCCCTTATAGATTCTCTGGTTATCAAGTGTGCACCATTAATCCAAATAGACTCATCATGAATCCTGCTTAATGCAATTCAAATGTACTTCTTGTCGAATTCAAACAGAGGAAATTTCTGCAATACATCCTGTATACACCTAAAATTGGTCTGGAGAATCCGATTAATATTCTAAATTCCTCTACTATTGAATAAATAGAAATATTTATTTATATAGTTCACATTCACATTCACATTTAAATTCTTCTAATTCTTCTTTTATCTCATCTTAATTAAATAAACAAAATTAAATACTTTTTTTGATTTAATTATCATTTTCCCTATTTTATTCTATCACGTCAATCTTAAATTAATTAAATAAAGGTCAAACACTTTATTGATTAATTACCATATTCTTCCATTTAATTTAATAAACAAATTATATAGTTTGTTCTATTAAATTATTTATCCCTCTTTTGCTAATTTAAAGAAATCAAAAATATTTAAATTAAGGAATATAGAATATTCCTCTATATTTTATCAAAATCAAATTAGATATCACATGTCTAATTTATGTCAAAATTAATTGATTAGAACTTCACGAGAAGTTTTGGAGACAAATTTGAGACAAATTGCAAATTTATCTCTCAATCCTCTTCCATCAATCCTTCCTCTTCTCTTGCTTGGTGTTTTCATGGGTAGAGACAATCTCCAAAATCTTCTCAATCTCCTCCATATCTCACCATTCAATCCTCCAAATTGAATCCAAGCCTCTCATTACCATCCCTGTGCATTTCTACAGCCAAGAAATCTATAAATAAAGCTTCATTCAACCAAGAAAAAGATCCAGATTATCAAGCTTATGCACTCTTACTCTGCAGGATTTCAAGCATCAAGTATCTAGCATCCAAGCATCCGGCATTCTAGTTTTCATATCATGGTTGAGTCTTGTAGCTTCATCCATCAGTTTTCATGTCAATCCATGCTACAATAGTTTCTTTTATCATCTAGATTTTATCATATTAGCTTCACATCATTGCATCAACATCATTTTGTTCTTTAGATTGTCATTTTAACAATTATAGTGTTATTTAAATCTGAGAGAACAATAGCTTAATAAATCTTTGAAGATAGGAGACAATGAGACGCTTTCAGTAGATTATTAGCTTGATCTTTGATACAATGTTTCATTAAGAAGTGTTTTATTCTTTATACCTTATTCACACTTACACATCCATTTTCTTTTCAGCTAGGGTTTTATATACATCATATCTTCCTTCCAATTCATTTTTCTAAAAAATACTTAATCGAACAAGTGACATTTCCTCAATTTTTCCGTAAATGTATACATAAATATCTTCAATAGGTAACACTCTAAGGGGAATGCCAGAAAATGCACCCGTCGAATCTTCTGACAAAATTTTCAAAGAATAACTCTTTAATTTGATTTGCAATTTATCTGAAACATTCACAACCTTTGAACCATCCATTGTATTAAAAATGAAAATTCTGGAAAATAATTTTGTTAGAAGAATACCTCTTGAATTTTCTTCAACAAAGATTAGGGTTTTGATGTTTGGCTTTTAGAGCATGCCTCAAATCCACTTCCTCTCCTTCAATTTGTATTTCCTTTGCATCAAATGAATTTGTCTTCTCAAATATGTTTTAAGCTTCATGATTTGACCCATATCAATGTTTTGTTCAACATCTGACTTTTGCATTCTATAGCTTAATGTCCAAACTTCTTGCATTTGAAACATTGACCAGAGATGATAATGTATTTTGATTCATTCCATCATTCTTTTTATTTTAATTTTACAATCTCTTGCCCTATGTCAAAATCTATTGCAATAATAGTAGACATACTTAAAAGATAAATACCTTTGAGAATTAGGTTGTCTAATAGAAATCCTTCTGATATTTCTTCTTTGGTTTTTGAATTGTCTACCATTGCTTTGAGTCTTCATGTCAGGGGATTGAATTAACTTTAAAAAAAAACCCTTCAAATCCCAAACCACTTTTATTATTAGAGGGTTTTGGTCCTATAATCAGTTTATCCAGTAATGTAGAACTCACCACAAATTTATCTTCATGTCTTCTAGCCTTTTCCAAATCTGATTTTAGAATTTCCACTTCTTGTTCAAGGTTTGCACATTCATCCATCTTCCTTTGTATTTCATCTTTTTGATAGTCTTCATTTTTTCTCTTTTCTTCCAGTCGCTCTTTTAGTCTGATGATTTCCTCATTTGCTATCTTTAATTGATTACTAACTTCACTATATTTTCCTTCAGACTATCCTTCAAATCCTTATTTTCTTATGTATGTTTACCAAAGATCTCTTCTAGAGGTATAAGAAATATTTTATCTTCCATGTATTCAAATTTTGGGACCTTCTGATGGCACTCTCAAATTTGCAAAATTTGAGATGCCTATTTCAAAATTTTGCTTCTGCACTTTCAGAAGTGCACCTGAAGAATCTGCTTAGGGGACCCACTTTGGAGGCTTGTAATTTAAAATTTGTTGATTGTCATACAAAACCCATTTGCAGACATACTCAATTGACCTATGTGAGCAGGCATGTCAATTTTTAGCTTCCCATGATAAGTTTTGACAGAGTTTCAAAAACTAAAGTTGGAGGGTTTTGACACTGTTCTGTTGTTTGCAAATTGTTAGTTTTGCGAAACAACCTCCTATTTGAGCTTGAATTTTGCAACCGGATGACTATCAAGTCAAAATGAATGTTGTTCCATATTCTCCATACCTAAACAATCTCACATGTCAGTTTTTAGGGTCTTATGGTCTGATTTGTTATTTTTAACATTTTGAAACCGAATGCAGTTTGTTCAGTTTCACATCTGCATTCCTGACAACTTTTCTTAGTGGTCAACTTTGATCGTTAATAAATTTTGATTAGTGAAGGTTCAAGAAATTTCCTTTTGCACACGTGCTCAGGGTGCCCAAATGATCTACTGTGTCTAGTGGAAACTCGTCGGGAGTTGATTTGCTATATTTTCAAAATAGCAATTGGGTGACTTTTCATTGATCCTAAAAAGGCTGTTGTTTCAGAAAGTTCAACTAAGCAACTTTGCGGATTAATATTTTTCACCTCGAGAGTCCTTTTTCTGAGCCATTTGTTGCACTCTATTCTCGGGTTAAATGACTACTTGTCTACAAGTTTATATGGTTCCAAAAGGTTATTTGACCAGTTTTCCAGACTGATTCCAGAGCCCACTTGGCCAGTTTTCACCATTCTGCAAAAGTGCCTGAAAGCAAGTTTTAATGAAAACCCAGTTCGTGTTTTCACTCCAGATAAATTCAGAAATTGTCTTGGACCGATTTGGAGATGAATCTTGTTTGAAAATGATTTTTTTTTTTAGTTGGGCCCACTTAAGGACCCAACATGCCTCACTCAGTTCCAAAGATGTAAGTGTTGTAACATTAAATTCAAAGGCAGATAATTGATGACACAGGTTCGAGCATAAAGAGATTAATAGTTATAGATTAGTGTTGACATGAGTGCATATATACGACGGCCATCGAGCATCAAGGAAGTTTTATCAAAATTTGAGGATATTGTTAGTCACTATGGGACAATGTCACAACACTAGTTTATCTTGCTAAATTGTTGAACATCTACATGTACTAAAAGAGTAGTTTGTTCTGTGAAGGTTTGTGATGTTCAAATTCAAAGTCTAAAAAATTTGATGGAGATATGAATATGCTTCAAGGATATGGAACTGAGGGGCAGGAGGGATAATGTTTCATTTTCGTTCCCATGGGATAAGTCACAATACTATCCACTTTTATTTGGTTGTTTGAACAACTATATGTTATTGAAAGGATCAAATCATTTATATAGGGTAACATTGTGCAAGTTTCTTGGTAATGTGGATTTGTATTCATGTCACATAGCCATGGAACAAAAAACAAATAATTTGAACAAATGGGTAGTAAAGTTTTATATAATCAGCAGTCATGTCAATGAATTGGATGCCTTCGAAACTCCCAAGCAGATGAAGGAAGGAACCATTGTATGGATAGGGCAATTTGACTGTTCATCAAAAAATTCGAATGAATGTGGTCTATGGCATGCTATGATTGTATATTATGCACAATATGTATGTTGAAAAGTCCTCAAAGAAACTCTTAAGCAAATGCAGCCACCAATGAAGACCCCCGCTCCAGAGATGAAAGGCATGATCAACTACAAATGAGAATGCATGTGAAATTTTTGTAGATGAAATCTTTTGGGGCACGCACAATGCAACAACTAGAGAGGAATATTGGGCACCATGTTGTAGGATATGAATAGGTTGGATACATTGAAAAGGCTTTAGAAACTTTTACAAAAAAGCAAATGAGAAACCCACACACTGCTGAGAGGAAATTAGTAGGAGGCTTGCTCAATGCAACCAACAGATGCAAAATGAAATTGTAGGGTACACACAATATGCATTGGAAGCAAGGAAATGGGTGTGAGCAAGACATGGGGTGCGCAAATTTCTACACAGTGTGCACATCCATCAAAGCAGCAAGATAAAGAAGACCTACACATTGTATAAGAAGAGAAGGCTAGGTAAGGGGTGCGCACATGTTTGGAGCAGGAAAATACAAACAAGTGAGGAGGGATCCAATGGAAGAAGCCATGGCATTGATAGGGATGATTGGATACTTTAAGCAAATGCAAATGGGGAATGTTGGTGGGTGCTCTCAAAAAGTGAGTGGCACGAACTTTGGACAGAGCATGAACATCCATCAAGACATAAGCAAAATGCAACTGGTTGTGAGGAAGTGTGCAAGTGCACTGGCTAGTAGGTGAGGAGGTGTGGCAAGGAACAAGTAGGTGCATTTGGAGAGGCCTGCACCAGATGGAAAGTTTGCATGCATGAAGGAGACTAGCCCAAGCCAGTTTGGAGAAGACCAAGTGAATGGCACAGCCCGTAGCAAGTGAACACAACCAGCCAATGAGGCTCGCACCAGGTGAGGGAGATGCACCCCAACTAGGAATGGCAACCATGTGCAGAGCTTGGGAATTCTCGAGCAAACAAAAAATGAATTAGGGCATTTTCATCCCAACCGTGCAAGCCTAGCAAAATAAATGGTGATGTCATGAAAAGGCTACGAGTTGTGTGAGGCACATAAAGGGCCCGGTAATATTTTTTAAAAATATATTTAAGAGGAAGAAAAACATTTAAATTAAATGTTTGAGAGCATTATAGGTGGGCTTGGTTTCTCATTTTCATTGGAGAATGCAAAGGCATGAGCAATTTCAACCCAACTTGCAAGCCTCACGAAAATTTTGATGACATTAGGAAAAGGTTGTGAGGTGTGCGCGAATGCATAGGAGGTGCCAATTTTAAATTTTTTCAAAAGGTTAATGTTTGTGATTAAATTGGGGTGGGCCCAATGCAAAAATTTTAAATGGTAAAACATGCTCAGGGGTAATATTTTAATTGCCCAGGTCAGTAAAATATGAATTTAATATTCACTATGAGCAAACATTATCTTTGTTGGAGAATAGAATGTAAGGGGATATGGGTAAAATGAATTTACTATTCATTTTATAGAGTTTGAAATGGAGAGTGAATTAAATATTCACTGGTGGTGTTATATAAAGTGAATTTATTCATTTTATAAACAAGTATATGTGTTGGGTTTTTATATGCAGTAGTATTCAAGAGCAAAAATATTAAAGTTATTAAACTTTAATATATGAAAGCAGAATAAAGATACAACATTATAAAGTGGGGAAATATTTTAAAAATAATGTGCAGCATTGTGAAAGAGGCAGAAACAAAATTTTCATGGGAAAAAGATAAGAGCAGTTGGGTGAATGATGAGATTCTCCACATGGGCTGATTTTCTATTACTGGGCAATGATGAGTTGATGCTGCTTTTGAGGGAATATGTTTGTTGCTGCAAAGGAAGAATGAGGAGATATTCTTTTTAGTTTTGATCAACGGGAATGGAGCTTCTAGATGGCATCACCAGATCGAATTTAGGGCTGCTCCAACTTGCATTTCTTCTTCTATATATTCTATTATTCTCTCATTGTACAGGGTTCTGAGATTAGGTTCTAATTTTTTGTATTGGGTTGGTTAGGTAGAGAATTGTAATTTCTGAGTCATTGTTTGAGTCTGTAAGCTATAATTTTCTGAATTAATGAGTAAATACAGCCAGTTTATGCAATTAACATCATGAAGGTGTTTCCACATTCATGAATGTCGTCAGATTGTCTCCATATTTGTACACTTTGAGTCATGTAAATTCAATAATACAAAGTGTCTTTGAGTTTATCATCTCAAGTTTCATGAGATTGTTTTATCTATTCATTATTTTGTTTCAAAGAAATGGTTAAAATGCTTTGAGCAGGTGATTGTGATTTTAGGTGTGGAGATGGGATTTAATAATGAGAATTTGATTGATAACAAGAGAAGGATTGTTGGTGCAAGAAACTAACAGTTGATGCAAAGCATTAGCAATTTAAATCCACTAGTTGAAGACTATTTGCTAGGAAATTTGTTTTATGTGTTTGAATCCATGGCCTAGAACTCGAACTAATCTATTTTTCAGTTTGTGCATCTCAAAAACAAAATTAATTGCAAAATCATTTTAATCTTAATGTTTAGTTGGTTGTGTTTCTTGCTTTCCAATGGCTGAGAGAGGGTTGAGTTGCTGAGAATTTAGCCAAATTTCAAGTTGTCAATGCTTCCCTTAGTATATTTTCATTGGGAATTATCTGCTATAAAAAGAAATGTCAGTGTATGGTTGAATTAATCTTTAAAAATTGTCTAGGTTTACCCACCTTGGTTCGGCAAAGCCAGAAGTGTAGGAGATTTTAGTCTTTGACTGAATCTTGTCAGTTGGCCACTAGCCTTTGTGGTTCTTTAGTATAGAGGTTGGCTACCTCTTAGAGAATATCAAATCTTAGCTAGGTTGTATTTAAAAACACCAACACCTTCCTCAAGTTGTTAGACTTTTTAAGAGGAACCAAGCTCTAATACCAATTGTTGATTATCCAAAATATTGAGAGGGGGGGTGAATCAATATTCTAGTAAACCATTCAGTTGTAAACCTTCTAATTATTAAAGTGCATATCACTACAAACAAGAATGAATACATTGAAGTGAAAATGACACCATAAGACACATTAGCACCAAATTTTTACATGGAAAACCCAAAATGGGAAAAACCATGGTGAAGATTAGCTCACAATATATTATATCTGGATATAGTATATTATAGGGCTCACTGCCAAGACGCACTGTCCTTAAAAGGCTCACAACTAGAATAAAAATTTTTATGGCTCACTACCAAAATACAAAATGGTATGGCTCACTGCCAAAAATATGAACTGATGAAATAAAACTTCTATGTGCAGAGTTCAGTTCTAGTGAAGCTCTAAATATGAAGTACTGCCCTGCTTAACATTTTCTTAATAGTTATGCTCAGATTCTAAACTTCTACCACTATACACCACTCGCATCTAATAAATCATTTAAGCTCACACATCCACTTATCTCTCATGATTCTCCACTCTCACTCCTTCTCACTCAATTCCAATATGTCCCATATATATACAAATGCATTTCATAAATCAATCAAGTCGACCTAATTACATGTAAACAAAATAATCCAAAATAGTTTCCTATGTAGTACTCAATTTCAAGTCGGCGTGGATCTATATGGATTCAACCAACATCCATTAGGTATATTTAATCTTCTCAACACATATCATGCATTAGGTCATTCAAGAATAGGACCTAATCACAAAAACTCCAATCGAACACACGTTTCTCAAAAAAAACACCTTCCAAATGTGATATTACTTCAGTTTCTCTTTACATTAACATCAGAGAGACTATCTTTAGAACTATAGCATCAAAAAATCCTTCTCAATAAAATGTGGAATCTCCCATGCTAGTATACTAGACAAAGAGATAATTGTAGTATACAGAGTTGAACTCTTATCATTGATAACTTCTAGAGATCTTGAATATAGTTGTATGAATCAGTCATAATATGATGATTGAGAGAGAAAAGTTACATCTCTTCTTGTGGTGAAGTGTGGACTCGAAAACCAACACACTAGACCATAACACTGTCAGCAAAGAACACTTAACCAAACCTCTGATAGATCAACTTCTAGTATAGATAGTGTTGTACACTAAATATGCTTCTCATAATGTTGACATCAGTGACAACACTGGATCAACCAAATCAACCTATGTATGTACACTTCATGCTCATGTTTCTAGGCTATATTAATGTAGGCAGACTCCCAAACTTCCAACATACATTCTATAGAGAGTGTGAATGTTCTGGAGAAGTAGCGGTGAAACTTTTTTGTTTCTTTGAGATGGATATATCATTGTAACAATATTATTTTTTCTTATTTCTAATCTAGTAGTGAGCCATTGGTAGTGATCCCTCTAATAGTGAGCCTATTATATTTAGTTTTTCAATTACTTTATATTGTGAAGTAATCCTCACCATGGTTTTTCCCTTCCTATGTTTTCCATGTAAATATTGTGTTTGGATGTGTTTGCATTACTGTTTCTCATGTTTAAATTCTACTAATGTATGATAAGGATTTAATGGTTGTTAAGGGTTTAAGAATTAGTGCAAATTTGAATGTTAATGAGGGTTTGATGTTCTTTGATGAAAAAATGATTCAACCCCCTCCTAGTTCTCTTGTGCATTCAACAATTGGTATTAAAGAAAGGTTCCTTAGAAGAAAGCTTAACCGCTTGAGGTAGATCTAAGATGGTGCAAAAGGAGGCTCCTTTATTTGATGGATTTGATTATGCATTTTGGAATATGAGGATGAAAGGTTTCCTTATTTCTCTAGGGTTTAGATTTTTGAAATCTATTGAAACTAGATATACAATGCATGCAAATGTTTTGAGTATTGATGATGAAATCAAGGCATATGAGAATAATTGAAAAACAAGGTATGCTATTTTGAGTGGTATTTATAATTCAAAACTTGTGAAAGTTATGATTCTTAAAACTGCGGGTGAAATCTAGAAAAATATAGAAAGTATCTATGAAGGAGATGATAAGGTCACGCAGGAAAAGATGCAAAATCTAAAGATTAGTTTTAAAAACCTAAGGATGGCAGAAGATGAAGATATTACAAGCTACATGCATAATAGAGTGGACAAAGTTTTCAATTCCATCAGAGGTCTTGGTGGAAATCTAGATGAAGATGAGGTGGTAAAGAAGCTACTAAGAACTCTTACTAAATCTTATAGACATAAAGATTTTGTATTGAGGAAGCCCAAAATTTGAATAATTATTTTAGAGATTAGTTGTTTATTGCGTTAACTACTTTTGAATTGAGAGAGTTTGGTCCAAGTGATGTAAAAAAGGAGGTTGCTTTTAAATTTAGAAAAGTAGAGAAGAATGAGGAATCTGACCCAAATGAATTTGATGAGTTAAAAGAAAAAATTGTGAGGAAATTGAAAAAGGGCACTGGTGTTGATGGAAAAATTGACACAACAACATGAAAACAAGATGTAATCACCTTACCTCTCCTAAAAAATATAAATGAACATTAAATTGATCATCTTCCAAGGTCCTAGATGTTGGGTCACAACATTGCTATTTTTTTGAGCGGTCAATGAGGCTATAATGTTCAAGGGGCCTACTAGTTATTGATCTTTTTGGCTGTTGCAAGATCAAACTTATACCTAAACCTACTCTAATCGGGGTATAAAAAAAATAAAAGATAGATCAGAGACACAAGAGGGACAAAAATGTTGGTTCATTTAGTCAACCAAACCTGTTACTCTTCAAGGAATTCCTAAAATAGAACTGCAAAACAAATCAACCTGTAATCAATACAAAGCTGAACATTAATTCATAGTGCAAAATTTAATAGCAGATTTCAAATCACAATTTGAAAAAAAGAAAAGATAAAACTTCATTCCTCAAAGAATTCCAAATCAAATGATTAACACAACAAATATCATTCCAGAGAACAACTTAAAGTAGGTTTAAATTTGGTTGCTTCTACTGTTGTGAGATAGATAAACAACATTTACAAATCTGGCAAGCTTCACTAGTGCACAAAAACCAATATCTTTGAGTTAACTTAGCTAAACTAAGAAAACAGAAAAATGTATCATCTATCCTACTGCTAACTACTAATTAGCTAACTTCTTTTTTCTAAAAAAAATATTTCTCCAACCCCTCCATAATGAGCCAATTTGACAATAAATAGCTCAACTCCCCATAATTCCCTCCAAAAAATGAGACATCAAAACTTGTAGCTTTTGCATGCATACAATTGCTCCTCACAAGAAACTTTCAGTTTTAGCCCTTGCTTGACTTCCGTTGACTTTTAGTTACATTTGTAGCTTCTAGTTTCATCTTTGAGTTACTCCTTTACACAACATAATCAACATATTTTCCTCGAGATCACATCAAACGGGCCCACCATACTTTCAGTTTTCTTTCAATTTGATGATCTTTTCATAATCTTCCTCTTTTTCTCATCCTCTTTGTAAATCAAGACTATTGCACCTGTAAATCATCCAAATCCATTAATTAATTAATTAAATTAATCAAATAATAATTCACTTTTGAAATTAATTAATTAATCTAATGTATTTCAATTAAATGTGAATAAACTTGGTATTTCTGTAATTGAAACAAAATTAAATCTCCTTCTGAGAAAATATTAAAACAACATTAAAATGATATTTCATGAGGATTTAAAATATTGTTTTTGTTGCCCCTTGATCCCAAACAAGTTGTGTACATAATTGAGAATGGTTTGTGTGGAGAATTAGGAATGGGTTGTATATAGAATCGAGAACGGGTTTTGTACAAAATTTGGAATGGGTTGTGTATAGAATCAGGAATTGGTTGTGTACAGAAACGTGAATGAGTTGTGTGCAAAAATGGGAATGGGTTGTGTGTAGAGATGGGAATGAGTTGTGTGCAGAATCAGGAATGGGTTGTGTACAGAAACAAGAATGGGTTGTGTATAGAAATGGGAATGGGTTGTGTACAAAAATGGGAACGGGTTATGTGCAGAAATGGGAACAGGTTGTGTACAGAATCGAGAATGGGTTGTGTACAGAAATGACAATGGGTTGTGTGCAGAAATGGGAACGGGTTGTGTACAAAAACTAGAACTTTACATGTTGGTGAGAAAAATTTACCTGAACCGACTTTCAAAGAATTAAAAGACTTATTTTAATTTTGCATTTTTTGATTTTTTTGTGTCTTTGATATTTTATACCTTTTTCATTTGCATTTTCGAGACTTTAAAACAAGACGAACAACACAAAAATGACACGAGCAGACGAGGACAAAGACAGACAAATGAGACAACAAAAATGACCAAAACAAACGAATGAAAGATGAAGATGAAAAGAAAACGACATGACAAAAATATGGGAATCGGAATTGAGAATCGGTGAGGCACCTGAACCCAAAAAACACCCAAAGGAAAAGTGGGGATCAGGATCGGGAACAAACACGGAATGTGAACCTTCAAAAGTGCAAGGTGTCGGTTCCAATCGAAAACCCGAACATGAAAGATAGACAAACAATGGAAGTGAAGATTAGAATTGAGTTGGAACCAAGAATAGAAAGCTTTCAAAGAGGTTCAAGGTTTCAATTCTAGTCCAAAGTCCAATCTTGACACAAACAAGGAAAATGAAAACAAGTGGAAATCAGATTTAGAGCAACACCTAGAACCTGAACAATCTCTCGAGGACAAGTTTAGGTTTTGTTCTGAAACCTAAGCCCAATAAAGGAAAAACAAGCAAGGTTTGGGGGTTGTGAACAACTTCAGGACAAGACCAAAATTACAAAAAACACAAAACGAAAGATGAAAACCGAAACAAGAGAAGAGGGAAAAGACGAAACGGGAACAACAAAGTGAAAAAAATAACGAAACAAACCAGTGAAACGAAAGAAAACAGAGGGGATCCCCAAATTTTCCAAGCAAAAATGTGGGGTGTGTATGTAGGACATAACAAATGGTGACTCAGCTGGGAAAATTCTCTAAGCATTTTAAAATGCATAACTCTCCAAATACCCAAAGTCTCTGGTTTATGCTCATTAAAGATAATTTCTAAGAAGTGAAAACACAATCAAAACTAGGACATGTCAAAGGTTTGAGATGAAACTGAAATCTGTTTATATGTGCAAATGAATCATTTCCCTCCATAAGCATTGTCATGATCAAAGTGGAATGGACCCTACCTAAGCTACATAGTTTTAATTTACATCTCTTCCATGCAATGATATCCTAAGCATAGCTCTTCTACCAGCTAGACGTTTATAGCCCCGATAGAGATACCTTCGGTTCTCTCTAATCATTGCTCTACTACCAACCAGGCGTCTATAGCCCTAGTAGAGATACTTGACTCACCCTTTCTGATTGAGTTCATTTTTAGACTTTACTTTTATTTCCTCATTTTCTTAGATGTTGATTCTTTTAAAGTATATTTTTTGGTTTTCCCTCAATCCTTAAGTAGTGAAGCCTAAGAAGTGGGTTGAGAACCATGATGGACATCATGAAAGAAATGTAACCCTTTAGATTTTTCACTTGGAATAGAGCTACCCCACCCGATGTAAACTAACTAATGGATTTCTTAAGATGTGTAGATCATCCTAGAATTTCAAAAAATCCTCAGAAACTTCATAATGTACCAAGTCTTAATCCATGCTATCATTCCCTAGTTTGAAATGGATGAAGGCAAATCAAAATTTTCAAAGTAACCAATTGATCAAGTTTTTGAAAATATAGATAGAAGACTCTAGATAGATTCACCTTTAGACATAACTTGCATACAATGCCCTAGTTTACACTATCAACAAGAGGAATCCCTAGAAGAAGGACAAAAGAAATGAACAAGGAAAGAGAAGAAAAAAACACACGAGCACACAGACATGATGAACCAGCAAAACCAAAACAAAAAACAAGAACAAAAACTAGAAAACAAACAACCAAAGACCAAAAAAAGAAACAAAAATAAAAACAAGAGGACCCAAAAAAAGAAATATAGCAGAACAAAAGAAAACAAACCAAAATAGACAAAAAAAACCAAAACAAAAAGAAAACTAACTAATGTAGAAATTGACACTAACCAATCCTAATCCTAAACTAACTCCAAAACTGAGCTCTTCAAACATAAAATTGTGAAAATTTGTACATGAACTTGAATGATTTTTCATTATGTGCAAAAGTCTTAATTTGCTAGGTATGGTTCTCACACTAGAAAATTTGTCTTTATACTCAGAAATGTAAAGTTTATGTGCAATAAATTCATTTTGAGGGTATAAATTTTGAAATATTAATAGTTGTGTGTTCTCAGCCTTGTCATGATCTACCCACAAACACATTTTATTATCCCCAACATCATAATCAAACTGAAAATCATTAAAACAGAGAAGGTAATGAAAAGACACCACCTAATTTATTATCCTCTTCATGAGGTCTCAACTTATGGAACACTATTGCATTTCGCTCCAGTAAATGCATGTCAACATAATGGACATCCATTAGCAATGTATCATTAGCATTCAAGACATCAAAACCTGGTTCAAAATTTTTGTGCATATCCTTATCATAATCAACACTAGTCTCAAACAAAAAAATAGTGTGTTTGATTTCATACGGACCATTAAATTCAATCATGTTTTCTAAAATACAAACATCATCAGTTAAATCTTTACCTTCATCAACCTCTAAAGTAGTTTGTTCAACATCTTCCTTACCTAACTTGGCAATCTTTCTAGACAACAAGATATCAAAACACCTTATCTCAGAATATGAACCAAAAGGAAGAATCCTACATGGATCACCTAAAGTGAGATTTGTTTTACAATTGGGATATTCATTTACCAATATATTTGTATCCCACTCGGATGCAGATTCCCAGATTAGCTTGGTCTCCTCAGATGGACTGAGTAACAAATCATCCCCATTATCAACTTGCAAAGTCTGCAATCCCACCTCCTCTTGAGATGAAGCATTTCTTTCAACACTCTCTTCAAATATGTCACCCACCAAAGTTTGAAAATCAACATCCACCTCATCGCCATTGATGTCAGTGATATTGATACATGGTGAACAAGGATTTTCTTCAAATAGCAAATTTGAATGCACAGAGTCAAATCCAAGAAAAAACTTCTTCAGTTCATATTTCCACATATCACCAACTAAAACATGCAAGTCAACATAATGTTTACCATCATCAAGGTGAAATTCATTAATGCATGATAAATGAGGATTTTCTTCAAAAATCAAAACCAAGAGGATATCCCCTCATTTCATTCTCTTCGTCATGTTGGAGTGATTCAATTTCTGAGGTAGTCCCTCGATAATCCATTTGACCTTCCTCTATTTCATCCAACTGAATCTCATCATGCATTCCTTGTTGCAATAAAATAGTAAACTCATCCATGTCAATATTTTTATTAGCATTCAAATCCAATCTATTTTCTTGACATGTATAAATCTGGTCTAATCGGTCATCAGGTAGTGCTTGGCGAATCTGCACATCTACTTGACCTTCTTCTTTTGAAGAGTCATTTTGGCATTCAAGTCCTTGTCCTTGTCCATGACATTCATTTGTAATTTTATCCAAAGTATGTTGTTCTCTATTTCAATCTACTCATTATTCAATTTAGTAGAGTCATTTTCTTGTGTTGACTTATCAAAAGATGCTTCTTCCTTATCCATCATCATGCAAGGATCTACGAGTGTAAACTTATTTACCACATCTAATAAGTATGCACAAGGTAAAGAAACTTTGTCAGTTATAATATCTATTTCAACACAAGGCTTAAGGTCATCAAATGATGGAGATGGGTCAGACATTCCCTCAAAGTCACTCTCATTGTTTTGGATGTATTCATTATCATTTTCATGTGTACTAGCTATTTCATCTTCCTCATTGAGTGGAAAAGTATTCTAGGGATCTTCCATAAGTATTACTTCAACAATGATCAACTGTTTGAAATATAACTTCATCCTACCAAGGAAAACATGGCAATCCATATAGGAATGTTGATTTGTTCGATGTATCCTACATCCATTTGGCGTAACAAGTTCTGATAGCTTCAGATCTCCTAATTCTTCCAAATTCTCCCTTATTCGATTTAGAATATGTAGTATATCCAGCCAACATGAACCATGCTCGTTTGTCCATCCTTCATCTTGTTGTTCATCTTGTTTAAAAGAAATGTTCAAAACTTGTTGGAAGGAGATTCTTTAGTCATTGATTTTTCATGACAACAACCTTGTGTTAATATCTTATCTCTTTCAATACCATCGTTAGTATTAACATTTCCAATGAAACTAGATTTTAACTTGATATTTCCATTATTCTTTGAATTTATATCTATTTCATGCTCTTTGTCAAATAAAAAATCAAAATGATATACTTGCTCATCAAATCTTTCGCTTACAACTTCATTATGATTTAATATACTATGCTTTGGAATATGACTGAAAAGAGATGATATAGTCACAACTTCATTGGAAGGTGGAATACTTACTTCTATGGTTGGATTTTGTAAAGATAGGTTCTTCCATTGGTATTGTGTGGGATTGAATTGATATGAAGAGTTGCAAAATGTGGTGTTTGGAAGATTAGGAAGGTTGTAGCTGCTTGGTGAGATTGATTGCATCTGGGTAGGGATGGTGGGTAAACTGGCATAAGGCTGCAAAGGATGAAAAATTGAAAGCACATGGGTATTACAATCCTTATTTTGTCTATTCAAATTTCTCACATCATGTCCAGCCTATGCCAGTAAGAGAGCTTTGTTCAATGCATCATGTAGGGAGGTAATCTCCCCATAACGTTTAATTTTTATTGCAAACAAAGGATTTAAACCCCCATAGTAGTGTTCCTTTAGCATATAATCATTAATAGCCAGATTTAAATCTTGAACTCATTGATACATCAACAAAAACCTGTGATTAAATGGGTAAATTGATTCTAGTGGTGTCCTTTTTGTAGCTGCAAATTTAAATGATGGGTCTTGTGTACGTGCATAAGGGTCAAATTGATTGACGAATAAAATTTATAACTCCATCCATGAACAAATAAAATTTGGTGGGAGATTAACATACAATTTCCATGTTTTACCTTGAAGTGTTTTGACAAATAGTTGACACATTGTATCTTCATGACAAATCTGGTGTAAACCCATCAAATCCTTGAAAATCTTAACATGATCTTTAGCAATTTTCCCACTGTTAGGAAAAAATAATGGAAGCCTATTATGCATGTGATAAGGAATTTTATTAAGAATCTTGGGAATACACAAAGGGCTGCTCATCATAGCTGGGTTTTCCAAGGTCCAACCCACTCCAACTCACAACAATCCAAAATTGCTCAAGTGGCCTCCTTCTAGTGCCAGTTTTGTTAATGGCCATATTGACACAACAACATGTAGGCAAGATGTAATCACCTTACCTCTCTTGAAAAAGACAAATGATCGTTAAATAAATCATCTTCCAAGGTCCTAGATGTTGGGTCACAACATTGTTGTTTTGCTGAGTGGTGAATGAGGTTGTAATGTTCAAGGGGCCTGCTGGTTATTGAGCTTTTTGGTTGCTACAAGATCAAACTTCTACCTAAACCTACTCTAATCAGGGTATAAAAAAAGTAAAATATAGATCAGAGACACAAAAGGGAAAGAAATGTTGATTCATTTAGTCAACTAGACTTGTTACTCTTCAAGGAATTCCTTAACTAGAATTGCAAAAATAAATCAACCTGTAATCAATACAAAGCTGAACATTCATTCACAATGCAAACTTAAATAGTAGATCACAATCACAATTTGAACAAAAGAAAATAAACTTCATTCCTTGAAGAATTCCTAATCAAATGATTAACACAATGAATATCATTCCAGTGAACAACTTAAAGCAGGTTTAAATCCGATTGCTTCTACTGTTGTGAAATAAATAAATAACATTTACAAATCTAGCAAGCTTCACCAATGCACAAAAACCAATATCTTTGAGTTAACTTAGCTAAACTAAGAAATTATGACATTGCTATCAAGATTCAACCATGTAGTTTTCAAGTCAAACTCATTGACCCATTTACCTTGAAGTGTTTTGACAAATAGTTGACACATTATATGGACCATTCATTATCATGAGAGATGGGTTCTTGTGAACCACTACTCATGAATCTTGGGTCAATGAGTTTGACTCAAAAACTACACGGTTGAATCCTGATATCAATATCATAATTTGACATATTGTGGAAGAAAACCTCCTACTTATAAACTAAGAAAATTAGAAAAACGTACCATCTATCCTACTGCTAAATTCTAATCAGCTAACTTTTTTTTTCTAAAAAAAACTCTCTCTCTAACCCCTCCAAAATGAGCCAATTTGACAATAAATTGCTCAACTCCCCATAATTCCCTCTAAAAAATGAGACATCAAAACATCAAAAGCTATAGCTTTTGCATGCATACAATCACTCCTCACAAGAAACTTTCAGTTTCAGCCCTTGCTTGAATTTTGTTAACTTTTAGTTACATTTGTAGCTTCCAGTTTCATCTTTGAGTTACTGCTTTACACAACATCAATCAACATATTTTCCTCGAGATCACGTCAAACGGGCCCACCATACTTTTAGCTTTCTTTCAGTTTGATGATCTTTGTAAAATCTTCCTCTTTTGGTCATCCACTTTGTAAATCAAGACTATTGCATCTGTAAATCATCCAAATCCATTAATTAATCAATTAATAATTAAATTTTGAAATTAATTAATTAATCTAATGTATTTCAATTAAATGTGAATAAACTTGGTATTTCTATAATTGAAACAAAATTAAATCTCCTTATGAGAAAATATAACATTAAAATGATATTTCATGAGGATTTAAAATCCTGTTTTTGCTGCCCCTTGATCCCAAATGGGTTGTGTATGGAATCACAAATGAGTTGTTTGCAGAATCAGGAACGGGTTGTGTACAAAATCAGGAATGGGTTTTGTACAAAATCAGGAATGGGTTGTGTACAAAAATGGGAACAGGTTGTGTGCAGAAATGGGAGTGGGTTGTGTGCAGAAATGAGAACAGGTTGTGTGCATAATCGAGAATGGGTTGTGTAAAAAAATGGGAATGGGTTGTGTACAAAAATGGGAACGGGTTATGTGCAAAAACAAAAATAGGTTGTGTGCAGAATCAGGAACGGGTTGTGTACAAAATCGGGAACGGGTTGTGTACAGAAACGGGAATAGGTTGTGTACAGAAATGGGAACGAGTTGTGTACAGAATTGGGAATGGGTTGTGTATAAAAACTAGAACTTTACATGTTGGTGCCAAAAATTCACCTGAACCCACTTTCAAAGAATTAAAAGACTTATTTTATTTTTCGCATTTTTTGGTTTTTTTGTCTTTGATATATATATATTTTTTTTTGGCTTTTCGAGACTCTAAAACAAGACGAACGATGCAAAAATGACACAAGGAGATGAGGATGAAGATGGAAAAATGAGACAACAAAAATGACCAAAACAAACAAATGAAAGATGAAGACCATAGCAAACAAAACGACAAAAAGATGGGGATCAGAATTAGGAATCGGTGAGGCACCTAAACTTGAACAGCAGCCAAAGGAAAAGTGGGGATCGGGATCGAGTACGAACACAGAATGTGAACCTTCAAAAGTGCAAGGTTTTGGTTCTAGTACAAAACCCAAACTCGAAAGATAGACACAAAATGGAAGCGAAGATTAGAATCGAGTTGGAACCAAGAACAAGATCCTTCTAAAGAGGTTCATGGTTCTAGTTCCAGTCCAAATTCCAATTCTAACACAAACAAGGAAAAGGAAAACAAGCGGAAATCGGATTCATAACACCTAGAACTTGAACACTCTCTCAAGGACAAGTTTAGGTTTCGTTCTGAAACTCGAGCCCAATAAAGGAAAAACAAGTAAGGTTTGGGGGTTGCGAACAACTTCGAGACAAGACCAAAATGACAACAAACAGAAAATGAGAGACAAAAACTAAAACAAGAGAAGAGGGAAAAGATGAAATGTGAACAACAAAGTGCAAAACATAATGAAAAAACCAGTGAAATGAAAGAAAATAGAGGGGGTCCCCAACTTTTGCAAGAAAAAATTTGGGGCGTGTATGCAAGCATAACAACTGGAAAATACAGAGGTAAGTTACCTTTCAAATGCTTTAACTATTGAAAGATTGGTCATTATGCTTCAAGAAGTCCTATCAAAGCTTCAAAAGATAGACCTAAGGAGAATAAAGGAAAATCAATTAAGAGAAGTTATTATTTTAAAGAAGATGCTAGTATATCTGATGATGAATTCTTGTTCATGGTTCTAAATTTTGGAAGTAATTCTATTGACTCCAAGAGATTTATTGAGGAAAGTGCTCCAAAAGTAGGTCATAACATTGGAGGAGAAATGGTAACTACTTTTTATGCTAAAGAGGAGAAGAACAATTAGATCATTGACAGTGTATTCTCAAATCACATGACAGGTGATAAGAGTAAGTTTGTTAAGCTTGAGAAGTTTTAAGGTGGTTTAGTTAAGTTTGGTGATTAAGCTTGAGAAGTTTTAAGGTGGTTTAGTTAAGTTTGGTGATGATACATCTACTAAGATTTTTGGAAAAGGTTCAATCAGTTTTGATAGAAAGAATAATACAAATGGCATTCTTTATGTTAAGGGTTTGTGGCATAACCTTTTAAGTGTAGGATACATGTGTTGAAAAGGATATAATCTTGATTTTTAGGATAATGTTTGTGTGATTAAAAAAGGGTCCAAAACTATGGTTGTAGCAAGAAGCACAAGTGGAATTGTTTATCAACTTAAGGGTGAAAATGGTCAATACTTTATGCCTTAGATTAATGAAAGTTGGATATGGAATAGAAGAATGTGTCACATCAATTTTGATAGCCTAGTGAGAATTAGTTCAAATCAAGCCGTGAGAGATCTGTCAAAGATTACAAAGCCTATCAATGTTGTTTGTAAGGAATTCTAGATTGGGAAGCAAGCTAGAAAGAGTTTCAAAATTAAAGAACAATATACTACCAATCATTTGGAGTTGGTGCATATAGATATTTGTGAACCTACCAAAATAATAAGTTTTCAAGGTGATAGGTAATGCATGTTGTTGATTGATGGTTATTCTAGAATGACTTTGGTTACTTTTCTCAAAGAAAAATTAGAATCTTTAGATAAATTTAATTCATTCAAAGCTATGGTTGAGAATTAAATGAATATGAAAATTAAATTTTTAAGATCTGACAGAGGTGGAGAGTTCACCTCCAATGAGTTTAACACTTTTTATGAAGATCATTGAATAAAGAGTAATTTATCATTCCCTAGGACTCCTAAGTAGAATGGAGTTATGGAAAGAAAGAATAGGCCTATTAAGGAAGTAGCAAGGACAATGATGAAGGAAGAAAATATACCAGATGTCTACTAGAGAGAATAAATTCATACTACAATCTAAATACTTAATAGAGCACTTGAAAAGACAAATAGTTCAAAGACTCCCTATGAGTTGTGGTATGGAAGAACCGCTACTATAAAATATTTCAGAGTGTTTGGAAGAAAATGTTAAATCAAAAGACATGAAAACTTAGAAAAGTTTGATGCAAGATCTGATGAAGGAATCTTCCTTGGATATTCTACAAGAAGAAAGGTTTACCGGTGCTACAACAAGAGGTTGAAAAATATTGTTGAAAGTGCAAGTGTCAAAGTGGATGAAGACTTACATAAAATTTCAGTGATGATAGATGGATATGAATCAAATGAGTCCTCATATAGAGAAGAAGAAAAATGTAAGGATAGTGAGGTACAGGTTGAAGAGGAAGAAGCTCTAGAAAGGATCCCTAAAACCCCTAATTATGTGTAGAAGAATTATTTCGAAGATCAAATCATTAGTGATAAAATAAGAGGTGTATTGATAAGAAGAAAAGTTTCTATTATAGAAAAACAAGTAAACTTATGTTTACTTTCCAAAGTGGAGCCTAAAATAGTGATTGAGGCATGCAAAGATGAATTTTGGATCGAGGATATGGAAGAAGAATTGATGTAGATTGAGAAGAATCAGACTTGGGAACATGTCCCAATACTTGCAAACAAGAATGTGATTGGAACTAAGTGGGTGTTATGGAACAAGCTAAATGAGAGTGGAGAAGTGGTAAGAAACAAGGAAATACTTGTGTGTAAAGGATACTCACAAGTAGAAGGAATAAAATTTGAGGAAACATTTTCTTTGGTGGCAAGGATAGAATCTATTAGGATGTTTTTGGCTTTTGAAATATATAAGGATTTCAAATTTTATCATATGGATGTGAATTTTACATTCTTGAATTATGAGTTGGAAGAAGAGGTTTATATTGAACAACCAAAAGGCTTTCAATTATTAGATAATCATGATATGGTATGTAGATTGAAGAAGGCATTATATGGACTCAAGAAATATCCCAAAGCTTGGAATGCAAGATTGGATAGGTACTTGTTTCTGCAACTATTCAATAAAGGTACCTCATATAGTAATCTTTATTGAAAAGTTAAAAAAGATCAAAGATTGATTGTGGTTGTGTATGTGATGACATAATATTTAGAGGTAATGAAGCAATGTGCAAGATATTTATAGAAGAGATGAAATATTTTGAGATTTTTATGTTTGGGAAGATGAATTTCTTCCTTGGACTTCAAATAATTCAAACAAAGAAATGGATATTCATATCACAGTCCAAGTATATCAAGGAAATTTTGAAGAGGTTTAGGATGAAAGAATCTAAACCGGTATGTACTCCCATGGTTATTGGTTGAAAGTTGAGAAAGAATGATGAATCTCCTAAGGCTGATCAGAGCAAGTACAAACAAATTATTGAAGGACTTCTATATCTAACTGATACTAGACCGGATATCATGCTTGGAGTTTTTCTTGTGTCTAGATTTCAAGAAGATCCCAAAGAGTCACATGTGACAATAGTGAAGAGGATATTCAAATATTTGAAAGGAACTTTGGAATATGGCTTGTGGTATCTAAAGGATAATGATTTCTCTCTAAGTGCTTATACAAATGCAAATTGGGCAAGTTGTGTGGATGATAGAAAGAGTACAAGTGGTGGTAATTTCTTTCTTAGAAGTGGGTTGGTGTTCTAGATAAGTAAGAAGTAAGATTCAATATCATTATCTACTACAGAGGCATAATACATTGGTACAACATCATGCTACACATAGGTGTTGTGGATGAAGAAAAATTTGAAGGATATCAAAGTGGTATATGATGAACCTATTTCTATCTTATGTCATGATAAAAGTGCTATCAATATTTCAAAGAATATGATAATTCATTCAAGTACAAAGCATATTTCAATCTAGTATCACTTTTAGAGAGAGAAGGTGGAAGAAAATGAGGTGAAGTTGGAGTATGTACCTACTAAGGACCAAGCTGAAGATATCTTCACAAAGGTCTTCCTAAGGATACTTTTGAGTATCTCTAGGAGAAGTTGGGGGTTATTGCCCCTACTTATTTCAACTAGATGCATAATGGTATGTATCAGTCTAGTAGATCTCAATATTCATTCCTTGTTCTGGACTAATATTGGTGGCTAATTTTAGGAGGAGTAGGTAGTGGCATTGTTGGTTGTTACAGTTAGGGGGGGTTATTGTTATAATTTTCTTTTGATATTGTCCTTTGAAGCCTTCTCAAAGGAAGTGAATGCAAAGGTTGTAGAGAAGTTGTTACTTATAGGTGTTGCCTTTGAGGGAGAGAAATTATATGTGATTGATGTCAAAGGAAAGCAAAGAACAAAAGATATTTTTTCCCTTTTCCATTAATGTCAAAGGGGGAGAGAGGTTTAATTGAAAAACCATATGAAGTAAGGAGGAGAGAAGTCCTATGAAAGAGAAAGCAATGAAAAGTATAGATGCTTGTGTAAGGGGGAGTAGTGTGCACTATGGTACAGTATATGAGTTGGTGATTAGAAATGTTTTTTTTGTTGATGGGTTTTCCATGTGTTTCCATCAATGACAAAGGGGGATATTGTTGGAAGTTTTTGTTTTTATTGATGTTAATAAACCTTTTTTGTTGCATTGATGTCAACCTATGGAGATTCTTTGATTGGTTGTGTTATGTTATCATTAGTAGTATCATTGATGTCAACCTCTAGTGTTGCTTTCATAAGTATGTGTTGGTGATGTTAAACCTCTTGTGTGGTTGAGATGCTGAGAAAGTGTTGTAGATGATGAGATGATGTTTGTTGGGCTTGGTTTCCAAGTGATTTTGTGAAAATTTGAATAAAAGACGAAACATTGTGGTAGAGTGATGTTTAGTGTTTTTCTCTACATTTATTCATGGCTGAAGATATACTTGTATGGTTTGGATATGTTGATCAGAGGTGTTCAAAGGTGTTACATACATAGTTTCTTGTTTTGTATCAATGTGTAGAGAAAGTTGTATTCACTAGTGTGTGAACTATGAAAGTAGTGTTGTTTGGGAGAAATGGTTTTGCTCCACATTTCTCCATAGTTTAATTTATAGAATTATGGATTTTGAAGTGTGATTATATTGCTAGGATCTATCTTTAGTCTAAGTTGTTTGTGTTTTGGTGCTCCACAAGGTTGGATTCAAGTTTTGCAATATGTGCAAGGTTAGCTGGTTGTGTATAATTAATATTCTCTTCTAGTGTATGATGTTGTGAAGGATTTTTTGTATTTTAGGGTGTTGATGGAATATTCTATATTATGTTCAAGTGATGTATTTGGTCCATGATTCATCTTTGGATCAAAGGAATCATGTATTAATTGTTTAATGTGTCAACATAGGTTCAACCTAGCTTGGGTGTTTACACTAATTGTGGATATGCTTCGGTGTTTGTGAAATCCTAGTGTATCATAGCATGTATGTGTGTATTTGGGTCCAATTCAAGGTGTGTTATTGTCTACCTTCATTCCTTTTACACCGCGAGAATGTTTTGGTTTTGAACTAGTTTAAATTTGCATGTTTTAGGTGAATAACTAACCTTGTAGATTGCTTTCAAGGTGTAAGATGGTATATATGTGTCGGTAGATGGTCAACGCTCCCCTTAGGATTTGTGACATGGAATAACTACCTCCCATGGATTTGTTAACTCTGGTTATTATATTAGGCATTAATAGGTTGATCTTTTGGTGCAATGACAATCATGGGGCCAACAATTAGTATCAAAGCCAAAGGTGTCGATTTCAATTCCCCTTGAGTAATGTTGAGGTGGAGATTATTGGCAGATGGTCCATTCTCCACTTGGGATTCATGACATGGAATAATTTCCTCCCGTGGATCCATTATCTTTGGCAGTTGTATCAAGCATTAAAAATTCAATCTTTTGGTGCAACGACAACTGTGGGGCCAACAATATGTGTGATTATTTGATGGAGGAAACATGAGAGAAGTGTGTAATGCAAAGTGTTGAGATGTGAAGTGTGAAATGTAGTGTGAGATTTAATACCTAATACTACTAGAAGTAGTGAGACAAAGTTGTCTACATTCTACAAAGAGAGTGAATGTTCTGGTGATGTAGTGGTGGAACTTTTCTATTGCTCTGAGATGAATTTCTCATTGCAACAATATTATTTATTTTCTTTTGAATTTGGAAGTGAGCCATTGGTAGTGATCCCTTTTCTTCTCTTTGGGAAGTGATCCATTTGGTAGTGAGCCTATTGTATTTGATATTTCAATTACTTTATATTGTGAGCTAATCCTCACAGTGGTTTTCCCTTCCTAAGTTTTCCACATAAATTTTGTGTTCTCATGTGTTTGGATGTGTTTTATTTAATGTTTCTGATGTTTATATTTTGCTAATGCATGAAAATGGTTTAATGGTTGTTAAGGGTTTAATAATTAGTGCATATTTGAATGTTAATGAGGGTTTGATGTTTTTTTATGAATACAGGATTCACCCCCCTCTCAGTTGTCTTATGTATTCAACATGAACAAAATAAAATCATTGACACATTTATTAATTCCACTTTATCTAGTCTTAAATCTTATCCCAACATCTTCACTACTTGTCAGATTTTTTGGTGCAAGAGAGTGCAATCATTGACAATCATGTTTGTTCTTTTCCTAATATCTCACCTCTTTGTGAAGGTATCTTGGTGTCAAAGGATCTAGTCATTAAGTGTCATGAGAATATTATTTACTTCTCTCCCAATACATGTCCTACTTGGAAAGATATTTTGGCACAAGAAGATGAATTCATGGATACATTTTTCTCAAAAGATAGTAAGATGAATTGCATAGATGAAGATGCTAAATTGACATTAGATCCCCCATCGATAAAATATCATCAACAAGTAGTTAACTCAATTAAGGTTATGAATGGAAAATTGACTATTGGATCTCATTTAATTATTGGACCTCCTAAAAATCCTCTAATTATTGAACCTCCCAAATCACCTCTCATTATAGGACCTCCTAAACCCCATGGAAATATCTTCAACTTTGAAAAACAACTCACTAGTAATCATAAGAAACAAGATGTGTTGCAACAACTAAGTTATCATATAGTTTCTCACACATATAACACTAGAAATAATAATCAACCAAAACAAACACCAAAATCCATTCCATTACCTCAACCATACCTTCCACCCTCACCTAGTCTTCCTCAACATGGTGGTAAATAATATGATCTTGTTGAGAAATTTCGTAACACTCCAGTCAAGATATCTCTTTGGGACTTGATTCAAACATCACCTACATACCACAAGATTATCCAAGAGGATTTATACAAGATTTATGTCTCAAATTTTGTCAAACCAAATGATGTAGCCAACTTGTTTGATTGTATGCAAGTGACAACATTGGCTATTATATTCCCTCAGAATGAATTGCCCTTGCTTGAGATCCAAAATAATCATGAAGCTTTAATAATAATGGCGATCATTAATAAAATTGGGGTTAGATGTACTCTCATAGATAATGGATCAAGTCTTAATGTTTTTAGCATTGATCTTCTAGATAAAGTTGGTGTGGATAAGAATCTTATAGAGTATAATTTTGATATTTCTATTTGTGGCTTTGATAATATTAGTAGGCAACCATTAGGGACAATCACACTACCCATTAAGGTAGGGATTTTTATTTTTCCTACCCCTATCCATATCACGTCTAGACCTCTTTCATACAATATTCTCCTAAGTAGACTATGGATTCATTTCATGAAGGGAGTCTCATCTACTCTTCACTGTGAGATGAAGTATGAATATAATAATGAGATATATTTAGTAAAAGTGGATGAACAAAGTTATAATTCACAAGTCGAAGCCGAACATAGTACCTCCAACTCTCTTAATAATTTGACCCCAACTTTAAAGTTAGATCCTATACATGTTGAAGATTGTATCTCACCTATAACAAAACTCTTAGACAATGATTGGGGTTCATTATATTTTACACCCTCCTTTATGAAAGAGTACAAAATCTCACAATCTACTCCTAAATATTCTTATGTTTCATTTTCTCAATCTAGTTCTACATCAAAAAATCCAACAACATCTCCCCTCGATGGTGATGGGTTCTATTTAGCTTTCGTCCCTCATGTGTCAGTGATGCCTAACTTTTAAAAACTAAAAAATTATTTGTGTTCGTGTGAAAGAACCAATTCTTCTCATGAGCATTTAGATACAACTTATTCATCTAAGTTGGAAGGGTGTTATGGGCTTGGATAAAAAATTCTTTATAAAAATGGATATAATGAAAACATGGAACAAAATGATAAGCATCAAGTGAAGTCTATAACGTACTTTTCTAAAATAGGTTTAGATTTCCAACCTTTTTCCCCATCGTCTTATGCTCCATCATCTACTATATTCATGACCTCTTGTGGTAAGTGAGCCAGCTTTTCTTCACAAGAGAAAGGAATATCTCCTACTACTTATTCTATATCTGAGCAAGAGCATATTTTTTTGAGGCTCCTCAACACATACTTGATTACTCTTCACCTTCCAACATGATTTATTTTTTATAGAAATAACTCTTTTTGTTCATATCATCAAGTGCACGGTCATTCCACAAATGAATGTTAGGCCTTGAGTAGTAAAATAAAAAAACTTAGTGATTGTGGTACTCTTCCCTATATTGATGCACCTAGTCCTTCTAAATAATATTGATCTCTTCTATGGTGATTCTTCTCACTATGTGGCATTTTTAGTTTCATGTGTTTTCTCATTCCCATTCATGATGGTACAATTTTGAGTGTAACCATATATTTTTTTGTGGTAGTAGCACGATAGTATCTAGTGTGATTTTTCTTGTCTCTACAATTGGGGGGCAAGGATTGTTGGAGTTGAGAAGATACAACACCACAGAAGTCCAAAAGATTTTCACAAGCAAATAACCTGTTACAAGGAGAAGCAAAGAGAAGCAACAAAGGAAATTCTCAAGAATGTGGAGCAATGTATTCATCTAAAAATGTAAAATCAATAATGATACAAAAGATAGTTTTCAACTACATATAGATGAAAACTCTAAAAAGGAAAATCTTAGGCTTGCACAATAATAGTTAATAAAGTAATTAATTATTATGTACCTAATGTTAGCTTAAGTGAAAAAGAGGTAAAAGAGAACTTTACGTAATTAAACAAATATTGTTTAATTAATAAAGTAAATACCCAATTACTCTAACAACCCCCTTAAGATAAACATAGGGAGAAGCTAAAACCTAGAAGAAGCTACTGAAAGAAAAAACAATGGGTCCCAGCAACAAAGCCTGATCAGGTACCCATGTACAAAATCAATGCAAATTAAATGAAATGGGGTAAAAGAGAAAACCCAATGGGAACAAAAATCCTCCCCAAAATAGAATGCAAGGAAGGAATGCAATGCACTAATGAAAGAAGGATAGGAGGTGGATAACATGATACCCCCCATAGACAACTTCTATTATATAAGTACATGTACAATGATCTCCATAGGAGAGATAGAAAGAGAGAAGAAGGCCCCCCCACAATGAAGAAACTCCTATCACAATGGTAGATGTCTGATGTAGAATCCAGAAGGAGATCCTGAAGCGACAAATGATATTCCTCCCCTTGGGAAGAAATGGATCCATGGACTTGTATCGAAGAAACCCTGTGAAGAATGATGAACCAATCTGTCTCAAGATGTGTGTCATGATAGGATGCTAAAGAGTCTCACTGTCTGAACTGAAACAAATAATGTCAAATCCAAATTAATGTGGAGAATACTGAAATGCAACCTCTGAATGCACGGATAATGGTGGGCGAACAGTGATAACCTGATTGTTAAGGTAGATGAGATGAATGTCCTCATAATAATCCTTTAAATCTGTAATATAGGACTCCACAAACAAGAAAGATATGTTTGCAACATAAGAGTCCAAAGTAGCTATGTCTGGAAGATGTATGATTCCCTGTTGCACTGAATTAAGAACAACAAGAGATTCTGATGAAGTCTCAGTCTGAAGAGTAGGAACTATGAGACAGACCTCTGATCCATCAGAATAAGTGAGGGTGTCTAAATACTCAAGCTCCTCTAAAGTATCATGATCAAATGGTGTATTCTCCCACCAAGCAATGGGTATGAGACAATCTAAAGCAGGATCCTCTAGGAATGGAGATAGAATAGGGTCTCCATAGATCTCCCAAAGACATGTCCAAAGTGGGTGAGGACAATCAATGTCCGATATAACCAACACAATGTCATGATCAACATTAGACAATATAAGTCATACTATGTGATTTCTAATAATATCCCATGCTAATCTACCCTCTAAAGTTACTGGTTCAGGTATGAGATAATACAAATAAGGCAAAATATTAAGCCACCTACAATGTGTAAGTATACCCTTTGCCCATGACTCATAATTACCCTGTTCCAGAAGAACAACTAAAGGGTGAGTAGAGAAACCCATGATAACTCTTCAAATGAAAAAATTCAGAGACTAATGATCTCAGCAATGATAAATCATATCAACATAACCCATCCAACGCAAACAAACCCCATGTAGGAGCCAAGATGACTAAGTAATTGAGCAAAGTGTAAAAACACACAAAGCTGAATAAAAAATACCTGATAAATATTCTGGTAAAATAGACTATAGATTTGGAAAGAGCACTATAACACCTTTCCAACGCCTATTCGTTTGCACAAAATGGACAGACACTATGGCCAAAAGTTATGAATTTTTCAAAAACTGAATTTAGCTTGCAGGAAACGAATTTTTTAGCAAAAAACGTTTATTTCTAACTTGATTTCTAGAAAATCTACTCACTATTTGTAGACAAAAATAAAAACCCAGAAATCATTTCTTGATCCAACAAGCAGAATACAAGAAAATGATTTTTTTTTACTTTCAGCCAAGAGAAAAATGATGTGCGCCGTTTTTTCAACAGTGATTTTCTCTAGATCTGTGCAAGATATGCAAAATCTAAAAGATACCCAGTTCATATTTCGACACTGGCTACAAAACTTAGAAATCGTTTTTCTTGCAAATGAGTAAAAACAAAATTTTTGAAGAAAAATGATGATGGCTCCAATAAAAAATGGCTTGCAACAAACCCTTGTAGCTCCAAAAATCTTCAAAACAAGAACAAGCAGTTGTAGATCTGAAACTCTGATACCATGTTGGAGTTGAGAAAATACAACACCACAAACCCCAAAGATCACCTACATGCAAATAACCTGTCACAAAAGAAGAGATGGAGACAAACAAGCAAGGATTCTCTGGAAACTAAAAATGTAAATGATTAAATGCAACTTAGGATTAATATGCAAACCTAAGTTAACTTATGCTAGTGTAATAAATAATTAATTACACTAACACCCCCCCATAAGTGCAACTTAGGGAGGCTAAATAAGCATGCACCTAAAATTAAGATGAATGCAAGAAAGCATGAATGGGTCCAGACAACAAGGCCTGATCAGGTACCCATGTACAAATGCAATAATGAGGTAGAAAAGGAAAACCCAGTGGGACAACCCCCCCATACAATGAGATGATTGCAACAAAGAAGCAATGGAAGAACACTGTGGAGTAATACTGGAACTGCAATCTAGCAAACAAGGAAAAATACTTCTATCTACAAGAAACCATATCATAATCATAATAATGCAACAGCAGACCTGATGCCATGGAACACTCGAAAACACCAAACTGGAACAACCCTGGAATCCGTAAAGCAACAGTAGATGATAAAATGATGACAGAATCTAGAAGCTGTGAATCTTGATGCCGATGTCAGACTGAGACTAAAACTTTTCCATGGGAATAAGTACCATAAAGACTCAAGAATATTAACTACAAATTTAGTGGCCTTGAAACTGAGATGGATTCGAAATGAATCTGATATGTGTCAAGCTAAGACAAAAAAGTGGCCAAAAGAAACTAAGAAACCAAATTACAACCCATGTGAGTTGTCATCAAAACACAATGAAGATCAAAGTGCATGCACACTCTAATCAGATTATTATGTAAGAAACCCCCTTGATGGAACTTTATATTAGTTCATTTATTACAATACCCAATGATTGCAAAAGGAGAGAATGTCTAAATATGGAAAAACAGAAAATTAAAAGGAGTGCATACACAAACCAATGTTCACATCTATCTCCATGATGAAAAATAACCTCAAAGTTGTGTAGATGATCAAATCTGAAAAATGGCCTAGACCACTATGAAGTGCTCAAAACAAACTTTCCGTCAATATCTTGTTTGCCAAAAATGGACATCGTGGCCAAAAGTTATGAATTTTTCAAAAACTGAATTTAGCTTGCAGGAAACGAATTTTCTAGCAAAAAACGTTTATTTCTAACTTGATTTTTGGAAAATCTAATAACTGTTTGTAGACAAAAATAAAAACCCAAAAATATTTTGATGCTAGAAACAAAACCCATAAATCGTTTTTTGATCCAACAAGCAAAAGATGAAAAAAAAAAACCTTTAGCCAAGAGAAAAATGATGCCCAATGCTTTTTAGATTACGATTTTCTCCAGATTTGTGCTAGATATGAAAAATCTAAAAATACCCAGTTCAGATTTCGACGTTGGCTACAAAACCCATAAATTATTTTTCCTGCAAATGAGTGAAAACTAAATTTTTGAAGTAAAAATGATGACGACTCCAATAAAAAACGGCATACAACAAACCCTTGTAGCTCCAAATAGCTCCAAACTCTTCAAACAAGAACAGACATGCAGCGGGAAAACTTTGATACCATGGTAGAGTTGAGAAGATACAATACCACAGAAGCCCAAAAGATCTTTGCAAGCAAATAACCTGTTACAAGGAGAAGCAAGGAGAAGCAACAAAGGAAATGCTCAAGAATGTGGAGCAATCTAAAAATGTAAAATCAATAATGATACAAAAGATAGTTTTCAACTACATATAGATAAATACCTTAAAAAGGAAAACCTTAGGCTTGTACAATAATAATTAATAAAGTAATTAATTATTATGTACCTAATGTTAGCTTAAGTGAAAAAGATGTAAAAAGGAACTTTACGTAATTAAACAAATATTGTTTAATTAATAAAGTAAATACCCAATTACTCTAACAAGGATAACTAGTTTTGGGATGTGTTTATTTTTTTCAAGGATCCCCTCTTCCCCTCTTGTTTCCTTAAAATACCAACATAGAAAGTATTTTGAAATTTTAAGGGGGGGCATATTACCCCTATCCATTCCATAAATGTCTTGTGAGATTTGACTTATTGACATACACCTTTGGTGGTGGTTTTTTTTATAACACCTCCCGAGGCGTGGTTATCAATTCATCCCTTGTCATGCTAAACTTTGTACACCCCTTGAGGTGATTTATGTCCCTATAATGTTAAATGTTTCCTTTGATGTTAAACTTTATATGCTCCCTAAGTCATGAAATAGAAAACATACCACTCAAGAACACCAAAATAGAGCCCAAGAAAATGGTAAGCCACACTGCATAAAACTATGAAGCATCAGCCTTCCTCCACTACCAACCCACCTGATTTTCCAATCCATCCTCCACCTCTAAAAGTGGGGGCTCCCCTCTATAGGAGATTATGATATGAAACCCCTTACAACTAAAACCCCATCTCTCTAGGCCAAACAAGCTCCACCTCAATAGGAACCAACACTCCACCTCAAAAGGAGAAAACTCCCCTTCTATAGGAGACAACAATAAAATGAAAATGTACACCATTCAACTCCGAAAATACCACAAAAATAACTATAAACCAACTAATATTCTAACATGAGATTTACCCCAACTATTTGAAACATGATTAAATGGAATAGATTCTTCCCAAAGATAGTGAGGTCTCCAAGGGACTCTAAAATACATCTAGGGACTTGAGAGAGGAAGGGAAATTCTCAAAAAATACCTCACTCAATCTCTCTTCTTAAGGAAAATTCAAAACAACTTGAAAAAATCACTATACATTGGGTTCATATACACAAAACACAAGCATATGGGAAAGAACCTATCTCACATTCTAAAGATGACATAATTAGAAATTTTCTAACATATTAAGTTTTTTTTTTTCCTAATTCAAATATGATCTAAATTCATTTTACCAACATATAAATAGTGATAAAAAGAATAATAAATTGCATGTGCATTTGAAACCAACATCAAGATTCATTTTGGTTAAATTTCCTCAAAAAGTGGGTGTTTATTAACTTTTTGATTAAATTTCCTAAATAAAATTTGTTCCCCTTGGTCTTTTGTCTACTCATGTTATCACTTTATTGATAATTATTTGTCTAGAAGATATTCCCACTTATGCATTAGGAAAAGAAGCCAAATTTCCTAAAGAGGGGGAGTTTGCTCCTTTTGATGTGGAGTGCTAGTTCCTATTGATGTAGAGCTTGTTTGGCCTAGAGAGATGGGGTTTTGGTGGTAAGGGATTTTATATCATCCTCTCCTATAGAGGGGAGCCCCCTCTTTTAGAGGTGGAGGATGGGTTGGTATTGGAGGAAGGCTGATGCTTCACAAATTTCTCTTGTGTGGCTTACTATTTTCTTAGGCTTTGTTTTGGTGGTTCTAAGCCGCCGGTTTACTATTGCCTACCTAATTCAAGCTATGCTCAAGGATAATTATGTGGGTTCATAGTCCTTGTCAAAACGTTATTATTAGGGTTTAAGGTCCCTTCGTTTCAATTTTTAACTTCCCTATTGAAGTGGGGAGTTTGGATTCATTGGGTGTTGCTGAAAAGTGTTAAGTTGTAGTCTAGCTATTATAAGTTGATGGTTGTTGAGTTGGATTAGGCGATTCTTACCTTTTATGGTTTTAGTTCCCTTTCTTTTCTTGGGTTTAAGGTCTCAGTCAAAACCTTGTTGTATAGGGTTCAAGGTCCCTACAAAACCTTTGTCTAGCTGGTATAGTATTGTATTTTCTTCTTGATGCTATACTATTGTTGGGTTGTTGTTGGTCTATGATTTATCTTTTTAGCAGCATATTTTTCTTGTTCTAGGTTTCAAGTCCCTTCAAAACCAATTTGTAATGGGTTTCAGTGCCCCATCAAGATTCTATAAAAATAATGATAGCTTTATCACCCCTTGTGCATTTGGATTACAATATATCTAGTATGAGGTTCTAATATAGATGGTACAAATACAAATGAGGACACAAACATCCTAAATTAAATATTTGATCCATATTATAATAATTATAAAATTTAAATCAAGGAGTAGAGGAAAATCCAATTTTACACAAATTTGAAACTCATCATAGATCCTAAAAGTCTCAAATGGTGGTTCATCACCACCCAACCATGTGGTATCATTATGTCTACTACACTATGCTAGGATATAATCACTTGGGTACAAAAAAACACTAACACAAAACAAGGAGAGTGAGGCCACACACAAGACAAATAACTATGAAATCCTATCATAGCACACACATACCAATAATTATAATCAACTATCATAGTATACACATGCCAAACATGTATAATTAACCATCATAACATAAACATGCTTAAATGAATGACATCATCAACATATATGTATAATAGATAATACACATCACATATCATACACATGTCTAATTATTAATAATTGAACATATTTATTAGCACATTTAATTAATTTATCTCAACCAATCACACACATACTTGGAAAGATTCAAGTTCCGCATAAGATAGAAAATTAAGTGGAAAGAAGGATAGAAGGATGGGGATCTTAGAGGTATAACAAGAAGTGTTATCACTATATATCTACAAATAAGATAGATTGAGTATTCATCTCCATTGCAAGGAAAGACCACTCAATGACATCCAACAAATATTTGGGTGTCCATGTACTTTATTCTTGTAATGATCCTTTACAAGTAATCTATGTATGGCATAAAATTAGCATCTTAGTTCATTTTATTTACTCAATGAATTTTTATTATCACTTAATTAATAACTATTTGGCTGTTGTATCCTAAAATAAAAAAAAATATTTTGGTTAATGGTGATAGGAATAAATTTTTAATTTTGGTTTTTCATGTACATCCAAATGTATGGTGGTCATTAATGATAATGCACAATAGGTGTTTAAATTTTTTTCCCCTTGGTCTTTTGTCTTCTCATGTTATCACTTTATTAATAAGTATTTTAGTCTAGAAGGTATTCCCACTTATCCATTAGGAAGAATTCCCTTGCATGAAATCAATTAGTTGTCACTCTAATTGGTTGAGGGCTTGTTCCTCCTAGTTGAGTAACCTCTTATGTAGGTTTACTATGGTGTTGTGAGTTTCATTGGGTGTGTTTAGGAATTGTACTCGAGGTAGATACTTCCCTCATCCTACTCATTTTGTGTTTGTGAGAGAATGTGATTGTAGGTTAAAAGCTAATCATCCTATGGTGAATCTCCACTCTCTTCATAGGATCGTTGTGGTAAATTTTTCATATGATTAGTAACATCTTCTATTTGTACCACCTTTCTTGGAGCATCGGTTTCAATTTCTCATATTTTTCCATGATTTTAAATATCACCATGACATCCTTTTCATGTATCATGGATTCATTCTTTTAAAATATTATTTTCTTGGATAATTCCTTAGGTGTGAGGCTTGGAGGATTACATTTTCCCTAGTAATTATACTAAATAATGAAGTGCATCTAATCTAACTCCTTCTCTTAATCTACTAGTTAAATATATTATTCATTTTAAGTGCACAGATGGTCAAACACTTCTAGGACTAATGCCTTACATTGAGTCATAGATCCATAATCAACTAGAATACACAACATAAAAAATGACAAAAATGGCATGATACTAATAACTAAACATACTTAATCATCTCTCTACAAACTCTAGAAATCTATATGCAATAAGGAAAATACCATTACAAATATAAATCATCTATGCATTAGAGTATTGTGACACATTAGATTTTTATTTCATTCATACCAACAAATGTGGCAAGATAAAACCCTAAGCTAAGAAGAACTTTTCACACTTCATCACTTGGAAGTTTCCCTAAAGATATACAAATGGTTAGGATAAATTATTTTATAAAATTTTGTTACACATTAGCTACCTTTTTGTGATTAAAAAAATGAGCTTCTCTAACTGTGAATATACATGCAAGCTTTTAATCTTTAGAATATTCTCAGTATTGTAGTCACATGAAAATTGAGAATTGGTTGACAATTATTCTAAAAAATGAGCTAATATTTATTAATTTTTATTTTTTCTAAATCCTTGTAGGAATTTGACTGATAACCAAATATCATTGATGTGGAATGTGGAAAAAGTTGAAATCCCTTGAAATATTCTAATATGGTGACCTAGAGATGGCATAGGATTACCTGCATCTAAAATTTAAGCTAGTACATTCATGGAAACGTGGCATTATTCATCATCCACAATAAATATTTAGCTTGGATTCACACCCTTTAGATAAACAAGTTTTTATAGGTGGGAAAGTCAAACATATTCATTAATGGCATATTGGTAGTTTTAGGGGAATGGAGGAAGAAAATTGGAAGATTTTTTTTTTTTAAAAATGGAATAGGATGTGATCTAATAGGACATGCAATGTTTCAAGTTAGGACTAGAGGTTATAAATAGATGGATAAATTTAAGCCTTAAAGCCCCTCAAAACTATGTAGAACAAGTGAAATGAATGAATGAAATGCATAGGATAAATTTTAGTAATAGTTTGTGGGAATGCATATTAGGAAAACATGTCTAAATAGATGGAAAGATATCCAATAGTCAAGATGAAGTCCACATGAGAAGAAGAAATTAGAAAAAGGGATTTAGAAACCTTTGTGGGAATTCAATGCAAAAGTGGATGGTGGAAGTGAATATTGGGATGAAGGTCTAAATTTCAAGATGAAATAGGAAAGTTAATAAAAGAGCAATGGAAGAGAATGTGGGGAAATTTTTAGAAATGCAGAAAAGATTAGGAGGATGAACACATATCTAAATACTATTAGGGTCTTGCAAAGAATAAAATGTGGAAAACACATAAGGTTTTAGGACCTTTATAGAACTTTAAGGATACCAAATGTGGGAAAGGACGAGAGGACCAAAGGTGGAATAAATTCTCAAATCCACAATGAGATCCCAAAAAAAAGGGTGGAATAAAAGGAAATGGAATTAATGGAAGAGAGGAAGGGGTGATGGGCCTTTTATAAGTTTTAAGTAGGATTAGACACTAGAACAAGATATTAGAATTGGAAATAAATGTTTGGATGCCCACTAAAACTCTATGAAACAATAGAAAATCTAGAAAATAACCAAAAATATCGTAAACTTAGAATTTCCTTAGGATTTTGTAATTTCCAACATGATAAGTGCATGGGAGATGAAAGAGAACAACACTTAAGAAATTTTGACAAAAAGGGACCCATTTAACAATATCTTAGATTAGTTATATATGATAGGAAAAATTAAGCCTAAATACACATAAGAGATAAGACTCACACAAATTTGGAAATGTCAAATTGAGTCCCAACAATTTGTATACTTCTAATTTTCTTTGAGAATAAGATGTCATAATTATTTTCATTGATGTCTATGGACTAGCAAAGAAATATTGTTTCCAAAGTTGTAAAATTGCATAAAAATTTGTAACTGTTGTCAAGCAACAGTATAAAATTTGCTCAAATGTTGCATGGTCTTGCAAAAGGAAGATGCAGGAATTTTCAACGATTTATGAAGGAAACATGTGGCAGATTTGATATGGGTTTTTCATGTACATCCAAATGTATGGTCCACAAGTTCAAGTGATAAAAGTGGAACTCAAAAATTAATTATCTTTTCTTTGTAGTTTCGTTAGGGTTTTGCAAAAAAAAACCTAAGGTTTTTAGTCATAGCGCTACTTAGTGTTTCTATTTTTGCGTTGATTGGAAATAGGTGGTTTTTGGTTTCTTAAATTATGAATTAAGCTTTCTTTGTCATTGTGCAACTGACCCCTTCATCCTAGTGATTACTGGCTTAATGGATTATTTGGAAATGTTAATTATTCCTAATTCTGATGCCTAATACTTTATCTTAGCTTGATCAACGGTGGTGATCAGAGATTGGAGATTGAGCGGCTCCCACGCTCTTACAAGTCTATATGGATGATATCAAGTCCTGACTATGAAATCATGGAATCATGCCACATGTTTGTTGGGAATGAGTTCGAATTTCACATCTTTGAAAAGACCAAAAATTGTGATAAACAGGGAAACAATCAAAGGTTTTTGCAACATCACCTTTTTTATCCACTTTAACAAGGGTAAATATGCGATGATGCAAAATGGCGAAAGGTACCTAAAGGTGATTGTAATGCACAATTTCTTCATAGCACATTTTTAATTCTTTAGCACAAAGAAATAACATGCTAAGAAAAATGATTGTGATAAAGATCAAAAGTGCACGTTGAAGGAGAAGATCATATGGTTATCATGATAGTACACTTTTGTTTTTCTCTGACAATGCCAAGTTTTCAATGATGTGATACAACTCCATGTGTCCAATATGATGATTGTGATACATATGGCATATTTCTACTAATCCACAAAAGGAATTGTGGGTCCCTATGATGGCTCTATTATAATATGGAATACTGACACGTATCCATGATGACGTAGCTTAGGTTATGTCCACACAAAGAAAAGTATTCACTCTGAGTTTAATTGCAGATCTATGATTCATATTTAAAGGGGACATGATCAAACAATCACATTTTAAAGTTGAAGTATATTGAATGAACATCTTTTGCTAATGGCAATAAATTCAAGATCAATATCCAATATTCAAAGTGAACAAATGGGTATTTCCTGAAGACAAAATTTGACAAGAAGTTACACAGATGAAGTTAGTTTACATGTAGTTTTAGAAAATCATTAAAATGACAATTTTCAAGGGACTGCAATTTAGTTAGGATTTCTATGTAACCATGAAAATAGTTACCGTCATGATCAGAATTGTGAGGTGAGTGATTGTTGAATATAAAACTATGACATATTATGTATATAGTGGAGATGTAAAAAAAAATTATGGCAACACACAGTGGTTGTTGAATTATATGTGTTTGAGGTTGGTGGTAGAGTATATTTTGATTGATGAAAAGCTATCAATGTGATGATCTTTGTAATGGTAAATTAAGAGAGAGAAGTGAAGAGTAGAGGAAGAGATTTTGAATCAATGAATTGAAAAAGTGCATTTCAAGTTGAAGAAGAACTAGTATTAGCATATATGAACTTGTAATGTTGTAGAGGTTGGTTCCTTAGAAAAATTGAGTTGGTGCTCAAAACATTGTCTTAGGTGTGTAGTGTACCTTGAGTTTGCTGACTCAAAACATTGTCTTAGGTGTGCAATGTACTTGCAGGTTAGTGCCTCAAAACATTTTCTTGGGTGCTAAAGTACCTATAAGTTGGTGCTTACAAAATATATATAATATCTCTTATTGTGAGGCTAGATTATGATTGTCGTTCCTAGCAACTATTCTCACCATGGTTTTTTCCATATTGGGTTTTACACCTATATCTGGTGTCTTCTTATGTGTGATCTTATTTCTTGTATTCTGACTTAATTTGGTAAAATTTTGCATAAACTAATTGGCCCCCCTCTTAGTGTATTAGTGTTCTTTCAACAATTGGTATCAAAGAACAAGGTTCCTTCATGAAATTTTAACAAATTAAGGTAGATTTGGTTTCAAGGACATTATGGATAAACAAGAAGGATCTTATTCATATAGAGCACCATTGTTTGATGGAACAAATTATGCTTTCTAGAAAAATTAGAATGGAGACTTACCTGACCTCTCTTGGATTTGATGTATGACAATCTATTTTAAATGGTTATAAAGAACCAACAACTCAACCCATTGACTCTACTAATAAGAGAGATTGTGAATACAATTTCAAAGCTAAAATTTTTATTTTATGTGGTTTAACCAACTTATAATTAGTAAAAGTGATGCATTGTAATTCTACCAAAGAATTTTGGGAGAAAATGAACAATATCTATGAGGGTGATGATAAAGTGAAACAATAAAATTTGTAAAATCATAGAGGAAAGTTTGAGACTCTTAAGATGAAAGATGAAGAAATTATTGTAGCTTACTTCCTCATGGTAGATGAGGTAGTGAATGCAATCAGAGGTCTTAGTGAGAATATTGAAGATAAGGTTGTTGTAAAGAAAGTTTTGAGGTATCTTCTATAATGGTTTGATTCTAAGGTCTCTACAATAGATGGAGCTAAAGATTTGGATAAGTTTTCTATGGATGAATTGTATGGTTCATTAACTACATATGATATGAGAAATGAGAATATAGGGTCAACAAAGAGTGAATTGGCATTCAAGACTTCCAAAATAAAGAATATTGAAGATGATTTAAAACTTGATACTAGTTCAATTGAAGAAGCAATTTTTTTTAGAAGATTGAAAGACACTAGAAAATACAAAGGTAATCTTCCTTTCAAATGCTTTAACTATGGTAAAAAGGTCATTATGCCTCAAAATTTCCATTAAATAAAAATGAAAAGGGATATAGTTCCAAGAGTCAAGAAATTTACAAATATAAAAAGAGAAACTTTGGTAAAAAGAAGAAGAGTCTTTATTTTGATAATGAAATTAGTTATTCAGACAATTGTTCTTCTGCAAGTGAAGTAGATGAAGTAAGCGAAACTGCATTTATGGCTGAATAAATTAAAGAGTGTGAAGATTCTTAAGAGGAAGAAGAAGATAAGGTTGATTTGGAAGCTGAACTATTCTTTGCTTTAGAAGACTTGAGAGATGAAAGAAAATAGAATGAGAAGTAAAAGTTAAGGATTAAAGAATTTGAGAAACCTATTGTTGATCTAAAGCTACAGTTGGAAGAATCAAAGAGAATAGAAGAGGTAATCAATTTGGATTTGAAGAAAAAACTAGATGAGTGTCACAAACTTGAGGCTAAAGTTGTCTCTTTAAGGAAAGAATTAGAGAAGACAAATTTATAGTTAAATACAAGTCTCTAGCTTTGAAACAATTTTGAAGTTCTTGATGAAATGATTGGAAGTCAAAGATATATTTTTAACAAGTTTTTTGGTTTAGGATATGAGGAAGACAATAATTTTAAAGATGATGTCTCTAAAAATATTGTAGCCACTTCCAAGAAGTCTGAAGGGTCCGTGAAGAATAAGAAGACTGAAGAGCACATGAAAATGGATGTTGGATTCATCAAAGTGCACAATCCAAAGAGGATATTCAAAGGAAAACATAAAAGACAAACCGGGTTTAATTATGTTTTTAACGGTTGTGTTTGTACATGTAATCAATATGGGCATAAAGAAATACATTGCAGAATTAGACCTTTAAAAAATGATAGACATAATTTTGGAAGCAAGAATCCTTTTTCTCCCTTAGCTAGTCTAAATGATGTTTGTTATATATGGTCATATAGCCAAATTTTGTAGAAGTGTGTTTACAAATCCCACTAGACAAGAGAAAAGGAGATTCATTTCTCCTAGTTAAGATAGATTATCTTATGATCATGCAAGTAAAAAGAAAGAATTTTCACTCCCTACACAGAAGAAAGAATCTACACAAAGTTTTAAGGAAAAATAAAAAAATCCAAAAAAATATTTGAGAGAGAAGAAGATTGAGATGAAGAATGAAGAATCAATGATAGTTCAAATAGCTTTTCATTCCAAAGGATAAGGCAATTTTAGGGTAATTGACAGTACTTTCTCTAGTCATATGACTAGAAATAAGAGAAAATTCACCATTTTGGAGAAATGGAATGGTGGTATAGTTAAATTTAGTGATAATACTACTACTAAGATATCTGGAAAAGGTACATTAAGCATAGATGGTAAAACTAATGCTCAAGATGTGTTGTATGTAGAAGGATTAAAACATAACTTGATCAGTGTAAGTTAGATGTGTGATAAAGGTTATAATCTATTATTTCATGCTAGTGGATGTAAGATAAGGAATGTTATTTATTTCTGGTAGACTTGTTTTTGAGGCAAGAAAAAATGTAGTAATTTATACCATTTGAAACTGATAAAAAGTGGAAGATGTCTATTAGGAAAAACTAATGAAAGTTGGTTACGACACAAAAGGATGGGTCATATTAACTTTGACCATCTTGTGAAGGTTAGTAAGAAGAATGCAGTCAATCATATGCCAAGAATTGGAAAACCAACAAGTACATTTTGTAATGAGTGCCTTGAAGGGAAGTAAATTAGGATCAGATTCAAGATAAAATAGTATTCAACTTCAAAGCCCCTAGAGTTGATACATATAGATCTGTGTTGACCAACAAGAACTAAAACCATCAATGGATAAATGTATTTCATATTGTTAATAGATGTTTATTCAAGAATGACATGGGTAAATTTTCTTAAAGATAAATCTCAAGCTTTAGAAAAATTCAAAAATTTTAGGGCAATGGTTGAAATGAGATTGGGTCAAAGATAACTTTTTAAAGATTTGATAGGGGTGGAGAATTTACTTCTAATGAATTTGATAAGTATTTTGGAAAAAATGTGATTAGAAGATATTTCTTTGCAACCAAAACACCTCAAAAAAATGGAGTTGTTGAGAGAAAGAATAGAACTGTTCAAGAAATGGCTAGAACAATGTTGAATGAAGCCAAACTGCTTGATAGATATTGGAAGGAAGTATTTCATACTATTGTTTACATTCTTAATAGAGCTCAGTTAAGAGTAAATCAAGATAAGAATCCATATGAATTATGGAAAAGCAGACCTGCATCTATGAAATACTTCAGAATATTTGGAAGTAGATGTTTTATAAAAAGGGATGAAGATAATTTGAGTAAATTTGAGACAAGATCTAATGAAGGAATTTTTTTTGGTTATTCAACTACAAGCAAAGCTTATAAGTGCTACAGTAAAAGGTTACAAAAGATAGTTGAAAGTGTGAATGTTAGAGTGGATGAAGATTACTCTCAACTATTATACAAAGATGGCATGCATTCAAAAGTCCCTATTTATGAAGAAAAAGAAGAATTTTTAAAAGAAGAGTCACAAGAGGAAAGTGATATTGATGAAGAAGAGAAACCAATCACTATGAAATTTTCACCCAAATTTGTGAAAATAAATCATTCTAAGAAGCAAATTCTTGGAAACAAAGCTGATGGTGCCATGACAAGAAGGAATTTTTCTCAACAAGAACATGTAAATTATTCTTTAATTTTTGAATAGAGCCTAAATATTATGAAGAAGCTAGTAAGGATGAAATTTGGATTGAAGCCATGAAAGAAGAAATTAGTCAAATAGAGAAAAATCAGACTTGGAAACTTGTTCATAGGCATGTTGATAAGAATTCCATTGGCTCAAAATGGGTATTTAGGAATAAACTGAATGAAGACGGGAAGATAACAAGAAACAAAGCTAGATTAGACTGCAAGGGCTATGCTCAAGTTGAGGGTATAGATTTTGATGAGATATTTATACCTGTAGCTAGGCTTGAAGCCATTAGAATGTTTCTTGCATATTCAGTTTATAAATTTTTAAAGTATACCAGATGGATGTAAAATCTGCATTTATTAATGGTTATCTAGATGAGGAAGTTTATATGGAGCAACTTATAGGGTTTATTGTAACTAAAAACAAATATTATGTATGCAAACTGAAAAAGGATCTATATGGTTTAAAATAGGCCCCTAGGGCTTGGTGTTTAGGTTAGATAAATATCTCCAATAGAAAGGGTACAAGAAAGGTATTTCAAATGTGAAGGTGAAAAAATTGGTTGTCATTCTCTATGTTGATGATATCATTTTTTGTAGTAACTATGATAAGATGTGCAATTTTTTTTGCTACTACAATGCAAAAACTATTTGAGATGTCCAATCTAGGAAAATTAAAAAAATTCCTTAGTTTACAAGTCATTTAGTTAGATACACGAATTTTCATTTCTCAAACTAAGTATATGAAGGAAATTCTAAAGAAATATAAGATGGAAGATTGCACGCTAGTTAGCACACCTATGGTCACTAGATGTAATCTCAGCAAAGATGATGTGTCTGATTTAGTAGATCAATAATTATGTATATCCATGATTAGAAGTCTCTTATATCATAGAAACAAGTCCTGATATCATGCAATTTGTTTCTATGGTTTCTAGATTTCAAGATTCTCCTAAGGAGGCATATGTCAAAATCTATGAAGAATATTTTCAAATAATTGAAGAGAACATTAGAATATGGTCTATGGTATCCCGTGAGTAATAATTTCATCTTAACTACATATATTGATGCAGATTAGGTTGGTTGTGTGGATGATATAAAGAGCATTAGTGGTGGTGCATTATTTCTAAGAGATCGATTGGTAGCATGGTTAAGTAAGAAACAAGAGCTAGTTTATTTATCTACAATTGAAGCTGAATATATTGTTGTTGTATCTTGTTGTACTTGGGTTTTGTGGATTAAACAAAAACTATAAGATGTTCAAGTGAATTTTGATGGGCCAATTAGTATTTTTTGAGATAATACCAGTGCAATAAATATCTCAAAGAATCATGTTATGCATTCTAGAACCAAGAAAGCATCTATTAAATATCATTTTCTTAGAGAAAATATTTCTACACAGGAAGTCAAATTAGACTATGTGGTTACAAATGATCAATTGGAAGATATATTTACAAAAATCCTTCTAAAGGAGTCATTCGAACAACTCAGAGAGAAATTAGGATTTGTTCCTTCTCCTATCTCTACTTCAATACAAAATGTATTCATCTAGGGGGACTTGGTACATCCCTTTATAATTGATTTCAAAGGGGAAGAATAGTATGCAAGGAGAATAGTGAATTGCAATGATAGTTTTATTCAGGGAGAATAAGGAAAATTGGTATGCCAGGAGAATGCAATAAGGATGATGTAATTGGTATAAAAGGAGTTATCATATTTAGAATTATTTTTAGGTGTTTCTATCAATGACATAGGGGGAGATTTTTGGAATTGTTGTCATTGATTTCAAAGGGTATTCATCATGGTCATTGGTGTCTATGGACTAGCATAGAAAGATTGTTTGCAAATTTGCAAAATTGCATAAAAATTTGCAACTGTTGTCAAGAAACACTGAAAAAGTTTCTTAGGTGTTGCATGGTCTTGTAGAAGGAAGGTGAAGGAATTTCCATAGATTTACAAAGGAAACATATAGTAGACCTGATATGGGTTTTTCATGTACATCCCAGATGTATGGTCTACAAGTTCAGGTGATAAAAGTGGAACTCAAAAATAAATTATCTTTTCTTTCTGGTCTTATTAGGGTTTTGCAAAAAAACCCTAAGGGTTTCATTCATGGTGTTATATAGTCTTTCTATTTTTGCATTAACTAGAATTAGATGGTTTTTGGTCACTTAAGTTATGACTTAAGCTTTCTTCATCATTGTGCAACTGACCCCTTCATCCTAGTGATTACCGACTCAATGGAGTATTTGGAAATATTAATTGTTCCTAAGTTTGATGCCTAATAATTTATCTTAGCTTGATCAATGGTGGTGATCAGAGATTGGAGATCGACAATGGCTACAAGGATATATGGTTGATGTCATCTCTTGACTACAAAATTATGAAATCATGCCATGTGTTTGGTGGGACCGAGTTCAAAGTTATCAGATTTGCAAAGGTCATTGGTTGTGATAAATATGGAAATGATCAATAGTTACCTCAACATCGCCTTTTTAATCCACTCTAACAAGGTTAAATATGTGGTGATGTGAAATGGTGACAAATGTTTGAAGGTGATTGTAGCGCACAATTTCTTCACGACATATTTTCAATTCTTTATCATAAATGAAGAAATCACTAAGAAAAAGGACTATGATAAATATCAATGGCATGAATTGAAGGAGAATATTAGATGGTTATCATGATAGTGCACTTTTGTTTCACTCTAATAATGTCAAGTTTGCGATGATGTGATACGACTCCATGTGTCCAACATGACGACTGTGAGACAAATGGCATATTTATACTACTCTATGGAAAGAATGGTGGGTCCCTATGATGGCTCTATGAGAACACAAAATATCAATGCATGTCCATGATGACATAGCTTAGGTTAAGTCTGCCCAAAGTAGACTACTTTCTCAAAGTTTAATTATAGATCTATGACACATATTCAAAGGAGACTTGATTAAACAATTTCATTTTAAATTCAAATAATGTTGAACGAAGATCTTTTGATCATGGTGATAAGGGTGAGATCAATAGTTGATATTCAAAGTGAATAAATAGGCATCTCCTAAAGATAAAATTTGATGATTAGTTATAGAGAAGAACTTGATTTACATGTAATTTTAAAAAATCATTAAAACTATGGTTTTCAAGGGACTGGGATTTTGTTATGGTTTCTAATTATCTATGAAAATAGTTACTATCATGGTCAAAATTGTGGGTGTTGAATATAGAACTATGAAATATCATGTATATAGTGGAGATGTAAATGAAAATTATCATAACACATAGTGGTTGTTGAGTTGTATGTGTTTTAGTTTGGTGGTAGAGTATATTTTGATTGATGAAAAGCTATCAATGTGATGATCTTGGTAATGGTGAAGTGAGAGAAGTGAAGAGTAGAGGAAGAGAGTTCAGATCAATGAATTGAAAAGGTGCATTTCAGGTTGAAGAAGAACCAATATCAGCATATATGAACTTATAATGTTGTAGAGGTTTGTCCCTCAAAAATATTGAGTTGGTGCTCAAAATATTATCTTACGTGTGTAGTGTACCTTGAGGTTGGTGCCTCAAAAAAATTTCTTAGGTGTGTAGTGTACTTGGAGTTTGGTGCCTGAAAATATTGTCTTGGGTGTCAATGTACCTATAAGTTGGTGCTTACAAAACATATGTAATATCTCTTATTGTGAGGCTAGATTAGGATAGTAGATCCTAGCAGCTATTGTCACTATGGTTTTTCCCATATTGGGTTTTCCACATATATCTGGTGTCTTCTTATATGTGATCTTATTTCTTGTTTGCTGATTTAATTTGGAAAAAAAATGCATACACCAATTCACCCCCCCTCTTAGTGTACTAGTGTTCTTTCAATACAAGATTGTTGACTTCAAACTCTACTTTTAAATTGATGCTTGTAGTTTTGGTACAACCGATGTTATTATTGTGTGAGGTGATTTAGCACATTGAACTAATGTTTATCAAGAATCTCTAGTTCATGCATTTATTTCACTCTATATTCTTCACTTGTGATGAAGTCATTCGAAGAGATGTGTAATGAAGGTAACTTTATCTCAATTCATAGCATGGATTCAATGATAAAGATGGGGGAGTATGGGGTGATGAATCAATAGGAGTGAATTCTTGTGTGATAATCCCATAAGGTAGGATTGAATTGAAGCTTTCAGTCCAAACTAGTGTTATGAATAATATTTTAAAGGATTTTGGTTAAGTTTTTTGTTATATTCCTAAATTTGGTCATTACCATATAGATTATAATGAATTTACCACTTGTTTTTGATGTGAAATTGATCATAAAGGTCTCAAACTTCATATTTTTTATTTTCAATAATAATGGTAGAGGGAATAACATATAGTCAAAATTATATGATGGAATTTGGATTTTTTTTGGTTGATTGTGTACATGAGGGGAATGGATTTGGCCCACTTATTGAAGTACTCAATGAAGTGATGATTAACTTTTGGTCATTGGAAGATCAAGTATTTATCTTTATAATGAGATCAAGGACCCATTTAGAACAGTACCATAGAGTGGTGATCAAATGGAGAGCGTGATAAGGTGCATGGATCAAGTCTCCATGTTTTTGAATTTGTTTTCATTTCATGACATACTATCATGCATCATCTTTCATGGTGGGACATAATATCATGTTCTCAACAATTTCTTGGTTAGGACCATTTTGTTACTATGCACTCCACATATTCTATTATGAACTTCTTTGATAGAAAATTTTGCATCCTATGAATCTAAGCATCATAAAAAACATTCATTCCACTTATCTATTCTCCCCATTAGAAATGATTTTGATAATAGATATTTGAGGGGGCCAATTTTGGTGATAATCTTATCTTTATGATTAAGCATGTAACACCTTAATGTTTTGAAGCAACAACCAAAACTAATCATGCCTTTTCCTTTTGTGCAATTAAATTCATATCGAACTAATATTTTTTTGATATAATAGATAGCCCTTTTTCTTCTATAATCATCATGTTATTCTATGGGGGCTCCCAAAGCAACCTATGCATCTAAACTATAAATAATAATTGGAATTCTTAGGATAGGTGCCATGATAATTCATGGATTGGCAATATATTACTTAGTTGATTGAAGACATGTTGACATGGCTTATCTCATTGAAAAATTCCATTCTTCTTTAAAATATTAAATAATTTTAGTATTTATCTACAAATTGGGTAATGAATCTATGTATATCCTAAAGATTTCCCTATAAACTAAAAAGTTTTTTAAGGTTCTAAGGTGAAGGTACTTTTATAATTTCTCTCACTTTGGAAAGACTCACTTCTATACCTCTTCTATAAATGATGAATCTTAGTATATTTCTCAACATGAAACAACATATGCACTTCTTAGGATTGAGATGGAATTTGTATTCCCTTAGCCTTTGAACAATATGTTATAAAATTTCAATATATTTAGCTCTACTTTTTTACCTCGCTAATAAATAATCCACATAGTCTTATACAATATCATAAATCATGTCATGAAATATTATTGTCATGGATTGTTGATAAGTTTCCCAAACATTCTCAAAATCAAAAGGCATAACTCAATAGTAGAGTGTGCCCCAAGGATTGATAAAATTTATTTTATGTTGATTTTTAATTACAATTTGGATCTTATTCTAGATAGAAAATTTATCCATTAATGATAATATTTTATGTTGTAGCATAAAAAATTGTCACCCTTGACAATTTCACACTAGGTTTAGCTCCCTCCTATGTGCTTGGACCTAATTATGCATTTAATTACCTATTTTATAAATATCTTCAAAAATTAAAATAATGGGAATGAAAATAAGCATTTAATATTTTCTCCCGACACTTTGGGCCCCAAAAATAATGGGTCTGGTCTAGGGCATCACACACTCTATACCACCTCTTTTTGATCCAATTTGAATATGTTAGTGTCATTATTTTATTATCTGAATTTCCAATTTCGTATTTCAACTATCATCATTTGATTATCAAGAAATTAAATGAATTGCATATAAATACATTTGAAAAACTAAGCACGCGTAGAGAAATTTATTGAGAAAATTGAGCATCCTTAAAGCATTCAAGAGTAGTCTAGAGTAAAATTATTAGCATTTCAGAAGAATTTATTCCATTCAAGCACCATATCAATCATTCATCCTATTTTTATGTAAGTTTGTTCATTTATTTTGTGAGTATTAACACTTGTGGGACTTCACTCAAGAAATCAAATTCTCCTTGAGGGTGATAAGTTGTTGACTTTAGTCCATCAAAGAATGTAGATCTAAGTGATGAGTTATAGCATTAGTCAATTTATTAATTATTTATCATTTATCCTCTGCCCTACCAAGAGTAAGATCTCTTTTATACATCACAATAGGTCCTTTTGGAGGTAGAAATACCAAAGTGGGGTTTGACTTAGGCAAGCCCCAATACGACACAACCCTTCCCCCTCTTTTATGTGTGCAAGTTTTCAGATCTAGAGATAATTGGAGGAAGGTAAATATTAATTTCTCATTCATGTTTTTAAGTCCTACAAGTTGTCTAAGCACAAAAAACTAGATTTTCTTAGTGAAAGACAAAGTTCTAATAGTGACCTCGAGAAAATAGGAGCTACAGACCAAAGAATTCAAGCCTATAATTTCATATCTTAAAAAGAAAGAGGACAATCTAGGGTGCAATATAGAATAGGGTAGAATCAAGGTAAAAGGAATGAAACACTAGTATCAACCACCAAATACATAAAACTCAAAACCCTCAAAAACCCTAGTCCAACAATGAAGCACAAATGAACATAGAAACATAAAATAATCAATAATATTACCAATAATTCTTATTCCATGGTTGAATCACCTTCGTTTCTCTTCTCTATTTTTATTTATATGCTTTCTTGCCCTCAGATTTTGAGTATGCAACAATAAGCCCCAATGATAGTGATAGAAAAATATCAAAGATAGTAGTAGTCCTTGTATCCTTGAAATGAAAGGGGTAGGTCTCTTTTATAGAAAACCAAATTTGAATGAAGGGATAGGATTAAATGATGAGGATCAATGGATGAGATTGCTTTGAAAAGAAATGAAATAAGGTTAGGGAAAAAATAGGGTTTACTTAAGGATGGATGGTGGAGATTAAAAGGTAATAAAACCTTATCAAGGGTGGAAATTAATTGAGATGTGAAGAGAAAAGAATGGCACAGATAAAGAGATTGCTAGAGTAAATTAAATAAATATAGAATTATTTGATTTAGGAGGGAAAGTGAATAATTAAAAATATATATTATTTAATTTTAGAAGAAAGGGAAAAGGTTGGCTTTTAATTAAAATAACTATTTAATTTAAAAGTAGGGGAAAAGGACAAATTAGTAAATAGTTAAAATAATTATTTATTAGTGGAGGGAAAGGTGGGAATTAAATAAATAAGATGTATTTAATTATGAAAGAAAAGGCTAATGAATAATTAAATAATTAAACAATTATATAATTATAGTAGGAAAATAAAAAATAGATAATTAAATAAATGAGAATGTATTTAATTATAGAATGAAAGGATCAATTAGTGACATAATTAAATAAATACTACTTTATTTAATTAATCAAAAGAAGAATAAAGGGGAAAGTGAATTAATTAAATAATAAAATTTATTTAATTAATAGAGGAAATATGACTTCAGGAAATAATCAAATAATTAGAATTATTCAATTATGTGAGGAAGAAGGGAAATCGATGTGAAAAATGAGGTTCGCAATCTTAGGGCATTTTTCAATGTCTACATTTTTTTGCTCTTCGATACAATGAATTTTATCATGTTGTGTCAAAGAAAATTTAGCCCAAGACATGCCCTAGTGAAGATGGGATAAACCTATACATCCTCAGAAAATTTTGCAAATTTTGAAAAAGTTTCAAAAAAATTGAAAAATTATTTCAATAAGAAAACCTGACAGTAGATAAGACAAAAAGAAATGTTAGTGAGAGAAAAATGCTAGCTTGGAATTATTCAAAAGGAAGATGGATTGATATTTTGCTTGATAGATGGTAGGCTTGCATGTTTATCATCATTCAACATTAAATTATGGAAAAATGACAATAAACACCATGGTATGACATAGTGTTGATTGTCCAAAATACTGAGAGGAGGGGTGAATCAGTATTCCATAAATCCATTTAGATGTAAACCACCCAATTATTAAAGAACATATGACATCAAGCCAGAATGAAGACATTGAAACATGAACATCACACCACAAAACACATCAACACCATATTTTTACATGGAAAACCCAAAATGGGAAAAACCATGGCAAGGATTAGCTAACAATATAATATATCCACATATAGAATATTGTAGGGCTCATTGGCAAGACTCACTATCCTTAGAAGGCTCACAACCAAAATAAACAATGAAATGGATAACCATCAAGATACAAAAGATATGGCACACTATGTATGAATTGATGGAATGCACCTTTTGTGTGTTGTGTTCAGTTGCAATGAGGCTCTAAATGTGAAATAATGCTCTGTAGAGCATTCACTAAACAAATATGCTCTGATCCTTGTTTCCTTGCTCGCAACTGATAAATCATTTAAGCTCGCACATTCTTAATATCCTTCATCCCATACACATCTTTTTACCTTTTCACACACTCCCTCTCTCACACACTCTTTTCAACTTCAAAAATTCTTATGTATATATACAATTATATTTCATACATCAATTAGGTCAGCCTAATTGGATGTAAGAAAACCAATAAAAAATAACTCTTTTTGGCATTATATAAGATTTAAAACATATTTATCTATGTGCTGTATCATATCAAGTCATTGTAGAAAAGTATAATTATTCTTCTTAATGCATGCCATATATTAGGTCAGCCAAGAAGAAGACCTAATCACAAAAAATCCAAATCAACACACAATTCTCAAGATAAAAACTTTATGGATCTTACATTAATTCAATTTATCATTGCATTAACATCAAGGAGATCACCATTAGAAGTGCAACATCAGAATGTTCTTTCTAAGAAAATGTGGAGTCTCCCACACTGATATACAAAAAAGAGAAACAACTGTAGTGTACAGAGTTAAAATCTATCATTGATAACTTTTTGTACGTAACACAAAACTTCTCATGATCCTAGATATAGCTATTTGAAGGAGTCATAATAATGAGATTAAGAGAGTAGAGTCATATATCATCTTGTGGTGAATTTTGGACTAAAAACCAACATACTGGCTCAATAGTAGAGAACACTTCCAGTATACCAAATATGTTTCCCACCATTTGTCCATAATGTTGACATTAATGACAACACTAGAACAATCAAAACATCTAATATACACTCCATGCTCATGTTGCAGGGTTCCCATATTTCCAACAATCTCCCCCTTTGGAATTTATTGAAACATGCATATCAAAACATTTTTATCCCAATAAAAGATAATTGAATAATTCCCCTTTCAAGGTTAATCCTTACAAAACTGTTCTTATCAAAAATATTTTTCCTTCTATCTATCTCTCGCCCTTTGAAATCAATGGAAAAGGTCATGAAAGGGTTTGGTATAATTCCTCAAATAATTATGTAGAAAAAAAATAATTGATCAAGCATCATGAAACAATGTTAACCTGAGAAAGAAGAAGCTTTGAGATCCTTCAGGGTATCTTCCCATGTAGCTTTTCCTTCTTCCCATGACCCTTTTGCACTTGCAAGAGTCTTGTATAGTATTTCAAGCTTAGGCAAAGACTCTATACCATCTTTTAAAGTATTGAGACTAAGATTGACTTTTGATAGATTACCAATACTGTCAAGAGCATTGGATACAAGAATGTGTCTAAGTTTTACCATATCTCTAAGTGCCACAAGCCTCTTAATTACTTTTTTTCTTTAATCCTACAGGGAAAATAATTTGTCCTGTAGTTGCACTATGTAGGACCATCTCTTATTGTCCCTGTCATCTACCAAGCTATACACATCTACTTAAGTACTCATTCGAGTTTCACTCTTCCTTATTTTATCTCTTACAGTTAGTTTCCTATTGGACCAATTCAAACTAAAAGAAAGCAACTGCTGAGCTTCTTTCTCACAATCTTGTACATCCTTCAATTCCTTCACAACTTTGTGATTTGCATCTGCATATTTCTTCTTGATATCTTCTAGTCCGAAGATGTATGCTTTCAAAGAGTTAATCATATTCTTGAGATTTTCCACAATTTATATAGATGAATTGAAGTTGGCACCAGGGATCACTTTCTCCAACTCCTTTAATGTTCTTGAATATTTATGCTTTCATGCTCATGTTGAGCTCTCTCTGATTCACTTCCTTTTATGATTTCTTGTTTGATAAAAACACCTTTTCTCTTATTTCTTGTTTCGGTTGCATTACTAGAGGCATCAATTATCAAAATTTATTCTATATTAGGGTTCTTAGGGCTTTCCAAAAGAACTTTTGCATAATGATCAATCTCAGCCTTAGTTACTTCATAATCCAGTTCAAAAATCCACACCAATCTAGACTCAAATACTTCCATATAACAAAAATATGTAGAAACTAGGAAATTGATATTTTTGGAGTACTTCTCAATCACATTTTAAGGAATTCTTGTTCTTCTATTCATTCTCATCTGAAATATTCTAAATAATGCAGCAAGAATAGTTTCTTGAGCATCCGAACCACCAAGATTTTCCATGCAAATCCTAATCTAATCAGCTATTGGTTATGATTTTTTTCAATCTATCCTTCCAATTATCAATAAATCTTTCATAAAGTAGAAGAATAAACAAGTTGTTAAGGTACCATACAAAAATGTGTTTTTCTTTCTCTTCTTGATTTATTTTAATTTCTTTAACAAATGCAATCAAAGTAGCTCACAAAGGTCATAATCCACTCCATTCCTAACCACATCAAAAGCAATGTAAACAACAAACATAGAAACTATGTGATCATTTCTTGGTAGGAAATTTTTGTGTCCAATAATCATTGCAGAATATCAAATTACTGGAACTTCAATTGTACTCAAAATGATTTCTTTCCCTTCTAGGGTTGCACCAGTCATCTCAATTATCTCTTGTTCATTGATAGTCATTCATCTAGGAATTGGTCTGGAGGAACACAAAAAAGTTACATCTCTTATAGCTTGTATGATTATCAGGTGTGCTTTATCAATCCAAATAGACTCATCATGAATCTTGCTTAAATCCATTGGAATGTAATTCTTGTTGAATTCAAGCAATGAGAATTTTTTCCATACATCCAACTTCTTTTCAACTAGGATTTTATATGCATCATGATTTTCTTCCAACTCATTTTTCCATAAAATACTTAAACGAACTGGTGAAATTTCCTCAATTTTACAATAAACTTATGCATAAATGTCTTCAATAGGTAATAATGTAGGAGGAATGCTAGAAAATGCACCAATATATTCTTTCAATAGACTTTTCAGAGAATACTTCCTTAATTTGATTGCAATTTATCGAAAATATTCATAACCTTTGAATTATCAATGGTATAAAATTGAAATATTGTTTAACTAGAATACCTCTATAATCATCAATGAAGAATAGGATTAGATGCCAAGTTTTTAGAGAATTCTTTGAATCCACTTTGACTTCCTCTTTCTTCACCAAATCCTAAAACTTTTCTTTATGGAATTTCTCTAGTTTCTTCAAGCTTCTTCTGCATGCTTCTCCTTTTTCACAAATGCTTTTTGTTGAATGTGATTTCCTTGATACGTTTGAATTTATTTCTTTCATTCTAAATGCTTATTGAATAAATGCTTTAAATTGCAAGTAGATCACCTCAAAATTCATGTATACTTCCATCCTTTCAAATTATGTGAACTTCATTCTTCACACATGTGTTTGAAAATTCCTTTCACATGAAATCTTGAGTTCATAACCTTATTAAATGCACTTCTTTCATGATATGAAATCATATATCAATGAGGGGTTTATTAATTTTTTTTATGATTACTCCCCCTTAGGCATTTCCTAACTCAAAATTTGATGGGCATATCTACACCAGAGGACGACATAGATAGAACTAATGACTTTGATTCAACTTGCTTAAATTCTCCTTCCTTTCTCCAAATTATTTTCATTTCCTTTCTTACTTATTTCAGATCTCTGATTGGTTCATGTCTCTTTTTCGGATAGTTATTTTTTACCCTTCTTCTTTTGTAGTCTCTAGCAAAATGTTTCAAATTACTACAGTCATGACAAACAACATTCTTCCACCCAAATTTTCTTTTATTCAATCTATATTTCCACTAATTAGCATTCTATCCAAATAATTTACAGTGATAAGAGTAGCCATTAAATGATAAAAATGCCTTGTTCAACTTCTGACTTCTACATTCCATAACCTTATGTCTAATATTTTTGCACTCAAAACATTTTCCAAAAGAATGATAAAGTACCATTCATTCTACTTTTGTAGTCTTTTTCCCCATGTCCAAATTTATTGCAAAAATAACACACCATTAAAGAGTAAATACCTTTGAGAATTAGGTTGTCTAATGGGAGTCCTTCCGGTATAGATTCTATGATTCTTGATTTTTCCATCATTGCATTAGATCTTCATGTTAGGAGGTTGATTCACCTTTTAACTTTGTCCTTCTTCAAACCCTAAACTAGTTTTATCCATTGTAGGTCTTTGAGAAATGATCAACTCATCAAGCATTGTAGTGCTTGCCTTGAATTTATCCTCATCTATTTTTTCCTTTTCCAAATCTAATTTCAGAATTTTTACTTCTTTCTCAAGCTTTTTACATTCATCCACCTTCCTCTCAATTTCAGTTTTCTGACAGTCTTCAATTTTTCTCTTTTCTTCCAATTGTTCTAGAAATATAGTGATATCATCATATTCCATTTTTAATTGATCACTGATTTCTCCACATATTTCCCTCAGATCCTTAATACACTCATTTGCTTCCTTCAACATATCCTTCAGATCTTCATTTTCTTCTATATGCTCAGTAGAGATTTCTTTTGGAAAAAATATTTTATCTTCTATATATTCAAATTTTGGGGCATTCCTTAAGTTGTTAGACTTCTTCAGAGGGATCAAGATCTGATACCAATTATTGATTGTCCAAAATACTAAGAGGGGAGTGAATCAGTATTCTATGAAACCATTTAGATGTAAACCACCCAATTATTAAAGCAAATATGACAACAAACTAGAATGAAGACATTCAAATGAACATCACACCACAAAACACGTCAACACCATATTTTTACGTGCAAAACCCAAAATGGGAAAAACCATGGTGAGGATTAGCTCACAATATAATATATTTAGATATAGAATATTATAGGGCTCACTGTCAAGACTGACTATCCTTAGAAGGATCACAACTAAAATATACAATAAAATGGCTAACCACCAAGATACAAAAGATATGGCTCACTACCAATAGTATGAACTGATAGAATGCAGCTTTTGTGTGTTGTGTTTAGTTCCAATGAGGCTTTGAATGTTAAATACTACTCTACATAGCAGTCATTAAACAAATCTACTCTGATCCTTGTTTCCTTTCTCGCAACTGATAAATAATTTAAGCTCCCACATTCTTAATATCATTCATCCCATGCACATCCTTTTACCTTTTCACACACTCCCTCTCTCACACACTCTTTTCATCTCCAAAAAGTCCTATGTATATATACAAGTATATTTCATACATCAATTAGGTCGGCCTAATTGGATGTAAGCAAACCAATAAAAAATAACTCTTGTCGGTACCATATAAGATTTAAAACATCTTTATACATGTGGTGTATCATATCAAGTCGATTTAGAAAAGTATAATTATTCTTCTTAATACATGCCATATATTAGGTTGGCCAAGAATAAGACCTAATAAAAAAAACTCCAAATCAACACACACTTCTCAAGATAAACACTTTTTGGATCTAACATTACTCTAGTTTCTCATCACATTAACATCAAGGAGATCACCATTAGAAGCACAACATTAGAATTCTCTTTCTAAGAAAATGCGGAGTCTCCAACACTAATATAAAGAATAGAGAAACAACTAAAGTGTATAGATTTTAACTTTGTCATTGGTAACTTTCTATATGCAAAACAAAACTTCTCAAGATCTTGGATATAATTGTATGAATGAGTCATAATAATGGTATTAAGAGAGCAGATTCATATCTCATCTTGTGGTGAATTTCGAACTCAAAAACCATTGTACTAGCTCAACAATAGAGAACACTTTCAGTAGAGATCAGCTTCGAGTATACCAAATATGTTTCTCACCATGTTGCCATAATGTTGACATCAATGACAAAATTGGAAAAATTAAAACATCCTATATACACTTCATGCTCATGTTGCAGGGTCCCCATATTTCCAACACATATACCACGATGTTCAATGTTATCCCTTTGTAAAAAAAAAACACTTAATAGAAAAGGAATGCTGTGACACATACTAGGAACCAAAGTTGCTCCAGTCTTTTTGTGAAGACAATCTACAAATAGAAATAAAAGAGAAAATAGGTCATGATACATCATTGCTCCTCTAAGTCATTCTTGGGATATCCTTGAGGTGGCTAGTACCATGACCAAAATATAAATCAATAACAAGATAAGACAAATTGGACCAAAAAATTCAACAACCATATAGATCATTTGTCAATAATTGTTGATAGGGTTGATGAGATTGACTGGTTGATTGACTAATGGATTGATAATTTCTTGTTTTAGGAGAAGAATCATGTCATATAAGACATGAACTCCGGTTTCGATCATGCAATCACCTGTATAAGGAAAATGATGAAATTGATACATGACAATGTCTGGTTTCAAGAAGGACACATCCTATATATGACAAGTGATAGGACTAGGTTTGGTTTCAAGAAATGAGGTGAGTCATATAATATGTCAAGTCTCATTTTGATGGTGTCATATCTTGTATAAGACCATTGATTGACTCGTTTGATTTTGATTTGATGTTTGACTAATTAGGAAATTGACCAATTTGGTTTCAAGACTAGTTGGATGAGGTTTAGATGACTATTTGCTTCTGATCAATATTGTATTTGAATTATTATGTTATGGATAGTGACTGACTCGACAAACCCTAAGGGGCTGACCTAGTGCCTCGAAGGCTCATCGAAGTTGGCCTTTCCTATGTAGCATGCACAGAGACATCGTAGTTAGACTAACTTGACCATGCATTGTTTATTATTGATTGAGTCATGATTGATTTGACTCGACAAACCCTAAAGTACTAACCTAGTGCATCGGGGGATCATTGATGATGGCCTTACTTATGTAAAGTTGTGGAGGCAATGTAGTTTGACTGACTTAGATTGACAGGACTTGACATTGTTTTTGTGATTTGAAGGTTATTTAGATGTTTTTGGATTTTTAGGATATTCAATTTTATTTTATTTTTTATTTTTGGGATATTTCAATTTATTTTTTTGGATTTTGCCATGTTTTGATGTCCAATACCAAGTCTAGGATCCATTGAAGACATGATTCAAGTACTTGCCCCCAATTAGGTATAAGACCAATTTATTAGGGATGAAATTAGCTTATTATGGATGGGTATGGAAGGTAAAAGACATGAGATTTCAACTGTTTTAGGCTATGGGAAGGAAGACCAACCATTATTATAGATGACGTGAGGAAGTGTGGAGGAAAATTTATTATGAGCGAGGGTGGAAAACCACATGGAATGGCGATAGAGGATGGAGCAAAGATTGACTACACATGGCACCTTTTTTCCAGGTTTTCACCATGGTACTTATCCAAAGTGCCACTGCAATGATTTTCACTATTGAAAAAAATATTTCTCCTTACTATTTTCTTGATTTTTTTCATTTTTTGAGTCACACAGGACACCTATTTGCTAGGTTTTTATCTAGGTGACAATTTTTTAAATTTTTTGTATTTTTTAGGTTTTTGGCAAAGGATCTCTAAAGTTAGGTGTATAATTTGTGCAAGTGCAAGCTATTGATAGGCTCTAACAATGGTTCACTTTCATACATCAAAATTTGATATACACTAGACCCATATACTGTTGTTATGATGTATGGACCCACAAATTAGGTTTGAATTTTCTAGGCTTCTCTCTTTCTGCTTGATTCTTAGGATTTCCAATTAAAGCCAAGTCACCAATGTCAAATTTTATGACCAAAACCTTCTTATTGTAGCTACGACGAAGACAATTTTGATAACCTTATAGATGGACCAATGCATTATGTCTTTGCTCATCTAACCATTCAAGCTCATGTAATCTGGATACACAATATTCCTCATGATCAATAATCCATTGTATGGATACCCTCAGGGAAAGTAACTCGACCTCAATAGGCTCATAAGGAAAAATTAAGTTGGAGGAGCCAATCACGACCAATTTCATTGATGGTATTATTTAGGATTTTGATGATGTTCTTATTGCATGCCTCAGCTTGGCTGTTACCTTGGGGATAATATGGAGTGGTGAAGTGGTGCAAGATGTGGAATTTCTCACATAATTGGTGAAGATCTTGGTTCTTAAAGGGATTTTCATTATCAGTAATGATGGATTGTGGGACACCATACTAAAAAATTTAATTAAGGATAAATTTAGATATTTGTTTACCAGTAATTTATGTCATAGGAATAGCCTCTATTGATTTTTTGAAATATTTAGTCACTGTGATGATGAACTTATGGTTTTTGGTTGAGGTTGGATGGATTTTTCCTATGAGGTCAAGTCCCCATTAGGCAAAGGGCCAAGGTGGTATGATTGGTTGGAGTTCTTGTGTTGGGGTGTGTATAAGATCTCCATATATTTGGCACTATCCACACTTTTTGACAAAGTTGTATGCATCATGTTCCATTGTGGGCCAATAGTATCCAACTCGCATGATCTTCTTAGCTAAAGTAGGAACACTTGAGTGAGATCCACATACACCCTCATGTACCTCTCATAAGTTTGTTTGTGCTTCATCAATATCGGTACATCTCAAGAGTTTTTTGTATAGGCTTCATTGATAGAGAGTGTCACCGATGATGGCATATCTAGCAGTCTTATGGATGAATTTCTTACATTGGTTGGTAGATAAATCAGGAGGGATAAATCAGGATGAATTTCTTGCATTCGTTAGTAGTCATAAAAATCTGCATACCAAGGGGAACTAGGACCAACAAGTTCGCACACCATCTCATACTCGGGGATATCAAAGACGGGGATCAATAGTTGTTATACCAAGAACTCATACTACAATATGTTATTTGGAATGTCCAAGAGAAACCCGATTGTTGTCATTGCATCAGTTGCCTTGTTTTGGTTTCTAGGGACCTACCAAAAAGATGATGTCATAAAATTATTTCTTAAAACTATCAACCATTCATTTCTAAGGGGTGAATTTTTCATCCTTTGTATCATACTCATTGTTGAATTGTCGAATAACCAATTGTGAGTCACCATAGACTTGAAGGCTCTTGATCTTCCATTCGATGGCCATAAAAAGTCCTGTAAGTAGTTCCTCATATTTTGCTATGTTGTTGGTACAAGAAAAATAAATTTTAAATGACTTTGGTATAGTATCTCCTTGGAGTGTAATGAACAATATCCCTACTCTTGAACCACGACTTGTGTGAGATCTATCAAAGTATAACTTCCATGTGAATGGTGTATCTAGTGTGAATATGGACTCATTAGGGAAGTCTAATACCAATGGATTATTTGTCATCATGGGTGCATTTTCAATTTGGTTGGTTATGACTTGTCATTTTATTGCTTTCTTCTCAACATATTAAATTTCATATTCGCTTAGTATCATTACCCATTTGGTTGACCAACCATGCAAGGTTGCTTTACTGAGGAGATATTTCAAGGGGTCAATCTTGGCTACCAGCTTCATTTGATGGTTCAAAATGTAATTCCAACATTTTTGAGTGGCAAAAACCACTACAAGGTAGACACGTTAAATAGGATTTTAGTTGAGCTCATATCCTACAAGCATGCAACTGATGTAGTAAATTGCTCTTTCTCTTCCCTTATTGTCATTTTGTGCTAGTAATGCCCCCAGTGATAATGTGTTTGTTGATATATAAAGTATGAGATGTCTACCATCAATAGGAGGCATTAGAATCTATGGTGTTAATAGATAATATTTTATCTATTGAAAGGCCTCTTGACATCGATCGATCCACATAAATGATACTTATTTTATTAGAAAATGTTGGAATGGTTGACATGTATCTGCCAATTTAGCAATGAACCTTTGGATGGATTGTATTTTACCTTGGAGTGTTTGTAATTGACTTATGTTGGTTTGTGGTGGCATTTCTATGATAGCCTTTACTTTTTCGGGATCAATATCAATACCTCTTCGGAAGATAATGTATCCTAGGAGTTTTCCTGATGTTACTCCAAATATACATTTCTTTGGATTCAGCCGTACTGTATATTCTTCTAATCTCTTGAAGGTCTTGTCTAACACTTGTAGATGATCACCCCTCAAAATTTATTTGGCTAATAATTCATCCACATAATCTTCCATGAGCATGTGCATGAGATCATGGAAGATTGTGGTCATGCCACACTGATATGTAGCTCTAGTGTATTTAGTCCAAATGGCATAATGTTCTTGTTGGAAAAACAAGAGTAGACAACAAAGAGGGGGGGGTGAATCGGTTGTCATAGAAATTAAAACTTATTCAATCTTATTATCCTTTAATTTTAGATCTGATGATTAACAGTGAAAGCATGAATCAACAACACATCAAAAACATAAGAACACCAAGATTTTATACGTGGAAACCCTGTTAGAGGAAAAACCACGGTGGATGTTAGTCCACAAGATTATACCCTGTTAGAAGTATAATGAAAATGAATAAGGAATGCACATGAATTCAGGCACACTGCTCAAAAGGGAAGGCTCATTTCCTTACATAGACATTCAAATTAAATCCATCTAAAGAGGTTGAACTGAGAAATTATCTTCTAAAAAAGTCTGATGACAGTTCCGATTAGGCACATAAACACTTCTTCACACTCTACTCTGTAATTGAATGATCTAATCTTTATTCACCTATATCTAGCAAACACTTTGCATAACTTCATACCAAATGAAGAAAACAATCGCTCTTATATATCCGCTTAATGAAATTACATCAACAACTCTGTCAACCAAATATATATATATATATATGAATACAAAATGTCAGCCCAATTCATTAACAAATCTCAATGCGCACCAACCGAAGTTGGTCACAACATAATGAAGACCTAAAACAACTTCCTCGAACAGTCACAACATAATGAAGACCTAAAACAACTTCCTTGAACATTCCAAACATTAAAAGATTAATCCACAAGGACCCACAACATGCTACAACCACCATGTCGGCCAAGAACATGAAAACTCAAACACACAAAGGAAAAATATTTGTTCATGATCACACCAATCAATGCAGATATGGAACAAGGATAGAGCATGATCTAGAAACATCAATGAACAATTCATGAGCATACGCAACAATTGAAATTTCTAGAATCACGATCCCTTCTTCCAGAAACACCAATTACAGTGATAGAATAACTGTAGGAACACAAAAACATACAACTTGCACAAATATTGATGCACACCTCTGAAACTTATGGAGTATAAACTAGATAGGCTCAGAAACAAACCCTTTAAATTGCAACACCTGAATAGAAATGTGATGAACTTTCCACCACTCTGAGCTTCACAGTACGTCATAGCTTCACAAGCTACCTTCAACATATTTATTTTAATTTTCTCAATATCCTCGACATATACAACCTTCAAAATCATCAATGCTAATAGTGTTGACATCAATGACAACCACATATCAGCAACACAACCGCAACATCCAATAGTTCCAACAATATATTCCCCAAAGACATGTGGAAGCTATCTTATGTTGGTCTTCAAGACCTATCCTAATTTGATTGTATCCAAAGAAACCATCCATTAGGGATAGCATCTCATACCTTGTTTTTAAGTCCACTATGATATCGATATTTGGAAATGGGAAGTCCTCCTTAGGGCATGCCTTGTTTAGGTCTCTGAAATTAGTACATATGTGGATTCTTCTTATTGGATTTGTCATTGGTACTAGATTGCAAATTGTTACACCCCGACTTTTTGTTACTGAGTTACTTTTACCTTCATAGGTAAATAGGATGATAAATGCAATCATGATTTTGATATGTTTGATAAAAGAATGGAATACTGAAATAAGTATTAAGTTATTATTGCTTTGAAGGAGTAAATATATTCATATTTATAAAGTATAATAGAAGAATATGTATTGAAATATGAATATTCTAATGTTTTATGATGAAAGTGGTTTCATGTGAGTGCTAACTACAATTATAAATGTACCAAGTCGGATGCAGGTACAGGTTCTCACCTCCAAAAGGGAGGGGAAGTATCACTCAAGAGAATTGTTTGGCTAGGTAACCTTTAATGAAGCCTAACTGAGCTTACACACACACTCAAAACCTAGATTTGATTTAGAAGATTCAAGTCAATTTGGATTCGGTAAGTGAACCCTTGGTCATAGTCTTGGATTATTAGAATTGGTTGGTTGACTTGATTGATTATGGTTTTGGTTATGTCTTTGAATTTTTATGTTTGTGGTTGTTGGGCGGAAGACCTTATTTGTGTATTTATGTGTATATCCATGTTGATAAGTATGTATACATCAAATGTATATGTGTATATATGTTTGAATGGAAAATCATGCATATGATTACATAATATGCATAAGGATATTAGTTGTACATTTATGACATACGTATTTATGTACGCACAAAGTGTATCTACTCATCAATGAAGATGAATGTATATATGTATGTATAATGCATGTATACATACATAAATTTATTGGTATACATAATACCTCTAGATTATATGTTTTGTTTGATGAATGATGAATTATATGAATGTATTTATGTTGATAAGGAATAGTAACATGATATGTGTATAAATATATATATCATTATTATCAAGTTGTGTGTAAATAAATATATGTGTATGTATATACACATGCATATTGTTTTGTGGAAATGATTACATGGTCATAGTCATTTGAATACTGAATGGATTATTTAAATAAAATTATTGACAAAGGATATATAATATATATTGAGGCCGATTTGATGAACATATATAAAGGCAGATTTAAATGGATTTGTAAAGTTGTTATATTATTGCGCAAAGAAAGTGTTATGTGTAGTGCTTAAATATTGAGAGAATATAAGCAAAATGCATAAACAAAATATATCATTGATATAAAAGCATTAAATATATGTAAGCTAATATCTAGTGCACATGTATGAGAAATCAACCAAGGTTTAGTAAGCCACATACTACCTTTGAATGAAACAAAGGTATATATATAGTTAGCAAGAGCCACCTCAATGACACATGGTGTAGCCTTATAGGCATGATAAAACCACAATGTGTAATGTTAGTGATAATTCACATTGCATAAATCTCGTGTACATATTATCTTGGATATGAGACACTGAGTATGCATGCATGTAATTAATGAGAAAAGATTATAAGGTGTTTTACATTAGTGAGGAGATAAGTTATTCCAAAGTGTTGATTATGAGATGAATGCAACGCTTTAAAAGTAGAATCGATTCACTTGTTAAGTGCCAAATGATTTTTCATGGACCAAGTCAACATGGTGAAATGCAGCCAAGTGAGTTTAGACTTATTCTTGTGTTTAAATGAAAAGCTTGTGAATAGGGAATGAGGTGAATTATTGGTGCCATGTTATTAAAAAAATAGGAGTCTGTTGTTGCAAGTTGATTTTTTGTTGGTAAATATATGCTAAAATGAGCCAGTCAAATTGTTGTTGGCAAGCATTGAGTTGATTTGATGTCCTATGTAAGTGAGTATTGAGATAGAAATCCACCACCTTTTTATTGAGCTCAGTCGATGGTATTATGTTGAGAGGTTTCATATCATAATCCTTGTTTTTATCCTAAGGATGTTATTTTTTGGGTATAAATATGAGGCATTCTCACCTCATTTGGATACACTTCTCCTACATATCATTACACTACTCCATTTTGTTGCATTTTAAATGAGATATTCTTATATTACTGAGAGTTATTTGTGAGGAAGCTTTAGTGAGAGGAATTGAGAGATTTTGTTGCTAAGTTGATTTTAAGAGGGAGCCAAGCTTGAGATCTAGTGATTCAATTAGATCAAAGTGATTAATAGGCATGAAATTCTAATCTCTTTATGTTTATCTATTTAGTGAAAGATTGAATATCTTGTATGTTTTATTTGGAAGTGCATTAGATTGGTTTAAATAGAGTAATGATCTATTTACTTATTAGAAAGGAAAAGAATTAGGAATTTTATGATTTCCTTTTGATTGTTTTACATACTACATTGTAAGGAGTGATTGTTTATCATTAGTATTATATACTAGATTTGATGAAAACATGAATAGCTTAAGGGAGTGATTTAATACTCTTATATACCCTATATGGGAATTTAGATGATGATGTTTCTATAAATAGATAGTCTACACTACATGTATAATGTGAAATGTATCAATGTCATGAAGTGACTTGACACTGTTAGCTTATAATGCTTAGAAACCTTAGGAATGATAAGGTTTAGCAATACATCAACATTGATGGTATAAAAGATATGATAAGATGAGACATCATATTTCTAATCTATATATGAATGATCACTTGATCATTACTTTACTATTGAATGAAACCCTAGGTAGAGAGTAACCTATTTGGGTCATGAAGTATATTTGATTAATGATTGAAGCCCTAGGTTATGAATTACCTACTAGGTTGAAATATCTACTTGATTACACATTGGAACCAATAGGATGAGGAAAACCTATTTGGATGGGTTATGTAGTTGAGCTTTGTTTAAAGCACATAGGTTGAGATTAACCTACACAATTAGACTGATTGATGATTACTGATTATATCTGAGATTAGGGTATACCAAGGTTGAGACTCACCTATGTGATTAAGTTGATCACTTGAGTTTATCAATTACTACTTGATTGGATCCATAGGTGGGATTACCTATTGAGTTAGAGTTGTTACCTAATTGGTTGTTTTATATTCTTGATATGAATTCATATTGTTGACAAGATTCTACTCTTTGAATAACCCTTTTTACTAAGGATATTATACTCTCAAATGGAATAATTTATTGATATGATTATTATTCAATTGAGGTTATCCATTGATAAGAATATACTCTTGATGATAATCACTTATTGACGTGATATATTGATGATTATTTATTCTATGATAAGATGAAGCTTATGTAGCTATACTTTAGAATATAAAATTATTTATGTAGCTCTTGTAAAGTTAGAGTCGTAAAGGGATAATAGGTTATATTTGGGATTAGATTGTCTAATGAAGGGGATAGCTTATGCATGTGAATACTTGATAGAAATATCATTGTGAATTGGGAAAGGGAATAGGTTGTTTTCGACCTTATAGATTACCTATGGAAGGAAATTACCTATGCAAAGTATATGAATGGTCATAATCCAAACCAAGCTAGCGTAGTGTATGTGAATAGGATGAATTCCACTTGAAGTACTGGGTGAGAATACTTGGTAAAAGCAGTGTAAGTTTCCACTATTTACATTGTCAATTCATTGTGTTCCTTTTATGCATGCTAGTTTAGGATTATAGCGGATACAAGTTCTAGTTATGTAGGGAACAACACTAAGATAATATAGGCTATTTTTTATGAGGTTACCATACCAAAATATTCATCGAAGGGAAGGGCCATCTTACCATATGTGGTAGATGTGAACGGGACTGTAGTTAGTCCATGGTTGGCATAAAATAACTTGAGTGATGCTTATACTCATCAGTTGGCAGCCAAGGTATGAGGATATTTGTGCCAGTATTGGAGAAAACTAGACTGCATAAACTAGGGAATGTGACTCAATCGAGATCGGAGGTTCTTTTTAGGCTATCCAATCATGTACCCAATCTGCACTACACAACTCAAATTGCACAATGAAATACAAAATAAAACTTAGATCTTTTATTACTCATAGAAGACATTACATCATTACATTCCATCAATGGTTGATCATGAAACATCTACTAACATGCATATCAGAGCCTTCAACTTCAGCTCTCTAATTACACTCTATTCTTCTTCTATGTTCTTCGAGCTTTCTACTCTTTCTTCCTATTTTGGCCTCCTTGTTCACTTTTTGTCTCTGGCCGCCTCCTCTCTATTCTAACCACCACCTTCTTCTATCTTGACCATGCCCCTTTTCCTCTCTCTTGCTCTAGGGTTCTTCCTCTCCTTCTTGGGCTCTCTTTTTTTGTTTTAGATGGTGTCTTCTATTCATCTTCTTGTGAGACCATTTTTTTCATCTCCACCAATAGACCAATTGATTCTATTTACTAAACTATTCATCTTGAAATTTTAACTATTATCTCCAAATCAAATTATCAATTCAAATTCCTTTTGTGCCATTGATCCATACCATCCACATATGATATACACCATATTCACCATTGGTCAACCATATACGCATATTGGGAAGATATCATATCATCTCCCACTGATATAATAAAGTCCTGCCAATGTCCAATTTACCGCTCAAATGGACCACAATGTATCGACATATCAAAGAGACAGACTATTGAATCTCACCGATATGGAGGTGTCATACTGATGAGTTCACACTGGTCCATATGGTCCCCATTACTGAGTCAACATGGCTTGCACCAACTATCACTTCCCTCCTTTCATCTCAAGTCCCACCACAACCATCGATCTATCAGAGGAATACGGTGAAAAGTTCCAACTAAAGTCGCCAAGTCTCACTGAAGAGTCCATTGGTCCATCATCAAGATTTCCTTAAGAGTCTTGCCAACAAAGTAAAGTCCCACCAAAACAACCTCATCGGTCTATCAACGAGACAACCATTAGGGTTTCTTTGATAGTATAATGTTCCACCAACAAGATAGTGTTATCGTTCTATCATTGAGACAAAGTATGCAGTCTCATCGATATAGCCAAGTCACACCAATGAGAGAATATAATTGAGATGTTAGGGAAACAAATTATGAGGTACCGCCAAAGTAACCATCTCCCGTTGATAGAATACATTGCACCTACACAAGAAATGTTATCGGGCCATTGTGGGAACTTTGGGTGAAGTCTCACCGACAATGAAGAGAAAGCATTGCATTTGGCTATCGAGGGAACTCCAAATGATGTATCACTGAAATCATAGAGTCCCACCGATGAAATCACAACTTAGTGTCACGTCATTGAAGAGGATTCCAACTAAAGTCCCATTGAACACAAGATGCCATTCCCATCCCTATGACACTTGAAAGTGAAGTTCTTACTTTGGTTGTGTACCTTCTATCCAATGAATACCAACTAAAGTCCCATCAAACACAAGATGTCATATAGAATAGAAAGTGGCCCCAACCAATTGGAAAGGTTTACAAAATAGACAACCAAGAAAATTGGAAAACACAACAAAACTAAAAACTCAATTGAAATATTTTTGGGTGATGTGAGATCGCTTGTGGACCCAGATGCTCTTGCGTCAGACACATCAAGTAAGGATTTTGTGAGAATGGGCTCACAAAATGGATTTTAGTGTTAGAAACACCCTTCCAAATAGTAAACTATTTGGAACATACTCCAATGATTTCATAGTTACCTTGTTGATTTTTCTTTCTTCTTGTTTTCCAACATTTCTTTGGAACACATACCATCTCCCTTTGATAACACTGTAATTTGTTCATTCCTCCTCTCATAGCTTTGAATCCACCATATGTCATCCTCCACCACCAAATTATCTCTACCTTCTTCTTCTTCCTCATGGGCTCAAACCCACCATGGTCTAACCTTCCCCACCAAAACATCCTACCAACATCTGTATCATACACATACCAATCTGCAACATCCAGTTGCAAATCTACATCCACAACCTCACTAAAATTTTCATACACCATTCCATATTATTTGTGAACATTCAACATATCCACTAAATGCATAAAAATATCATCCTCAAAAGAAATCAAATTCTCCTTGTCTCCTTCGGCTATAACAACTTCAGTAGCTGCAATCACATCTTCATTTTGTTCTTCTTTACTACTCACCTCTTCATTCTTCTCTTCTTTTGTGGACTTGTGTCCACCATGTACTTCTGACCACCTCCTAATGCTTTCTTCATGCTCTCTGTTTGTGGTATCTTTCACACCATAACCTAAGGACCTCCACCAATCTCCACTTTCATCTTCCACCTTTGTGGGAATTAAACCACCATAATTTGTCCTCCTCCTCCAAGAACATTCATCCTCTTTAATTTATTTTCTTGCCATACCAACATAATGGCTATTTTCGGGCTGCACCTCAACCCTAAACATCTCCATACTTTCTACCTCCACAAAATCAAATAAATGAAAATGAACACATTCTTCACAATTACAATAATAAAGCTTTACCTCTACTGCAACTTATCTCCCTTCTACAATACTTGTAACTTCATCTCACTCCTCATACATTGCTACAAATTTTGGGTTGCACTCTTTCTCCATGACTCCAACAAGACATACTCCTTCCACTTCACTCTTCTTTGTCTTATCCATTTGCAAAAGGATTTTTGTAAGCCTCACTGCTACAACTCTCTCTATTTTTTGCATTCTTTTATCTTCCCTCCATGTGTTCTCCAGTGGATAATTTATTTATGCTATTTCCACTTCTTTAACCATATCTGCAACTTGGAACTTCATTTTCATTATTCCTTCAAAAAGAAATAACTCCACTACAAACTTCTCTCTTGCTTTTCCTTTCTTATCCTCTTGTATGAGGATCTCTTCTTCAACACCATAGACTTGACATCCTGCTGCAATCTCTCTGTTTCTACAAACACAACATTATAAAAAGGATTATAAAAATCACAAGCCTTGAAAGACTCTTCATCACCATCTTCTCTTGGTGCAATAGATTTATTTTGCTTCATCAAATTTTTACCTTCAGCATCCAAATAACTATGGATTATCCTTATCTCTTCTCTCCACAACCTTTTATCTTTGTCTTCCTCAATCCCATCATCAAACTTGGGACTATTTGTGTTCACTATTTCAGCTTGTGAACACCCTTCTTCCATTTCACATAAATTACTCCACTCACTTTCCATCTCTATGTCCTTAAGCTTCACATCTTCTCCACTTGTGTGGGATGCCCCCATGTTCTCTTCCTTCCTCATCCCTTCCATCAAAGGGTTGTAAATATTTTCAACCCTTGAAACCTCGTTTGCAATCTCTCGTCTTTCTTCATTCTTCATATCCGAAACAATATTTTCTTTACACACTTTTGCAACTAATCTTCTCTCAGCCTCATCTTCAATCCTTTCTTCATTTTTAGGTACTTTACAATGTACCTCATCTTCTCCACATTGTATGCTTTCTTCTTTGCATACTATGGCCATTTGTCTCCATTGTTTTTCATCTTCTCTCATCATCTGGAAGGTCTTATTCTCAACCTTCTTCATACCTTCATTCACAACTTCAAATGAATTATTAACAGATAAACCAAGAGACTAATTTGTCTCAATGGGTGCCTCCTTTATGGACACCTTCTCTTCCTCTTCTATAAAATGTTCCTTCATTCCCAAGCTTTCCTCAAGGGAATTTAAACTCAGTTCAATATTTTTTAGCTTTGCAATCAACTTATTTTCACTCCTATTTTCCCAATACTCTTCCCAAAATGGGATTATCACTGGTCTCGTCATGAACCATCTTGTCCTCTTATTTGAAGATAACTTCAAGGACTTGCAAGTCCCTGTATAGTTACAAGCACTTCTTAAAAAAAATTCACACTTCATTCCAAGCTTAGGTTCCTCCTATACCCTTTGCATTCATAGGTCTTTCCTGCAACAAATCTCTCTAGGATTCAAGCCCTTTGTAGTTACAAGTCTCCTCTCACCTAAAAAAAACCTCTTCTAGAAATCAAATCCTTTGTACTTACAGAATCCTCTTTGGCAACAAAATCTCTCTAGAGTTTATTCCCGAGACAACAAAAAGATTCCTCTCATTAACCTTTTCACAAACTCATCTTATCATATCTCACAATGAGATTTCATCTTCACACTCCTTTTCAATTTTCCATACTTCATTCTTCAAACATAGTTCTCATCATGCCAATGATCTCCTACTCTGATACGACTTGATGCAATCGAGTTTGGAGGGCCTTGTCAGGCTATCCAATCATGTAGCCAATCTGCACTACATAGTTTAGATTACATAATGAAATATAAAATAAAACTAAAATCTTTTATTACTCAGACAAGACATTACATCATTACATGCCATTAGTGGTTGATCATAAAAAATGTGCTAACATGCAGATCAAAGCCTTCATCTTGGACTCTCTAATTTTACTCTATTCTTCTTCTCTATTCTTCAAGATTTTTTCTCGTTCTTCCTATTTTGGCCACCTTGTTCAATTTTTGTCTGTAGTTGCCTCCTCTCTATTTTGACCACCACCTTCTTTTATCCTAATCGTGCCCCTTTTCCTCTCTCTCATTCTTAGGTTCTTCCTCTCCTTCTTGGGATCTCTCTCTCTTTTTGTTTTCCAAATGGCATCTTCTATCCATCTTCTTGTGATACTATTCATTTCATCTCCATCAGCAAACCAATCAATTTCGTTTCCCAAACTATTCATCCTGATAGTTTAACTGTTATCTCCAAATCAGATTATCTATTTGAATTCCTTTCACACCATTGATCCATACCATCCATGTAGGATATACACCATAGTCACTGTTGATCAACCATATCACCATATCAGGAAGACATCATATCATCTCCCACTGATATAAGAAATTCCTAGCGATGTCCACTTTACTGCTCAAATGGCCCACAATGTATCAACATATCGAAGAGATAGTATGTTGACTCTCACTGATATAGAGGTGCCATACCGATGAAGTTCATAGTGGTCCATATGGTCCCCACTATTGAGTCAACATAGCTTGCACCAGCTATCTCTTCCCTCCTATCAGCTTGGGTCCCACCTCAACCATCGGTCTATCGAAAGAATGTGGTGGAAAGTTCCAACTGAAGTCCCCAAGTCTCATTGAAGAGTCGATCAATCCATTGTCAAGATTTCCTTAAGATTCCTACCGACCAAGTAAAGTTCCACCAAAATAGCCTCACCAGTCTATCAATGAGACAACCATTAGGGTTTTGTCGATAGTATAGTGTTCCACTGATGAGATAGAGTTATCATTCTATCATTGAGACAAAGCATGCGGTCTCACTGATATAGCCATGTCACACCGATGAGAGAATATAATTAGGCTATCAAGGAGATAAAGTATGAGGTCCTGCTAAAGTAACCAACTCCCACTAATAGAATACATAGCACCTACACAAGATGTGTTATTGGGCCATTGTGGGAACTGTGGGTGAAGTCTCACTGACAACAAAGATTCATGCCGATGAAGATTTAAAGCATTGCATTGGGCTATCAAGGGAACACCAACTAATGTCTTGCCAACATCATAGAGTCCCACTAAAAAATCACAACTTTGTGTCAGGTCACCGAGGATGATGTCAACTAAAGTCCCATCAAACACAAGATTTCATTCCCATCTCTATGACACTTGAAAGTGAAGTTCTTACTTTGTTGTTCACCTTCTATGTGATGAATACCAATTGAAGTCCCATCAAACACTAGATGTCATACAAAATAGAAATTGGCCCAAACCAACCAACAAGGTTTATAAAATAGACAACCAAGAAAACTAGAAAACACAACAAAATTGAAAACTCAATTGAAATGTTTTTGGGTGATGTGGGATCGCCTATGGACTCGGATGCTCCTACATCAAAATGGAGACATCTAGAATGTAGGCACCAATGCAACGATGTCAGGACTAGTTTTCATATCTATTGCCAATGAAGCTGAAAAGAGCTACACATGTATGTATCATGTACCCATTTATATGGAATATTATAATCATGAATGATAAACTTTAGTTTATTCAATATGAAATCTATGTTATGGAAAGATTTGTGATATTACAATGAAAGTTTGGAATAGTGTTTATTTCAAATGTGAATGTAATTTATATTATGAAAAAGAAAAAAAATTATTGCCATGTTATGGCATCATGGATCATTCACTCGAGGTGAAAACTTTGAATTTTTACTGAATAGAACACTGGGGTTTTTACAGAAATCCACTTACATAGTCAATAGGTCGAATGAAGCCAACATCAAGCAACTTCTTTAACTCATCCTTTACCAGTAAGGGAATTTTAGGATGCATTTTCCTTAGTTTTTGTTTGATTGGTTGGAATCAAGAAACAATAGAGAGTTATGTAAAACCAACTCGAGATCCAAGTCCATAATTTTGCCATAAGACCAAGCGAAGTTGATTTGTCTCTCTATAAAGAAGGCATGAAACTTTGGCTACTCTATCTCTATGAAATTGATGATTTTAGGATTTTCATCAGTGCCCGTGTTGACTTGCATAGAATTCTCTATAGCATAGGTGAGTTCTCTTGACTTATGGGAAGTAATTCTAAACCTCCATCCTTGGGCACCTCGTAGAGGTTTTCAACCTTGGATGTGTCCTTTCTTTTTAATTTTTCTAGGTCTAGAGGTGTCATTTTCTTTTCACCTAAAGACCTTTCTTTTTTTATTTTATCATTTTCACTTTTGCGACAAGAGGGTGGGACAAAGTCCCCAAAGTAGGTTCTTTTATCAAGATCTATGGTAAATCTAGCTTTATGATCCCCATAGGCTATGCCTTCACATAGTCCCATAGATTCAACTATTTCTTTATCATTTTCAAATATGCCTAAGGTGGGTGGTCCTTGCTAGTCCCAAAATATGAATTACGAGTATACTAGAGGTATTCCATCATCAATGTTATCAAGGTTCATCAAATGGGTAGATAGGGTGAAAATATGAGTATTATCGGGGTCCCAAAAGGACTCAATCCAAGATTTTCCTTTAGTTGGGGGATCAAATAGGTCAAGTTCATGGAATGTCTCAACTAGATCATAGTCACTAGGTGTCCAAGAATCCCACTCCCACTCATTAGAGTCAGTATAGGTAGGGTAATTCTTAGACGTCTTGATATCTTTTAAAGCACTAACCTCCTCACTTGAAAGCACCTTAGTAACAAGAGCACTCACTTTTAATGGTACGTACCCTAGCCCTATGTTCTTTGGCCACTTGGGAGGCATCAAGGATTTTTTAATCCCATTCTTTTGTAAACCAAGTCTATTGTGTCCATCATAACCCTTATGTTTCATAATTTTGAAGCCTTTTCCATATTGCCCGGTTAGGATCTGTTTGGGTACAACATCTTATTCTTCCTTGTATAACCATGTAGATATGTCCTCATCGTTAATAGCTTCCTTGCTCAATTCTCCCCATTTTGTGAAACTTGTGATGGGAGATGCTCGAATAATAATCTTGGGTTCCTTTTTGATAATTGAAGGCTTACCATAGGATTTTGGAGATACAAGTAGTTTGTTGACACAATAGGATGTCTTCATATGGTATTCTCCACACCCCTTATCTTGGACCTGGATCTTAGGATTGGAAGATGGAATTTTAGAAGTGGATGCTTTGGTTAAAGTGGAGGGATTAATGTAATGGGATGAAGTAGATGATGAACCTTCCCGAATGGTTGGAACTTGTTGCTCGAGTGTCCCTCTTAGGTTGCTAAATACTGGAAGGGATCAAAATCACTGACGATTATGATTTTAGTGTCATTATGGGGAAATTTTAGGCATTGGTGGTATGTGGATGGAACGACTTTCATAGCATGAATCCATGGTCTACCAAGGAGGATGTTTTAAGGGAGATACAAATCCAAGACTTGGAATGTTGTATTCAACATAGCGGGCCCAACTCTGATGGGTAGTGAAATGACACTCTTAGAAGAGCATTCTTCATCATCATAACCTTTTATAATAATTTCCTTTGATGTATCCACACATGCTTAAGATAAAACTAATTCCACAACCAATTTTAAAGTGAAAATTTTCAATCCTACTCTACAATCTACTAGGACTCGTTTGATTTTATGTTTAATTGACATAGACTTCTAGGTGTAGAGAGTTGTTATGGTTGAATTTTTTTGAGGAGAAGTCTTGGTTGAAAAAGGTGATGTGGTGGATGCTATCCAAGTACCACACCATTTTGTGGAACTAATTGACATCAAGGTATATGGGCATGAAGGTGTCTTGCACATATTTATCCAAGATAGCTTTGTGCTTGGGAGATATACGTAGTAACTCAAGGATAGATATATGGGAAGGTGTCTTCCCCAAATGGTCTAAGAGATTATATTGGGCTTTTGGCTGCTATTTAGGGGGAGAACCTTGTAAGGTTACCTTGGTTCGTCATGTTGTAACTACACATTTTGGTGGTTTCTTGATTGTAAGGGACATTGTCATCCAATTTTTGGATATTATTTATGGTATAGTCATGGGTGACACAGGTATAATTAGCTTGGTCATTAGTCTTGTTACCTAAACTTGAGGCTTTCCCCATCCCATATTCATGCAAAGGAATTAAAAAAATCCTATAGTCATTATTGGAGGTCGCTTGTGGGTTGTCTACCTCTATGACACCATTCTCGATGAGGTCCTCAATTATGTTTTGAGTTGCTGACATGACGAAGTCTTATGTCCTTTGGTATGGTGATAGTCACAAAAATCATTATCATCCCACCATTATGGTTTGAAGGGCCCTAGGTCATAATTTTTTACCTCCAAAAGTTGTATGACATTAGACTACAAAATTTATCTCAACAGATTTGATGGGTTCCCCTAAGGGAGTGTATTTGTGTCCTAGTTGAAAGTTTCTTTGAGGCCCACATCCTTGGTTATTCTGGACTACATTTTTTATTTTCTCAAGCACATGTGGTGAGTTATTTTATGTACTAGGTCCCTTGAGAGTGAGTGTAGGACTAGATTTGTGTATTGCCTTTGTGTCTACAACTCCATTGTTCATGGCATTCTTTTTGAAAGCCCAATACTTATTTTTGTCATTAGGGGTATTGACTTTTATTGAGAATTTAGATTTACCCTTTTTCAATAAGTGTCCTTGCAAGGGTAGTACTTTTCTCCACAAGGTGGGAAATTTTAGTGCAACAATGGATTTGTAGTTGGTATTTCAGTTTTGTGACCAAGTTTTCGATAAACATGACAACCTTTTATTTCTTAGGTATCTCACAAGGAAATATACTAGCCAAAATTCTCCATCTTTGGAAGAATGATATGAATGTCTCCCCTTCCTGTTGTTTGGTGTGACACAATGTTGCTATGGTAATGTCGTTTTCAATGTTGTAGGAAAAATGTGTCACAAATTTATCTGCTAGTTCATCCCATGTTCAAATGTCTGTAGGTAAATGAGAAAACCATTCAAGTTCTTGTCCTATGAGACTTATATGATTAGGTATGTATGTTCAATTATAATATCTATGTAGGCCATATGGAACTCCCTTACATGTTCAATTGGGCTTCCCTCTCCTCTATATTTGGTGAAAGTTGGGATTATATAGTTGTGAGGAAAGGGAGGCATATATATGCCCTTATCAAAAGGATATGGACATAGGTCTTGTGTGGAGTAGGTTTTATTTGTTGATATTTTCATATTGTAAACTTTTGCTTGTAGTGAAATAATTTGATTTATCAATAAATCCACTTGAATCAATGATGTGTCCACTTCATTAGCAACTGCATTATAATATGGGGGCCCATGTTTGAATTAAAATTTTGCAATCCAATATTTGGGGTGGATGAGTTATGGTTGGTTCCAAATATGTGTGATGGATTTTGGTTTTGAATGTTATGAGTGAAAGATTGGATTTGCTTTTGGATATTGGGAGTGAAATTTGGAATTTTATTGACGTGTGAAGGATTCATATTGGATTGAGTTTGTAATGGGCTCGAATTTCTTTGACCATGTGGATTTTGGTTGACATATTGTTGAGAAGGCCCTTGTGTGTTGTTTTGTAGAGGAATACTTGTACTAGGACCTTGATATGATATGTTGGTGTTCAAATTCAAATTGAAATTTAGTGTGATGTTCATCTTTCAAATTTGTAGTTTTGGATCATTCATGGGATGGGTGCAAAAAGTTGGGGGGGCAAATTATGGCCAACTTTTGAGAAAAAAATGAAAATCCATAACGTGAGTTCGTTATAACGTTCTCATGTTATGGCTTGGTGTGACCAAGCCTAAGACTTGGTCACACTGAGCCTATAACGCGCTCGCATTATAACATGAGTGCATTATGAGTCTTTATAAGAAAAAAAAGAAAATCCAAATCATTTTAGATTGTCATATTTCTTCATCCATGGCCTACAAAGCCTTCCAAGGTGTGCTCGCATTGTGGAGACCTCAAATATGTTAATTTTCTTCATTGAATTGCTTCTATTTCTTTTCCAAAATGCTGACATGTTGACGGGTAGCTCCAAGAAGTAAGCGTTTATTGGTTTTTTTAGTGAATTTGTTGTTCAATAGGTATATTTAATATGTTTTTGATGTTAATTTCTTTAATTATCAGGAGTTAAAAATCCACCTGATTCTCCTCCTCAAAATCCTTCTCCTACTCATGAACAAGCACACCAACAAAATCCTAATGAACAACCACAACAACAAACTCCTTTAACAATTCATAAACAAAATTTAATGGGGGAAATTGAAAACAACAAAAAAAAAAATTAAGGAGTTCATTGCAAGGTTGAATGATCCTATAAGTTTAACCTCGAAAAGAACCATGCTTACAAATTCACTTCAAGCTATGTTAACACTTGTAGATTCAATTAGCAAGCAATTAAGTGGTTGGGAAGATAAGAGGTGGGAATGAAGAGATTTTTATGAAGATAAAGTATCATACAAACAAGTAAAAAATTATAAAATTATAAAATATGAATTATGTTCACTGTTCACTAACCCACGTACAAATCAAACTCTTGACCTTAATAGAAAGAGGTTTCATATCCATTGGTGCAACCACCAAGGGATAAAGGACAATTTTTGGAAGAGGTGGTGGATGGTTTTTGACCATCTTCCATGCAATAATAATGAGGTCCTCCAATCTTTCTTGAGGAAACTTTACTACAAGTTTTTCCTCAACAAAATCCCCAACTATTTTGATATGTGGGACTTTCAAGGGAGAGGTGGTGGGTCGGCACAGGATACACCAGGTGCAAGTCTCTATCCTCAATGGAAAGTGAGATAAGAACTTGATAGTCTGGCTTATGAGCATGTTGCTATCCCTTTTGTCATGAAGGAGAGTGCTGAGGTGGGCACTCTACAGTCTATTAGTTCTCTGACCTAGAGTATCATCCAATGTGTGAGTCCTACAATACAAAATCAGCTAGGGGAGAGTTTGAGGGATAGGGTTCTACCCCATTCTTATCAAGTTTTTGTTTGTCCTGTACATATGACCCCAAAGATAGTCAAGAGGTTGGTATGCAGGATACATCTACAGCTGCCTAGTTGGCGATAGCATATGTCATCTTCAATGATTTTGGCCTCAATACTCAGGTAAATGTTAGCATGTTCATTGAATTTAATTTATTAAATTTCATTTTTGAAATACAAGATTAACTAGTTTAGTTTAATGATTGTAATAAAATTTTAGGGTCATAGTGTTGATATTGTTTTCATTGGCCCTCCACCTTTTTTTACTCCACTGCATCTACTTCTGAGGTATGTAACTGGTAAACAATTATAAATATTACATGTGAATAGCATTGTTATATGAATGGTATTCTAATATATGATTGTTGATTTTGAATAGGTTAATATTGGAGGTTTCAAGGCAACACCTCCCAGTGGTAGTGGAGATCAAACCTTCACTCAAGTAATATAATAAAGAGTTTAACTAATTAATTGTAGTTAATATATTTGTGTAGTTTATATTCATATCATTGATTACATTTCATTGCACATCTTTCAAACTCAAACCAGTACTTCACATTGCATAACTAATAACTAGATGTTGATAGATGACAAAATTTCAATTACAATATAGTTTTTTAGAAAGTCAACATAAGCAATGATGCAGTTACTTCACATAGCATAAATAATAACTACGAGTAGCTTCCAATTAAATTTTTTTGTCATGGCATTCCATGAGACCACATTTTATTGAGGAATTTTTTTAAATAGTTCACTACCTTGTCTATGCTATGGATTCTTGGAATAAATATATGAAAGTATAATAGTAAGTAATAGGATAGACAAGGCAATGAGTTGTTTAAAACAATTCCTCAAAGCATTATGGTCTCATGGTCATGTCCATCACCATGAGACCCAATTTATTTGAGGAATTTTTTCAAACAACTCACAACCTTGTCGATGCTACCACATTTTCCATAAATGTATACCAAAGAATTTTATCAAATAGTTCACTTTCTTGCTCCTATGGCTAAAAGCCTAAAATGGGTGCTTTCCAACAAACTATGGATGCTTGGAAAAAATCTATCAAAGTATATTAGTAAGCAATAGAATAGATAAGGAAGTGAGTTTTTTGAAAAAATTACTCAAAGAAATGTGGTCTCATGGTGATGGAATGTCATTTCATCACCATGAGACCACATTTCTTTGAGGCATTTTTTCAATCAACTCACTGCCTTAAGAATAGAAACCAATATTTTAGCCAAAATTCACCTCCAAATTCTTTTCAAGGTCCTCATCCTCATCCTCAATTTACCAATCCATGGAAGCTTCCACCTCTCATTCCACTTTCATATCCAACATCCTTAAAATCCACATCACCCCAATATTACCAAGTAAATTCATCCCATTTCTCTCATAATAACTTCCTCCAATGACTATTTGTAAAGGTGTTTGTTTCCCCATGCAAAAAGAAAGTGGTGCAATCTTCCCATATCATGCATCCAACTTCATCACCCCCACATCAAGATAAAATATAATACCCTAAATATTAAATAAATCCCCTATCAATCCATATATCCAAGTTGCAGAGTCTATAAAACCTTCCTCCCTCATGACACCATCCATATCAAATGAACTATGTTCATTTCCTAGTCCAAAGTATGATAACATATATTCTCCTCCATATAAAGATCAAGTAAACCCTTCTCCTCCATCATATTATCCCCTTCCACCTCATGATCCCATTTCCAATCAATAACAACATATCCCTTCCATCTCATCTAATGATATCTTTTCATCTCAAGAGCAAGATATCCCTTCATCCACCCTCTCACAATCTTATCTCCCCAACTTCATACAATGACATCCTTCTGTGTCTAGATCAAAGTACCTCTTCCACTTCATTGTATGATTGCTCTCAAAAAGTGGTCTCAAAGTATACCTTCCACTCCATGTAATGATCATCTTCCCCTCATGATCAAAACACCCATCCCTCTTCATCGCATGATCCTTCTCCATCTCATAACCAAGACCACACTATACCATTCACCCCATCCCAACATAATAGCATAAAGAAGGCAATGAAATTTTTGAAAAAAATGCCTCAAAGAAATGTGGCCTCATGGTGATAGAATTCCATGAATTTTTTTTTTATCATGACATTCCATCACCGTGAGACCACATTTCTTTGAATCATTTTTTCAAACAATTCACTGTCTTCTCTATGCTACCACATTTGTCATACATGTCTACCAAAGAATTTTATAAAACAGTTCATTGCATCACTGCTATGGATAAAAGCCTAAAATAGGTGCTTTCGAACAAGCTATGGATAGGGAAAATAGTAAGCATAATAGTAAGAAATATATGGTTCAATAAGTATTCAAAATTCTATTGATTATCTCATATATTATAAGCCATGACTTGCATCACTATTCTACTTTTTGTGATTGAATAATTTGTTGTTTTATTTTTAGATGATGGAAGTGGAGTCGCCTCAAGATGTTGATAGGGTAATGGAGCAAGGTGTATCTTGTGCAATAGACAGCTTGATGCCTCTCAAGGGTATGAGGCAAATTAGTAAATTTCAAATGGCCTTCATTGTTATAGTTGTTAGTTAGTGAAAAATTGAATGATTATTGATTCATAGTTTAATTTATATTTGGAAGGTTTTGATAAGACTTGGGCATGCCACACCATGAGTATGCAAATATTTCATGTGAGAAGAGAGATTTTCTAGTGGTGGTAAGTGATTATTTTGTTAAATATATCATTTTTTATAGAGTAAATTTCTATATATTGATGTCTTTACTTTTTATTGTAATAAATAAGGCTTGATGAGGAACTAAACCCTAGGAGGAGTATCCCTTGAGTTTAGGGTAAACGAGTGTCATACACATCACAATCCACCCAACCACTAATGGCCAAATGTTTGTTTCATTCACCTGGAAGGCAATGACTTTTGATTGGGGTCCTTTGTCGTATGCCTATATGGCATTTTTGGACATATTTTGTATTGCATATACTTGACATTGTATGCCTATATGGTATTCTTGTAAGCCTATATGGCTATTTTGTATATATTTTATACTTATATCAACATTTATTGATGTATACCTACATGGCTATTTGGTTAATATAAATATTTTTTATTGATGGTGTCCATATTTGCATTATAAATCCACGCTTCCATAGATATTTGTAGATGTTTTACTTTAAATATTTAAAATCAAATGTTTTCCATGCACTCTTCTTTTCTATAATTATAAATATATAATAAAGTATGAATATTATTGTCATGTAAGATTATTGGACATAAAATCAATCATATAAATATAGTAATGCTTCATTCTTTATGCTTCATGTACTTCACAGAGGAACTTAATGTGTATGCTTCATGCTCCATGCTACCATGCTTCATGCTTCATGTGTATACTTCATGCTTTATATTAATGAGGAATACATATACCATTCCACATGTATGATTGATGCTACCATTCATGTGTATGCTTTATTCTTCATGTATTATGCAGATAAAGAAAACATCATAAAACTATTGACAAAAAGAAAATGGAAAGTAACAACTAAGTCTGACAAACAAAAACTCAAGGCATGCAAGTATTATTTAAGATCATAAGGGCATTTCAAATACTATGAACCTTTTATATCAAATTGTGGTGACCATTCCTAGTTTATATGTTCCCACCTAGACATGTTGGTGCTAACTATTTAGCCCCATGAAGAACCAAAAAAAAGTAGCCTGCCTTGCAACTTTACACTACATGTAACTGACACGTTTTCTATCAACTAAAATCTGTTCACTAGAGGAAAACAACTTGGAGCTATCAAAAAATAAGAGAATTTATTATAGGTAGGTCTTATATGATTGTGGATCCTCAGATGAAATGTTTTCAAATTCCATGGTTTTTGAGTAATCACTAGTCGAAGTTTTCTGCCATTTTCCACTTTGGTCTCTTAAGAGACTTTGCCAATAGAATGTGGCTCATACTATTTCAGCATGTTTGGGTGTGAAAGAGGACCTTTCCTATCATAAAACCACCCATATGGTTGTGTTGTAATAGTCGATCAGTCATTTGATGAAAAAAATTAAAGTTACACCACTTTCCAACTTTGCACTACATGCAACTAACCCATTTTATATCAACTGAAATTTGTTCACCACAGGAAAATGACTTGGAGCTATCAAAAATTGAGAGATTTTATTGTAGAGGGGACCTAGGTGATACCATAGCCTCAAATGGAGTGTTTCCAAGTGCCACAATTTTTGAGTATTCACTCATCAAAGTTTGTTGCCCTTTTGCACTTTCGTCTCTTAAGAGACTTCACTGGTAGAATTGGCTTGGACTATTTTGGTGTGAAAGAGGACCTTTCCTATCATAAACCCACCCATATGGATGTCTTGGAATAGTTGGTTCAGTCATGTGATGAATATAACAAAAGTTACAACACTTTCCAACTTTACACTACATGCAACTGACCCATTTTCCATCAACTAAAATTTGTTCACCATGGGAAAATGACTTGGATCTATCAAAAACTGAGAGAGGTTATTGTAGAGGGTCCCTATCTTATCCTATAGCCTCAATTTTTTTTTCCAAGTTCCATGATTCCTGAGTAATCACTCATCAAAGTTTTCTACTCTTTTACACTTTGGTCTCTTATGAGACTTCATTGGTAGAATGTGGTTCGAACCGTTTCAGCATGTTTGGGTGCCAAATATAGACTTTACTAGCTTAAATCCACCCATATAGATGTGTTGAAATAGTTGGTTTAGTCTTTTGATGAATAGAATGAAAGTTACACCACTTTCTAACTTTACACTACATACAATTGACGCATTTTCCATCAACTGAAATCTGTTCACCATGGGTAAATGACTTGGATCTATCAAAAAATGAAAGATTTTATTATAGAGAGGACCTATGTGATCCCATAGCCTTAGATGGAGTGTTTCCAAGTGCCATGATTTTCGGGTAATCGCTCATCAAATTTTGTTGCCCTTTTGCACTTTGGTCTCTTAAGAGACTTCGTTGGTAGAATGTGGATCAAATAGTTTCGATGTGTTTGGGTACACAATAGGACCTTGCAAAGAATAAAACCACCCATATAAACGTGTTAAAATAATCAATTCAGTTGTGTGATGAACATAACAAAATTTACACCACCTTCCAACTTTACACTACATGTAACTGACATGTTTTCCATCAACTAAAATCTGCTCACCATGAGAAAAAAAATTAGAGATGTAAAAAATGAGAGGTTATTATAGAGAGGTCCTACATGATCTCATAGCCTTAGATGAATGTTTCCAAGTGCTTTTAAGTAATCGCTCATCGAATTTTACTACTCTTTTGCACTTTGGTCCCTTAAGAGACTTCATCGATAGAATGTGGCTCATACCATTTCAACATGTTTGGGTGTGAAAGAGGACCTTTCCTAGCATAAAACCACCCATATGGATGTGTTGGAATATTCAGCTCGGCTGTGTGACAAACAAAATGATAGTTACACCACTTTCCAACTTTACACTACATGCAACTGACCTATTTTTCATCAACTAAAATATGTTCACCATGGGAAAAAAACTTGGAGCTATCTAAAAATGAGAGAGGTTATTGTAGAGGGGCCCTACATGATCCTATAGACTTACATGGAGTGTTTCCAAGTGCCACAATTTTTGAGTAATCAATCATCAAAGTTTTATGCCCTTTTACACTTTGGTCTCTTAAGAGACTTCGCCAGTAGAATATGGATTGCACCATTTTAGCATGTTTGGGTAAAAAAGAGCACCTTTCCTAGCATAAAACCACCTGTATAGATGTGTTGGAATAATTGGTTTAGTAATGTGATAAATAGAATGAAAGTTACACCACTTTCCAACTTTACACTACATGCAACTGACTTGTTTTCCATCAACTAAAATCTATTCACCACGGGAAAACAAATTGGAGCTATCAAAAAATAAGAGAGGTTATTGTAGAGGGGCCCTATCTGATCATGTATCCACATACGAAGTGTTTTAAAGTGTCATTGTTTCTGAGTAATCACTCATCAAAGTTTTCTTCCCTTTTGCACTTTGGTCTCTTAAGAGACTTTGTTGGTAGAATGTGGCTCAAACCATTTCAGCATATTTGGGTGCAAAAGAGGACCTTTCCTAGCATAAACCCACCCATACGGATGTGTTGGAACATTCGGTTTGATCGTATGATGAATAAATAATAATATATACACACACATTCAACTTCTCGAGAGCAGGAAGAATCTCTTCATTCAATACATTATGTATCTAATTAAATTTGGTATACTTCTTTTTAAAGTGTTTTTAGAGCAGACTAGCCTCCTTTTTGTTGATGATAAAATCTTCTTCTTGTATTTTAATTCCTTTTCTAAGTGGTTAATTTTAGTCTTCAGTTGTTTTTATTCAATTTCAACACTTCCAACTATTTCCTTTGCATCTACAACTATTGTTATCATATTGCTTCTTCCTTATCATCTATTTCCGGTTTTATTTTCTCCACAAAGTCTTAAGTTCAAGAATCTTTGACTTCATTTTTTAATTTTCCAAACTGCCCATAAAGATTGGAATGATTGCAGGATATTCCCAAAATGGAAAATGTATGGAAAATATGGTAGCATAGACAAGGCAATGAGCTGTTTGAAAAAATGCCTCAAATAAATGTGGTCTCATGGTGATTTCCATCACTATGAGACCGCATTTCTTTGAGGCATTTTTTGAAAAAGCTCAATACCTTCGGTATGTTTTTTCTTACTATTATGCTTTGATAGATTTTTTCCATACATCCATATTTTGTTGGAAAGCACCTATTTTAGGTTTTTAGGCATAGCAACAATGTGACCTTGGAATGGCGTATGGAATCTATCAAAACATAAAAGGGGGATTTTTAGAAGTGTTATGGTTGTAATTGCCTTAGTAGACACATGTGAAATGTGAATGCATAGACAAGGCACATGAGCTATTTAACAAAATGCCTTAATGAGATATGTCCTCATGGTCAATGTGGATGCATTGACAAGGTAGTGAGCATTGTAAGAAAAAATGTCTCACAGAGCTCACCACCTTGTCATTGCTACCTTGTAGGAAATCTAATAAAAGGATGATATGAGAGCAATATAGTAAAAGTTAGAGTTTAGATTTTTAATGTAAAAAATGCATTTACACATTACTAAATCTAGGAAATTAATTAAAATGGTATAAAATGTAAGAGAAAAGGGCACAAACATACATTTTTTAAGAGATCAATCAAACTGATTTTTTAAAGGATGTATTGCTAGTGGTTAATCATTGAGTAAAAAACTTCATTCTCACAAAGGTATTCCAAAATCAATAGGATGAATGATAACATGAGGTGGTGAATAAAAAATTAATTATTTAAAATTGACTACTTAATCAAGTGGACCAACTTCAATTGAGTCAAATAATGAACTCACAACCAATGAATTAATAGAAAAATTTCCTATCTATAAGTGGGGTTAGAAGTAATATTGTTTGAAATATTGAATACAAGGTAGTGAGCTATTTTAAAAAATTCCTTAAAGAAATGGGGTCTCTTAGTGATGTAGAAGTAATATTGTTTGAAATATTGAATACAAGGTACTGAGCTATTTTAAAAAATTCCTTAAAGAAATGGGGTATCCTGGTGATGTACATCACTAAGAGACCCCATTTCTTTGAGACATTTTTTTCAGATAGATCACTACCTTGTCATTGCTACTACATACACAATGTAGTGAGCTTGTCAATGATCACTACCTTGTCTATGCTACATATTGAACCAAAACATATAATCTGACCAATATTCATAAGTAAACTTTGAACCAAAACATATAATCAACCAAATATTCATATGTAAACTTTGAACCAAAACATATGTACAAACTTGGAACCAAAAAAATGTGAACTTGAAAAATAGAAATGAAATGTCTAACTATCAACTAATCTTGATTTGAATACTCTAAATTTTAATACAAATCAATGTGCATACTTAAAAATTAATAAGAACTAGCCCGCACAGGTAGCGGAGTTGGTTTGGGCTATGGGTTTTCTCCCCACAGGTCCTGGGTTCAACTCCAAAGCCTAGGCTTACCCGATGCACATGGTTTGCGGGCTATTGCATGCATCCCTAGGGGACTAGTCTCACCTCAGCTCACCCCATAAAGGGAATGTGTTGGGCTGAGTCACAGGGACACCCCTAGGTTACCAAAAAATTTTTTTTAATAAGAACGAATGTGTATACTTACAAATTAATCCAATGAACCATCTGGGTCTGCTTTACTCTTTATTGTGTCAAGTATTGCCTCATGGTTAGAATCATACACCTTCCACAAGGTCTTGTTCAAAGGTCCACCCCCATATTTGATCAAATGAACATTGGATGCCACGACAAGGTTCGAGTAATGAAGAATCTTTTGATGCATGTCAAAGTCTTGAAACAGCCAAACATTAACACTCTTATGTGGGTACCTTCTAAGCTATGTTCCAGTAACAACCACAGAGCCTATAGGGTATTCTATGTTTTCTCCATCTATAAATGGGGCCTCCAATTTCTTTTTGGCCTCAACACAACACAAGTAATAATTTATTCCCTCTTCATTGTCTTCATCTACAATAACTACATAAACATTGCATACATTGATATGTGCTACAAATTAGATGAAATTAGTCAACATTACAAATACACTACAAAGTAAGATAACAATAGGAATTTCAAAAACTATGCAAGTAGATATATTACCTGGTTGAACTAGATCTAATATTTGGTCAAAGTCAACCAATGATTCCATTTGTGTCAGTTCTAATGTCATCAGAGGCTGATATCTATGAAGTTGGCTAAGATAAGTTAACCACCATTCGTCAACCCACTCCTTTGACTCACACTCATTCCATGCTTGAACTATACATGAAGAAAAAAAGCATGCCATCTTTCATGTATGGATACTCCATGAGCTTGCATTTGAGCTAAGGAAATAGTGTAGCTCACTTGATCCTATTAGTGTACAACAATCCTCACATGGTGCAATGTTAGTATCATCTATCAACCAAAAAAATATATGAACTGAAGACTTAACTTCATTACTTGGACCCATTGAAGCATTACACCACTCGACAATTGATTTTGCATCTATCAACTTTGCATTCTATTTATACTTTCACTCTTCTTATGTTAATTCTCTTTTGATACATGATCCTACACCATCATTCTCCCCCTTTCCATTCTTAGCCTCAAAAAATTTCCACATATGTTGAACACCTATAATAACATGCATCCTGCTCAACCAATAGAACATCCATGAGTTCTTGAACTATGATGCATAGTTATCCAACCATATTATATATTGATTGTATAGTATGCCCCTCCTAGCCAAATCACTATAGAAAAACTAAAAGCAACCTTGCACAAACTTTGTAGAATGTGTGTGATCATCACTAATGTAAAATTGGTACTCCCTCAATACCTTGATGTTATCCTCTATACTATTAGCTACATAAATGAATGTTATGTGCACAAATACAAAAACCTACGTGGAGTTGTAATATTGTGATTTCACCTCACATTGTGGTTGTAGAGTGTATTTCTCTACAAATTCTACCACTGAAACAATTCTACCAACTAGAAAGGTGTCCTTGCATAATTTGAATTGCAAGTCCATCCATCAAGATCTGAGGGTATGCCTTGCATACTCATACACTATACTATCATGAAATGTAGACATAAACTGATACATTGGAATCTTTTAAATAGTCAAATCATGCCTTTTTGCTTGATTACCATCTTTTGTACTATAGGCCACTATTTTAAACTTTCCAAACTCTTCTAGTTCCTTTCTAACCTGATGTGTGATTTCCATATGCTCACATATTGGCATATGTTGCAAGCCACTGTAATGTTGACATGTGCCATCCAAGCATCATTTCCTCTAGAATATTTGGCCTTCCTCTCTTTCACATAATTATTTTGATAAGAAGTCTCTTGAATATGTTGGTGGGGCATGTATGCCATAATCCTGCAAAACATTGTTAGTATGCAAATCTAAACATATAGAACGATAAAGATCAAAATGGTTAGAAAATTCAATATATAATCTAAAACAACAAGTAGTGCGTGTGTGATTTATCCTGACATAAAAAGGTTTAATCATTTCAAAATATATTTGATAAATTTTAATTTGAGGATAATCCTCTAGAAATTTATGAAAAAACTATGTTTGATTCATATACAAAAGATGCTTTGGATGTGTCTCACAGTTTTGACTACCGATTCTCCTTCTTACCACACCCCTTTGATTTAGAGACACCCTTGTGTTATTCTTCCAGTAGTCTTCAATTAATGATCTCAATGCTTCAACAACTTGTTTATCTTTTCGTGGTAGTCTCCCCAAGAATGCCCATAATTCAATGGAATAAGTTTCCTCAATTCTTTGGCACCCTTGAATGACTCTTGATAAAGTTTTTCTATTAATTATCAATTGTTGACTCATCTTTCTAATGAGACAAGCTTTCCTCATTTGATTACTTACTATTGCTGATGTAATGACATGTGTGACATTACTATTTTTGAGTTTGAGGTCTTACCCACACTCTCATATGTATCCATTAGATTCTTCACAATAGTTTTTTTACTTCAAGCATTTGATGTTCTCAACCCAAGAATTTTCATGATGGATCTATACTTTATACTTCACATCATTTCAAAAAATAATTGACATCTTGTGGTCTCATTTAACTTTTAAAAGAAAAATCTCCAAATATTATGAGCACATCTTCTACAAGTGTGTTGTGGAATCTTACCTTCCATTGGATGCAAAATATTCTCATCAATATTAATCAAAAACTTTGGCTTTCTATGCAAAATTCTAGGTGGTGTTCTCAAAGGTAAATTCATTTCAACATTAGGAATTTCATAAATATTTAAATGAGATGGGCTAAATGGTTTACCTTCGATCAAGGATGGAATATATGACATACCTTGAGGTTGAGATGGGAATGATGGTGTGCCTCCTTCATCAAATGTGAGTGATGGTGTACTCTCAACTTTAAATGCAATAGATGGTGTCCCTCCATATTCACTTGTAGTAGAGGGTGTGTCTCCAACTACAATATTCAAATCTCTCTTAGAATGAACATTTCACATTCATTCCCTTTGTGCCACCATTTCCATTTCTCTTCTTGATGGTTGAGGTTCCTCTTCATTTAGCATGTATTCATCAATCGTTTCCAATTTCTTCTTCTCATGATGTTCCCTCATCCATAACGCTTTCTTTGCATTCTTAGCTTATATCTCTTCATGTGTTGGTTTAATCCTTGATAGTTTCCTTTGCATGATGGATAATTTTATCTGTAGCATGATAAAGAGACAAATATTAGTTCCTAAAAAATGAATCCATACAAATAAATGAAATATATGTCATTCAACCCTTCATACAAAATACTTACAATCATCCTATAGAAGAGTATTTATAGCATAGAAAAAGCTCACATGAATTTTTTGATGGAATACATTAAAGGAATGTGGTCTCATGGAATTCCATGATTGCAAGATAGGAAGAAAATGGAAGCATGGACAAGGCATGTGAATTGTTTGAAAAAAAAATTTGGTAGACATGTATCCAAAATGTGGTAGCATAGACAAGTTAGTGAGCTCTCTAGCATGTTAATGCGGTAGCATTGACAAGGTAGTGGGTTGTTTGAAAAAATGCCTCATAGAAATGGGGTCTATGGTGATGTTGACAAGGCAATGGGCTGTTTGTAAAAATACCTCATAGAAATGGGGTCTCACGGTGAGACCCAATTTCTATGAGACATTTTTTCAAATAGAGCACTACCTTGCCAGGCATTTTTATCAGGCATTTTTCAAATATCCCACTATGTGAGCTATTTGAAAAAATGTGGTCTCATGGTGATCATTTTGCATTTTAGTGAGGATTTTTTTTAAAATAGACCACTAGCTTTTCAATTCTACCGCATTCACAAGATAGTGATCTCACTAGCTTGTCTAGGCTACCACATTTTTCATAAATGTTTACCAAAATTTTTTTTCAAAAACTTTACATGCCTTTTCCATGCGTCCATTTTTTTCCTATCTTGCAATCATGGCATTCCACAAGACCACATTTATTTAAGGCATGTTTGAAAAATTGTATCTAGCTCAATACCTTCTTGCAATCATGGCATTCCACAAGACCACATTTCTTTAAGGCATTCCATCACAATCTATGCAGTCTATGCATTGAAAAGATAGTCAAGCATTCCATGATACCACATTTCATTAAGTCATTCCATCAAAAAATTCATGTGAGCTTTGATAAGCTAGTGAGCTCACTAGCTTGTCAAAGATCACATGAATTTTTTATGGAACTCCTTAAAGAAATGTGGTCTTGTGGAATGCCATGATTGCAAGATACGCAAAAAATGGAAGCATGGACAAGGCATGTAATTTATTTGAAAAAAAAATTTGGTAGACATTTATGCAAAATGTGGTAGCATAGACAAGCTAGTGATCTCACTAGCTTGTCAATGCGGTAGAATTGACAAGGTAGTGGGTTGTTTGAAAAAAATTCCACATAGAAATAATCCCATGATTGCAAGATAGGTACAAAATGGAAGCATGGAAAAGGAATGTAAATTATTTGACAAAACATTCTGGTAGACATTTATGCAAAATGTGGTAGCATAGACAAGCTAGTGAGCTCACTAGCTTGTCAATGTTGTAGAATTGACAAGGTAGTGGGTTGTTTGAAAAAATGCCTCATAGAAATGGTGTCTCTACAAGGTAGTAGGCTGTTTGAAAAAATCCTCATAGAAATGGGGTCTCACAATGATGTTCCAAAGGTAGTGAGCTCACTAGCTTATCTATCCTACCACATTTTGTCAAACAATTCACATGCCTTGTCCATGTGTCTATTTTATGCCTATCTTGAAATCATGGCATTCCATGAGACCATATTTCTTTAAGGAATTCCATCAAAAAATTCATGCGAGCTTTGACAAGCTAGTGAGCTTACTAACTTATCTATGCGATTCACTAGCTTATCAAAGCTCACATGAATCTTTTGATGTACTGCCTTAAATAAATGTGCTCTTGTGGCATGTCATGATTGCAAGATAGGCACAAAATGGAAGCTTGGAAAATGCATGTATATTGTTTGAAAAAATGTTTTGGTAGACATTTATGCAAAATGTGGTAGCATAGACAAGCTAGTGAGCTCACTAGCTTGTCAATACGGTAGAACTGACAAGGTAGTGGGTTGTTTGAAAACATTCCTCAAAGAAATGGGGTCTCTACAAGGTAGTCGGATTTTTGAAAAAATTCCTCATAGAAATGGGGTCTCATGGTGATGTACTACAAGGTAGTGGGCTGCTTGAAAAATTGCCTCATAGAAATGGGGTCTCACAGTGATGTACATTATCATGAGACCCCATTTCTATGAGGAATTTTTTAAAACAAACCAATACCTTTACCCCATTTCTATGAGGAATTTTTTCAAACAACCCACTACCTTGTAGAAACCCCATTTCCATGAGTCATTTTTCAAATAGCCCACTACCTTGTCAATTCTACTGCATTGACAAGCTCGTGAGCTCACTAGCTTGTCTATGCTACCACATTTTCATAAATGTGTACCAAAGAACTTTTTTAAACAATTTACATGCCTTATCCATGCTTCCTATTAGAACCCAAAATTTCCACAAAAAAACTAAGGTTTCCCCATTTTAAACCCATCATTTTAACTATCGTTTCATAAAAATTCATTCACCACCCTAAGAATGGCTATGTCACCCCCATTAAAATCCATTCTCCTATATTTTCATAAAATAATTCATTCTACCCCCATTCATAACATTAAAATGCCTTAAACCACCACCACTTATGTTTTATGGCTTTCGCCGCTTTATCGTGGCCTTTTGCAAAGTGGCTCATAGTATAGCGGTGATGGTTAGGCATTGTCACGATAAGGTTTACCGCTATGCCACATGCGGTCAAGTCATACACTGTGCTAGCATGGTAAACAATTAGCGGTTGGTGGAGATAGGCAGTTAACGGTGAGGTAGCATAGAGGTGGCGGTTATGGATAGTCACCATAGTACCGCTGACGGTCAAGTCTGAGACCGCAGTGATTGCGGTAAATAGTTAGCAGGGAAGCGACAGTGTTTAAAGCAGTTATCGCTCAACCGCAGGGAGTTCAAATGAAGATCACGGTGATACGGTTAGCAATCAGCGAGGTGGCAGTCAACAAACGGTTACCGTGGCACTACCAGTGTTTAGGATGATGACCATGATAATGAGGTAGACGGCGAGGGAGACAGTAAGTGTTGGGTACCACATGACCACTGATGGTTAAAGCATGGATAGCGGTAGAGCCGTAGATGAAAGGAAGACCGTGACAATCTCACCACGATACTGAAGACGGTCAACAAGTTGACCGTGGTAGAGTGGTAAGCATAAATGAAGACTTCGTAGCAAGGCATAAAGTGAAACATAAAGGCAGGAAAAGTATTAAAGTTAAAATTAAACGTAGAACTATAGTTGAAAATATTAATTTGCTGATAAGGCAATGCAATTAATATTTTGTTACCGCTAGAGAATGTAAATGGTTTTACTAGAAAGGTGAAGGGTCGTGACCCTTGGCATTTACTATATAAATAATTGGAAAAAATCAGTTGCAGCAGGGGGGGTTAAAGTAGGTAGGAGATTTTTTCAGACTAGGAATGTTAATAATGGAAAAAACCTTCCTAAGACAGAGCAATGGAGAATATTTTGGTGAAGTTCATTTTTTGTATTTAGTTGTTGAGATGCTATAATTTTTATTATTTTTTATCTTGGTTCTCTCCAATTCAAAGTCTTCTAATCATTTGAATTAATGTATCAAGCATAATCTTGATTCATCAAGGTGCATGTTTTCACTTTGTGGTAAGCATAAATGAAGACTTCACAACAAGGCATAAAGTGAAACATAAAGGTGGGAAAAGTATTAAAGTTAAAATTAAATGCAGAACTATAGTTGAAAATATTAATTTGCCAATAAGGCAATGCAATTAATATTTTGTTACCACCAGAGAACAAAATCAGCATATCAAGATATAATCTCTGATTTATCAGAATGAATTCCCATTTTGTGTGATTTTTATTTGTTGGTGTCTGTAAGTTAGAATTAAATCCCTTCAAGTAAGTCACTGCAATTTCAAGATTTCTTTTGGGTGGTTAGAGAATAACCAGGTTAAGAAACTTTCCAGCACTATTTATGTAAGACATAAATAAATGAAGTTGTATGCTAGTAATTGTAATTTCATTTTCAGAGTTCCTAACAACTAGAATTAAACCAGAGAAGGAAGCACATAATTCTTGATTTTGACTCCATTGCCCATGTGGATAGAAGGCACTAATCTACCACAACCCAGAGATCTAATTTCATATCAAACAACTTATTCAAAACCTTTCATTTGTGCAGTAGGAGTAGGAGTAGTTGTAGTGATTTTATCTGTCCACTTCCCTTTGCCATTGTGGGTAGATTGTTTCACAGGAAATACATTTCAATCTGTATCATTCACATAAGTTCACCCACCTTGGTCTAGCAGAACCTAAAGAGAAGAAGGTTCAATTGCATCAATTGGCCTTGTACGTTGGCCAAAAGCATTGTGAGAGCTTGGCAACCTCTTGTGGTTCAAACCTGTATTTTTGAGACCCAACAGTTTGGTGACTCTGCTGGGGAATTACTCAGGAATATTATTCAACCTTTCCATTTATAGAGTCAACAAAGTTTCACATTTTTTTATGGAGATTCCGCTGGGGAAAACCAAAACAATCCATTTCATTTTCCTACTTTTGGAAAAGTAAGTGGTGACTCTATTTTAATTTGATATATAATGCATGGATATTATGGAGCAATAAAAATTTTCCAAGATGTCACGAGCAGAAAGAAGACACCGGTCAATGAAATATTTTGAAGAATTGGAACAACAAAGGTTATACTGGAAACAAAAAAAATGATAAGTGGAACAATGACTATTGCAGTTGGGAGCCGAATGTGTTCCAAATACATCACCAAATAGGCCATCATACATTGAGAATGGATACACAAATTCTAGGAGATCTTGGACACCACGAACACCACATGATGCAATTGAGAACTTTGGTAATAAAGGTAATGTACTCTATTTGCAGCAAAATACTGTTGATGAGTATACTCAAATTCAAGAGAGAGGTATTGGTCTGGTGTATGCCTTTTTTAACATGAGGAGATATAAGGGAGAATCTGTGACTTCTTTGTACAATAGGATGGTAGACATTTGTATGCAATTATCTCCTCATTTTAGGCCAACAAGACCCACATTTTTTACACAATTGTCAAAAGTAGCTGAGCCTGAATCAATTTATTGGTCAGGGTCATTAAAACAACAAGCCTTTAAAGTAGTGAATGAATTTATTGATTCCATGCTTGAGACAAGGTATATGGACACTGTCAACAATGAATCTAATAGTTATATCATGAATGATCAAATAATTGAGCCAATGGAGGATAAATGTGCAATTGATATTTCCAATGACAATTGTTCAGATTTGGAAGATGGTGATGATATGGGTGGTCAATCATACATATTAGATGAGGACTACAATGATGAAGATGTTCTTGAAGATACACTTCATAAGGAATACATTGGTGATAAAGCAAGCAAAGATGAACAAATTGTGCCCTCATTCTCAGATCAACACCATGGTGACACAACTGATGATGAGGAAGAATTCATGGGAGAAAGCTTTTATGAGGGCCAAGATGATGAAAATATAGAAGAGGTCAATGAAGAACCAAGTCCACTTGAAAAGGAACATATGACATATTCACTGATAATTGATAACCATGGGGACCATCATGAGGATCTTGATTTGTAGAAAGGAGATATTTTCAGCTCTTATGGAGATCAATAAGATGGAGAAATAATAGAAGATCTGAATGAAACATGTTCACTCAGCAGTGAGAAAGTTTCAGATTTGTTAACTCTTGAATACCATAAATGTGCACATAAAGATGATTCCAAAGTTTTGGCTCTAGCCTACATTTGTTTTGACAGTGAAAGTAACAATTCATATGACTCCATGTGCATCTATCATAGTGATGAGGAGTTCTTTGAATTTGATCAAAGATCTGTTTGTTTCCAAAAAGAGGTATGTGACTTGAATAGTTTTTGCCTGCAAGAGAAAGATACTGGTTTGCATATCATTGATGATGAGTGTTCAACTTTTATTGATTCAATTATGTATAAAGAAGACTGTATGGATCAAATATGTGTGTCAATGCAGACTGGTGATAGGAAACCAATGGAAAGTGATTTAACTGTTTCAAAAAATATTGATGAGATATAATTTTTTGGTTGCCATAAGGAGTATTCAGATTTTCAGGTCCCAGTGCAGTTGCAGGCACATTCAACAACATATGGCAGTGAGCATTCCTATGAATGTTTTGTTGAATGTGGATACACTTTGTATGTTGAAGATGACAAAGATTTTTCATATGATAATAAGAATGATAAAATACAGAGTGGTAAAATGAATATGAATCAAGTTGAATACAATGATTTCCTAAAGGTTTTCAATGGCAGTGCATGTTGTAGGGTAGGTGGGATGGATAGTTTCAAAAGAAATCTCATGAGCTTTAATCAGAACAAATTCTATGACAAAGCAAAGTGCAGGTTTTTCTTTGGGGTGGCATGGGGCCATCCTTCATAGTTTAATTTTTGAACCATAGTAGGTACAGAGGATTAAGGATTGCCAGTGCATGGACAATTCTTAGCAATGCCTCATAAAATATTCTTTTCCATGCACAGTATTTTAGGAAGGGTCTGGGTTTTCCAATACATGTACATTCCTAGAAGTTCCCTTTTTGAAAACTTTGTTTTCCTTCCATGTATAGTAGTGTAGGGTTTTCCATTCTCCATTTGCTCCTTTTTCATATCATTCATCTGTTCATTCCCTCTAGCTTCCATTGCCTTCATTTTTCATAACCTTGACTCAGTCTACTCTCCCAAAGAATTTTGGATTCTTGCAGTGATTTGTTAAACCACTCATCCCCAATAGGAGCCACTTTTATAACCCAAAATTTCCACCAAAAAACCTAAGGTTTCCCCATTTTAAACCCATCATTTTCACTATCGTTTCATAAAAATTCATTCACCACCCTAATAATGGATATGTCACCCCCATTAAAATTTGTTCTCCTATATTTTCATAAAATAATTCATTCTACCCCCATTCCTAACATTAAAATGTCTTACATCGCCACTGCTTATCTTTCATGGCTTTCACCACTTTACCGCGACCTTTTGCAAACTAGCTCGTGGTATAGCGATGATGGTTAGGTATTGTCACGATAAGGTTTACCTCTATGTCGCACGTGGTCAAGTCATACACCACAGTAGCATGGTAAAAATTCAGTGGTCGGTGGAGATAGGCAGTTAACGATGAGGTAGCATCAAGGTGGTGGTTGTGGATAGTCACCGCAGTATCGCCGACAGTCAAGTCTGAGACCACGGTGACTGCGGTAAACAGTTAGCAGGGAAGCGATGGTGTTCAAAGAAGTTACCACTCAACTATAAGGAGTTCAAATGAAGACCACGGTGACTGTGGTGATAGGGTTAGCAACTGGCAAGGTGGTGGTCAACAAATGGTTACCGCAGAACCGCCAGTGTTTAGGATGATGACCATGGTAATGCGGTAGATGACGAGGGAGCCAGTAAGTGTTAGGTACCACGTGATCACCGATGATTAAATCATGGATTGCAGTAGAGTGGTAGATGAAAGGAAGATTGTGATAGTCTCATCGCAATACCATGGCCGATGAAAAATTTGACAGCAGTAGAGTGGTAAGCATAAATGAAGACTTCGCAGCAAAACATAAAGTGAAACATAAAGGCGGGAAAAGTATTAAAGTTAAAATTAAACATAGAAATATAGTTGAAAATATTAATTTTATGATAAGGAAATGCAGTTAATATTTTTTTACCGCTAGACAATGTAAACGGTTTTACCAGAAAGGTGAAGGGTCGTGACCCTTGGCATTTACTATATAAATAATTGGAAAAAATCAGTTGCAGTAGGGGGGGTTAGAGTAGAAGTCAGATTTTTCTGACTAGGAATGTAAAAAATGTACAGATCTTTCTTGAAACAGAGCAATGGAGATTAATGTTTTTAACTAGTGAAAACCTTCCTGTTTTAGTTGTTGTGTTGCAATAATTTACATTCTTTTAACTGGTTCTCTCCAACTTGAGATCCTTTAATTTTTTAAATCAGCATATCAAGTATAATCTCTGATTTATTAGAATGAATTCCCATTTTGTGTTATTTTTTATTTGTTGGTGTCTGTAAGTCAGAATTAAATCCCTTCAAGTAAGTCACTGCAATTTTAGGATTTATTTTGGGTGGTTAAAGAAGAACCAGGTTAAGAAACTTTCCAGCACTATTTATGTAAGACATAAATAAATGAAGTTGTATGCCAATAATTGGCATTATATTTTCAGAGTTCCTAACAACTAGAATTAAACCAAAGAAGGAAGCACATGATTCTTGATTTTGACTCCATTTCCCATGTGGATAGAAGGCACTGATCTGCCACAACCCAAAGATCTAATTTCATATCAAACAACTTTTTCAAAACCTTTCATTTGTGCAGTAGGAGTAGGAGTAGTTGTAGTGATTTTATCTATCCACTTCCTTTTTCCATTGTGGGTAGATTGTTTCATAGGAAATACATTTCAATTTGCATTATTCACATAGGTTCACCTACCTTGGTCTATCAGAACCTAAAGAGAAGAAGGTTCAATTGCATCAATTGGCCTTGTACATTGGCCAAAAGCGTTGTGAGAGCTTGGGAACCTCTTGTGGTTCAAACCTGCATTTTTGAGACCCAACAATTCCATTTTGTGCCTATCTTGAAATCATGGAATTCCACAAGACCACCATTCTTTAAGGAATTCCATCAAAAAATTCATGTGAGCTTTGACAAGCTAGTGAACCGCATAGACAAGCTAGTGAGCTCACTAGCTTGTGAAATCTCGCATGAATTTTTGGATGGAATGCCATGATTGCAAGATAGGGAAAAAATGGAAGCATGGTCAAGGCATGTGAATTGTTTGAAAAATTTTTTTGGTAGAAATGTATGCAAAATGTAATGGATTCCTTGGAATGGGGTATGAAATCTATCAAAACATGAAATGTGGTCTCATGAAATGCCATGATTGCAAGATAAGAAAAAATGGATTTTTTAAAAGACATTACAAACTTTCAAGAAGATACAATTGGCTTGAGTATAAATTCAAATTACATAAAAAAGGTATTGAGCTATAGATAAAATTGGGCCAATTATGTATCTAAAGCTATTTTTGAAAAGAAAGGTATTGAGCTAGTGAGTATTGGACTCACTAGCTTGCATAGATTGTCAAAACATGAATTTTTTGATGGAATGCCTTAAAGAAATATGGTCTTGTGGAATGCCATGATTGCAAGATAGGCACAAAATGGAAGCATGGACAAGGCATGCAAATATTTTGACCAAAACATTTTTTCAAACAATTCACATGCCTTGTCCATGCTTCCATTTTATGCCTATCTTGCAATCATGGCATTCCACGATACCACATTTCTTTAAGGAATTCCATCAAAACATTCATGTGAGATTTTTCTATGCTAGAAATAATCTTCTATAGGATGATTGTAAGTACTTTGTATGAAGGTTTGAATGACATATATTTCATTTATTTTTATGGATTCATATTTTAGGAACTAATATTTATCTATTTAAGGTAGTGGGTACACCATCTATTGCATTAGCATGCTGGTGCAGAGTAGAGGTGGAATAGCTAGAACTAACACAATGTAACACAATTCAACAATCTCTTGAATCTCAATACCCCAACAATGGAGGTTTGTACAAACTCACTAGTGTTCACAACTAGGTCTCTGAATCACCATTTTCTAGCATATCTTTTAGAGAAGCTTGTCTCTTCATGAAACCGACACCTTTTCAAATACCCATTAGGCTCAACTCTAACATATCTTCACTATGACATAGTTTGTTTTGGAACAAAGAATCTACAATAGTTTCACTCTCCAAACACTAAATTTTTTTGTCAAAGGTCTTGATAGGTCATATAGGTTCCCTTTCAATAGATTGTAACATCAAATAACAACTACAAATTTTTGTCCTAGGCTATCTCTACCTTATCTAGCCTAACACATGAGGATGTTAGGCTAGGGCTTGGACAAAAAACTACCCAAACTCCATCCCCTGCTCCTACAAATAATGAAAACATTGAAAAAAAAAACTAAAGCCTCCATTCCACCAAGTTTGACCAGAATACAATGGTGGAATGGATTATTACCTACATTTCTTCACTACAAACCCTTGAAAATGAGGGTTTCTAAGTGGTCTACAATAAAATGCTTCTAACAGGCTACTAGCTTAATGAAAATCTAACACACCATGCCCAAATGAAAGCTTACTCATTGTAGAATCTCCTCACATTAATTTCAGCTCATGATAGTACTGTACAGGTTGTACAAAGCAAGGAAACTATAGAAAATGCACTAAAATTGTAGAAAAATAGAGTTTATTCTATTCTTTTGTCCTCCAATTGATACAATAATGTTGCCTCAAAGTTTTTGAGGCCAAAAACACATGCATCAACTATAACTCATCATTTACAAACAAGATCCACTCAAGTGATCATTCAAATTCCACTTACATGCAATATTGACAAGTTGCAAAGCCACTTTTTATACTTCTTGACAACTTTTAGCAACCACACACAAAATGACCCTACATGACAACATACATTACAAAATGGTCTTGATTCGACCTTATTACACCAAATAAGTGAAAAAACACCTAAATAACCAACCTAGACACCTAAATGCATTAACTCAACAAAATAACCATGGTGCCCCTACACCATACACCCTAGGAGAGAAAATATTAGGCTCCACCTAAGATCAGCTCTTGCACTAATGTTCCATGCCTCCTAATGTCATATTCTAACATCCATACTACTTCTTCATGAGGGATTCCTTGCAACTTGACAAGGTATTCATTGTAAACTTTTTGTCTTGTTCTCTTTGCCTCCTTAGTGTCCAAAATGGCTTCAAGTTTCAATGGTTCAATAGGGGTTAGGTCTCTAACCCAATCATCATCAAAAACACCTTCATCAACACATGTACCTACATCCACAAATCCCTTGAAAGGGTAAAGGTCAGAAATATTGAAGATTGAGGAGATAGAAACTCCAAGAAGGAGTTATATCTCATAGGAATTTTCACCAAACTTATGGACCACCTTGCATGGCCCAATATTTTTCATCAGTAGCTTTGTGTATTTTCCCTTAGGTATTCTTTCTTTCTTTAGGTTTGCAAGTACCAAGTCTCCTACTTTGAACTAAACATTCCTCCTCTTCAAATTTGCATGCTTCTTATACTTTTCTACACTCTTCTTCAAATTTTCCTTAACCTGCTCATGTATGTCTTTCATAGCTATGGAAAACTCCTCTCCTTCTGCACTTCTCTTCTCCAATCCACTCAAATCTCTAAGCTCAAATATGCCTCTTGGTTTCAGACCATATATTACTTCAAAAGTAATTTTCCATATTCTTCTATTTATGGAGTCATTGTAAGCATACTCTACTTGTGGAGAATGAGATCCCATTGTTGTCCATGTTCTTTTGTGAGACACATAAGCAAGTTTCCAACTGATCTATTGACCACTTCAGTCTTCCCATCTATTTGTGGATGATAGGTAGTACTAAAGGTCAAATTTGTTCCCAATTTCCTCCACAAGGTCCTCCAAAAGTGACCTATGAACTTTGAATATTTGTTTGAAACTATGGTGAGTGGTAATCCATGAATTTTGACTATTTCCTTGAAGAATAAGCCTGCAATATTTGAGGCATCACTTTTACATTTGCAAGGGATAAACTGAGCCAATTTACTAAACCTATCAACAACTACAAACACATTGTCCACTCCCCTTTGAGTTTTGGGTAAGCCCAATACAAAATCCATACTCAGATGTTCCCATGGCCTGCTAGGTATTGGTAGGGATTGATAATGTCTTTCATTGGAGATGGAGACCTTGGATCTTTGAAAAATTCCACAACTCTTAACAAAATTTCTAATATCTAAATGCATTTTTGGCCAAAAATAAAATCTTCTAACCTGTTCTAGTGTTTTATCAACACAAAAGTGCCCACCTAAACTACCATAGTGTTTTTCCCTTATCAAATTAGCTCTCATGGAGCATTGTGGAACACACAATTGAGCACCCTTGAATAATAGTACATCTTGCAATAAAAAATCATAAAATTCATCATGGAAAACACCTTCAAACTAATTACAAATAGAGTATACCTCTTTGAAGTATTCATCAATTGCATACATGTCCTTCAATGCCTCTATACCCACACTTTGAAGTTGAATCTCATGTACCATCATGGATCTCCTACTAAGAGCATTAGAAACCTTGTTGGCTTGGCCTTTTTTGTGCTTAATTGTGAATGTGTAGCTCTGTAAGTATTCAACCCACTTTACATGTCTAAGACTTAACTTATCTTGACTGTTTAGAAAACTCAGAGCATGATTGTCTATGAACACAATGAATTCCTTGAGAAAAAGGTAATGTCTCCACTTTTTGAGGGACTATACCAATGCATGGAGATCCAAATCATATGAGGAATACCTTCTTTTAGCTTCATTTATCTTTTCACTAAATAAATTAACCGGTCTGCCTTCTTGGCTTAACACTGCACCTATTACAAAACCACTAGCATCAGTTTCTATGGTGAAAACCTTATTGAAATCAGGGAGAGAAAGTATTGGTTTTTGTGCCACTCTAGTTTTTAGATATTCAAAAATCTTCTCTACCTCATTAGTCCACTGAAACTTATTTCTTTGGTCTCCCTTAATGGTGTCAATAATTGGTGAGAAGATATGACTCAAGTTTTTAATGAATTTTCTATAGAAGCTAGAAATACCATGAAAGATTCTCACCTCTCCTATTTTCCTTGGAGTTGGCCAACTGACAATGACCTCTACTTTGTGGGGATTCATCTTCAATGAACCTTTGGAGATCACAAAACCAAGATATATTAGTTCTTCTTTCATAAATTCACAATTTTTTAGATTTATTATCAATTTCTCCTCATGTAACCTCTACAAAACCATGTCAAGGTGCTTCAAGTGGTCTTATTTTGTCTTGCTAAACACAAGGATTTCATCCAAGTAGACAACTACAAATATTCCTATGAAGGGTTTCAATACTTCATTAATTAGCCTCATAAATGTACTAGAGGCATTTGAAAGCCCAAATGATATCACCATCCACTCATAGAGACCCTCATTAGTTTTAAAAGTAGTATTCCACTCATCTCCTTCCCTTATCCTAATCTGATGATACCCACTTTTCAAGTCAATCTTGGAAAAATAGCACACACCTCCCAAGCAATCCATTAGGTCCTCCATTCTAGGTATTGGAAACCTATATCTGATGGTTATTTTGTTGAGAGCCCTAGAGTCCATACACATCCTCCAATCCCCATCCTTTTTAGGTGCTAGAACTGTTGGAACAACACAAGGGCTCAAAATTTCCGTAATGAGACCTTTATCCAATAATTATTGAATGTGTTTCCTTATTTCCTCATTTTGTTCAGGGGTCAACTTATATGCAGCCTTATTTGGAAAATTAGAACCAGGGATTAGATCAATATGATGACTAATATCTCTCATAGGAGGTAGGGAACTTGGCAATTCATCAACTGCAATACCTTTATATTTACTCAAAAAGTCTTGAACTTCACTAGGTAGGTCTTCCATCTTATTTTCTGCTAAAACAGACTTAGACTCAGGTCTGATCACTATGGAAAATCCCTGACCTCCTTCATCCTTTAATTTTTTCAAAAACTCCTTCTCTCCTACTACCATGACACTAGAACCAACTTGCTTGTCTAACTCTTCATCTTGTAGGGGTGTCAAACTATATGAGGTACCATCTTTATCTATCACATAGAAATTATTATGGCCATCATGCTTGGCCTTTTTGTCATACTGCCAGGGCCTTCCTAGTAGCAAGTGACAAACATCCATGGGGATGATGTCACAAAGGATTTTTTCCTTATAACCCCCAATATTGAACTCTACCCATGATTACTTATTTACCAAGACTTGTTGACCCTTGTTTCACCATGAAAATTTGTAAGGTGTAGGGTGTGGAGTCATTTTCAATTTTAGTTTTTCAACCATTTCCAAAGACACTACGTTATCAGTAGATCCTGAATCAATAACTACTTTGAATACCTTTCCATGAGACTTGCGGGTAGTCATAAACAATTATTTTCTTTATGGAGACTCCTTGGTTGTTGGCACTTTGATAAGTGTTCTCCTCATCATCAATGTCTCTCCTACCTTAGGGGTAGCTTGCTGAGATGGTGAATTCACAACTTCGGTGTCCTCTTCATGCATAATTTGGGTCCTTCAATCACCACCATGACAACTTGATTCTTGTTTGTCCAGGATCTTCCAAGCTGGGTGTCCAAATTAATTGCAGCTATACCATCTACCTGAGAAAGTGTTGGATCCTCTTCCTTTTCCACCAAACCTTCCTCTACCACCAAATCTCCTTCCTCTAAAGCTACCTTTGCTACTTGACTCTCCACTTTGCTCTTGTTGGTTTCTTGATTCACCTTGTTTCTTTTGTGACTTCCCTCTTGCACCAAATTTGCCTCTACCTCTAAAATGTTTTCCTCTTCCTCTTCCTTGTTGCTCTTGCCTTCTTTTGATTCTTTCCTCTACCTTAGTTTCCAATTGGAAACACTCCTCAATTGTCCTAGGAGTTATAAGACTAATCTCATCTTGTGTATTGAGTCTAAGGCCATTCAAGTACCTTGCAACTTTCTCTACCTCATCTTCAGTATGTCCTTCCATTATACTCAACTTATGGAATTCCTCAATATATGACATCACATCTAAGTCCCTTTGCTTCAATTTTTTTAGCTTTCTAAAGGTTTGTATTGCATAATCTATAGGAAGGAATTGTGTCTTCACTTTGGCTACCGTCCAGTCCCATGAACTTATCTTATTTTTATCCTTCTTTACTCTTTCTTCTTGAACATAGTTCCACCATGTTAGGGCAGGGCCCTTCAACTTGGTTTTAGCAAACTTCACCTTCTTATCCTCTTGTATCTCCTCAAATTCAAAGAAGTTGTCCAAAGCATCTATCCAAGCCAAAACTTCTTCACTGTCCAACTTATCACAATACATAGGTACTTCCACTTTCACCTTTGGAGTATTTTCACCCTTGATAGCCTTTAGCATCTTGACCATTCTCTTTTATTCAAGGTCCAATTCCTCATCCTCATCATAGAATCCTATTGGAGGGTTCTCATTCTCACCCTCATCCTCCTTATCACTTTGGTCACCACTGACCATTCATCTTCTCTAATTATTTTCCAGGGCTTCTATTCTAGCAAGGGTTTCTTCTTGTGACTCCTTGTAGATCCTTTCCTTCTAGAGCAACTTCTCTTTCAGTTCCTTAACCTCTTTGGCTATTGGATTATTCTTTGGAGGCATCTTGCTTATGCCAACTATCATTCACTTTCCTACTTCTAATCAGAACCTATGCTCTAATACCACCTAATGTAGAGAAGGGGTGGAATAGCTAGAACTAACACAATGTAACACAATCAAACACTCTCTTGAATATTAATACCCCAACAATGGAGGTTTGCACAAACTCACTAGTATTCACAAATAGGTCTCCAAATCACCATTTTTTGGCATATATTTTAGATAATGTTGTCTCTTCATGAAACCAAGACCTTTTCAAATACCCATTAGGCCCAACTCTGACATATCTTCCTTGTGATATTGGTTTTTTTGGAACAAAGCTATCAAACTTGACCTGCTATGCTGGAATAAGGTCAAATTAGGCCTCTTTTACAAAGCATCTACAAGATTTTCACTCTCAAAACATTAATTATTTTTGTCAAAGGTCTTGACAGGTCATATAGGGTACCTTTCAATATATTGTAACATCAAATAACAACTACAAATTGTTTTCCTAGGCTATCTCTACCTTATCTAGCCTAACACATGAGGATGTTAGGCTAGGGCTTGGAAAAAAACTACCCAAACTCTATCCCCTAATCCTAAAAACAATGAAAACACTGAAAACAAACCTAAAGCCTCCATTCCAATGAGTTTTTCTAGAATACAATGGTGGAATGGATTATTACCTACATTTCTTCACTACAAACCCTTGAAAATGAGGGTTTCTAAGCAGTTTGCAACAAAATACTTCTAACATGCTTCTAGCTTAATGAAAATATAACACACCATGACCAAATGAAATATTACTCATTTTAGAAGCTCCTCACATTGATTTCAGCTCATGACAGTACTGTACGGGCCGTACAAAGCAAGGAAAGTACAAAAAATGCACTAAAATTGCAAAAAAAAAAGAGTTTCTTCTATTCTTTTGTCCTCCGATTGATACAATAATTCTGCCTCAAATTTTTTGAGTATAAAATAACATGCATCAATTTTAATTCATTGGTTACAAACAATATCCACTCAAGTGACTGTTCAAATTCCACTTACATGCAATATTGACAAGTTGCAAAGCAACTTTTTACACTTCTTGACAACTTTTACCAACCACACACAAAATGAACCTAAATGACAACATACATTGAAAAATGGTCTTGATTCAACCTTATTACACAAAATAAGTGACAAAACACCTAAATTCATTAACTCGGAAAAATAACCATGGTGCCCTTACACCACATGCTACCACAAGACCCCATTTCTTTAAGGCATTCCATTTGTATTGACAAGAATAGAATGTGCCTATATTGCAATCATGGAATTCCACGAGACCACATTTCTTTAAGGAATTCCATTTGTCTTGACATCCTACCTTTGGAATATCACCGTGAGACCCAATTTCTATGAGGCATTTATTCAAACAACCCACTACCGCATTGACAAGCTAGTGAGCTCACTAGCTTGTCAAAGATCACATTATTTTTTTGATGAAATTCCTTAAAGAAAGGTGGTCTCATGGAATTTCATGATTGCAATATAGGCACAAAATGCATGGAATTATGGACAAGGAATGTAAATTGTTTGACAAAATATTTTGGTAGACATTTATGCAAAATATGGTAGCATAGACAACCTAGATAGATCATTAAATTGTCAATGTGGTAGAATTGACAAGGTAGTTGGTTGTTTGAAAAAATGCCTCATAGAAATTGGGTCTCATGGTATCACTAGCTTGTCAATACAGTAGAATTGACAAGGTAGTGGGTTGTTTGAAAAAAATCATCATAGAAATGGGGTCTCACAGTAGAATTGACAAGGTAGTGTTTAGACAAGGCATGTAAATTATTTGACATGCTATTGAGCCAAAATTTCAATGCTATGAAGGCAGTGTTCCCAATACATAGTGATCACATCCAATAATGAGTTCAAACTATTGAGCCAATTCTTTTCAAACAACTCACATTGACAAGCTAGTTATCATTGGAAAGGTATTGAGCCAATTCTTTTCAAAAAACTCACTATCTTGCAACCATGGCATTCCATGAGACCACATTTATTTAAGGCATGAAGGGTTGAAGGTATCAAGCTTTTTTCAAACAATTCACATGCCTTTTTCATGTTTCCATTTTGTGCCTATCTTGCAATCATGGAATTTCATGAGACCACATTTCTTTAAGGCATTCCATCAAAAACTTCATGTGAGCTTTAAAAAGCTAGTGAGATCACTAGATTTTCATAGCTCACATAAATTTTTTGATGGAATTCCATAAAGAAAAGTGGTCTTGTGGAATGCCATGATTGCAAGATAGGCACAAAATGGAAGCATGGAGAAGGCATGTAAATTGTTTGACCAAAATATTTTGTCAAAAAATTCACATGCCTTGTCCATGTGTCTATTTTATGCCTATCTTGAAATCATGGCATTCCATGAGACCATATTTCTTTAAGGAATTCCATCAAAAAATTCATGTGAGCTTTGACAAGCTAGTGAGCTCACTATCTTGTCTATGCGGTTCACTAGCTTGTCAAAGCTCACATGAGTTTTTTGATGGAATTCCTTAAAGAAATGTGGTCTTTTGGAATGCCATGATTGCAAGATAGGAACAAAATGGAAGCATGGACAAGGCATGTAAATTGTTTGACAAAATTTTTTGGTAGACATTTATTCAAAATGTGGTAGCATAGAGAAGCTAGTGAGATCACTAGCTTGTCATGCCTCACCTTTGGTACATCACCGTGAGACCCCATTCCTATGAGGCATTTTTTTTCAAATATCCCACTACCTTGTCAATGCTACCGCATTGATAAGCTAGTGAGCTTACTAGCTTGTCAAAGCTCACATGAATTTTTTGATGGAATGCCTTATAGAAATGTGGTCTCGTGGAATGCCATGATTGCAAGATAGGAACAAAATGGAAGCATGGACAAGGCATGTAAATTTTTTGACAAAATTTTTTGGTAGAAATTTATGCAAAATGTGGTAGAATAAACAAGCTAGTGAGATCACTAGATTTTCAATGTCATAGAATTGATAAGGTAGTGGGTTGTTTGAAAAAACTTCTCATAGAAATTGGGTCTCATGGTGATCACTAGCTTGTCAATGTTGTAGAACTGACAAGGTAGTGGGTTGTTTAAAAAAATGCCTCACAGAAATGGGATCTCTACAAGGTAGTGGGCTGTTTGAAAAAATTCTATGAGGCATTTTTCAAACAACCCACTACCTTATCAATTCTACCACATTGACAAGACAGTGAGCTCACTAGCTTGTCTATGCTACCACATTTTGCATAAATGTCTACCAAAAGATTTTTTCAAACAATTTACATGCCTTGACCATGCTTCGATTTTGTGCCTATCTTGCAATCATGGCATTATTTCCAAGAGTCATTTTTTCAAACCATCCATGACCTTGTCAATTCTACTGCATTGAGAAGCTAGTGATCACCATGAGACCCCATTTCTATGAGGCATTTTTTCTAACAGCCCACTACCTTGTCAATTCTACCACATTAACAAGCTAGTGATCTCACTAGCTTGTCCATGCTTCCATTTTGTGCCTATCTTGCAATCATGGCATTCCACAAGACCACATTTATTTAAGGAATTTCATCAAAAAATTCATGTGAGCTTTGACAAGCTAGTGAGCTCACTACCTTCTCTATGCTACCACATTTTGGATACATGTCTACCAAAACACTATGAGGCATTTTTTCAAACATCCCACTACCTTGTCAATGCTACCATATTGACAAGCTAGTGAGCTCACTAGCTTGTCAAAGCTCACATGAATTTTTTGATGGAATGCCTTAAAGAAATGTGGTCTCATGGAATGCCATGATTGCAAGATAGGCATGAAATGGAAGCATGGAAAAGGCATGTAAATTGTTTAACAAAATGTTTTGGTAGACATTTATGTAAAATGTGGTAGCATAGACAAGATATGAGTCTTGATTTGTTTGAGGAATCTATTTAAGGCATTCTATCAAAGCTATGAGGCATGATTTCTTTAAGGAATTCCATAAAAAATTCTACCCCATTTCTATGATTGCATTTTTTTCAAAAAATGCCTCACAGAAATGGGGTCTCATGGAAAGGCATGTAAATTGTTTGACAAAATGTTTTGGTAGACTTGTATACACAATATAATGGAGACCTTGGAATAGGCATGAAATCTATTAAAACATGAAATGTGGTATCATGAAATGCCATGATTGCAAGATAAGAACAAATGGATTTTTTAAAAATACATTACAAAATTTCAAGGAGATAAAATTGGCTTGAGTATAAATTCAAATTCCACAACTTTTGTCTTGACATCCTACCTTTGGAACAAGGTATGTAGGCATCAATTAGATCATTGAAAGAAATGGGGATTGTTTGACAAAAAAACTGGTAGACATGTATGGAAAATTTGGTAGCATATACAAGGCAACCAACTATTTGAAAAAATGAATCAAAGAAATGTGATCACTTTCTCTGAGTAGTTGCTCTGACAGACAAGTGCACAAACCCTGCACTATTGTAATAGGATTTTCCACTAATGTTTGATTTTTTTTGGATGTGTAAATATGTATTAATAGATTTGATGAAGGATTCAAGTGACATTAACATGTTTTTTGTATGGAAGATGATCAGTCCAAGATTTTTAGATCTACAATTAATTTTTTTATTAACTTAGGAATATGATTTTGGTGCTCTAAAATAAACAAACACAAAATCACATTTGATTTTATTGTTTTAGAATTGAACCAATTCATGATTTCTTAACTTAGGAATCTAATTTTGGTGCTCTAAAATGAACAAACACAAAATCACATTTGATTTTAGTGTTTAAAATTGAACCAATTTTATGTTTTCTTAACTTAGGAACTCTCATTTTGGTGCTCATAAAAAGAATAGAAAACACTTCAATTTTGGGATCTAAAAATGAACACATTCCATGTTTTCATAATTAGGAAATTTAATTTTGGTGCCTAAAAAGAGCGCAAATGATTTCCATTTTGTTGACGCGTGCACAATTTACATTTGTTGACCAATTAGAGACGAAGAGTGTTTTCTTAGAAGCACTCAATTTTGGAGCTTAAAATGAACAAATTATTTCTTTTGTATTGCACCATCGTTATTTTTGACTAATATCCTGAATATTTCCTACCGGTGCAAATAAAAAGAATAATTTTTTTATGTTATTCATATACTTTTGGGGATAACATTGCTCGAGGTGTTTAAAAGGAATCAATTTGCTATGGATTGTTCACTATGCATTCATTGATTGGCAAAGATAAAATGTTTTATCTTCTCCCCTCCCACCTTTTGGTGATCTTGGGTGAGTGAAAGAACATTTTTTGGCATTGCACTTTATTTTCAAGTTTACCTTAAAGAGGGGGCTTGCCTTGAGATACATCCCACACTGGAGAACTCATTGCAAGGTCTTGAAGCACTTTTACTAGTGAGCTATATTAAAGGTTGTGAAATCATAAGAAAGTAGCTTCAAGCCATGCTGACAACAGATTGCACCTAATCCCATGCCTTAAGTGGAATGAGAATGGTTAAAGATCCTTAAGTGGCTAGTGGGTGAGTGTCAAATTTTTTCTTTCATAGTTATCATTAAGAACCACACTATTTTAGAGGCCACCCTATTATCCAAAAACATTCTCTGAAAGTGGTGCATCAGAATTTACTTCTGAGAAGTTACTTGCCATGTCCAACTACAGGCCCATGCCATAAGTTGCATGTAAAATCATCTCTTCAGAGCATGAGGAAAACCTACCTAATAGAATGGTTTATATCCCCTACGGTTGTAATTTTTGGTTTGTGTTAAACTTTCCCATTACATTCAAAACAATTTGACATCAAATTTTGTGATTGATTTAAAGAAAAAGAACACATTCAAAAAAAAACATTGAAGAAGATGGTTGAACCAAAAACCCTTTGATTTAGTTCATACTTATAAAAGAAGCCTTATATTTTCACCCCTTGAAAGGATCTTTCCTTAAAGGTCTCTGAACATTCTGGCTTTGATTTCAGGTTACGTTAATCAAAGTAAATATTTGGAAACTATGGATTTGGTGCTTTGATTTCATAACCTAATCTATAGACATGAAGGTCACATAAGTCTATGATTGTTGAGCCAATCCAAGTGTTGTTTTATCACTTTCCATACTTCAAACACGGAGAAAAATTTGAGAGAAATTTTTTTATAGGATCATTGTTCGAACCAAAATAATTGGAAATCTAGAAGGTCAGATAGTCCCAAATCCATTATTTCCATCCTTCATATTTGAAATTAAAATTAAAAAAAACATTGGGGTCATTCCTCCACTCAGAAATCTATGATATCAATAGTTACTTGGCACTCGCAAATAGTACAAGTAATCTTTTCTGCAACATATCCTCTGGATAAGGAAGTGGAATATGGACCCTAGTTCTTCAAAAATTTGATTTCTAAGTAGTACCATTCTAAAAAAACACTCAGACCCTAGAGTCTTGAGCTTCATAGAAACCATCCCATAACACCATTACACCTTATGACCATCTGACAACCAACTTCCCTAGTTCAACAGCTGGAACTTATAGCACCAATCCTTCAACCTAGTCTCACATACATCAAAGGAGAGAAAACTAATATCATAAGCAACTAGAGAACCTTCATATTTTAGAAAAATGAAAAAACCTGCCAATTTCTCACCACATCAATCATCTTAGATGAAAATGAAGAGAAAGAAAACATAGCATCCAAAAGACTCATGTTACCACCTCATGCATGGCAATGGACATTCATACTTCATGATCTCTAACAAACACCACAAATAACGGAAGTGACCCATGAGGATATAAACCAAGTGACCTTTTGATAGGGTATTAAGTATCAAAAAATCCCCAAAACATGTCAATCTATTACCCAAATCACCCTTATCAAGGGTCACAACATCAGGGGTTTCAAAACCCCCATTGATCAAGGAATAAGTCTAGAACATCAAATTGTCCTAAATAAAATTGAGAGAGATATTAAGGAAATTAAACAAAATCAAAATATGGTGTATCACCAATGCCATGTACAAATTCAGAAATTACATATCAACATCTTGGCAATCCTCAAATACCTCAATAACCACATCAACAAGACTTCTAATATCTATAGTATCCAGAGGTTTCGTAACACCAAGGGGTACCTCAAGTGCAATATCAAAATGTACCTCAATCGCAGTATCAAGAAGTTTCACAACACCAAGTTGTACCTCAAGTGCAATATCAAAATTTACCTCAAACATAGTATCAAGGAGCTCCACAAAATCAAGAGCAAAACAATCAAGAAAAGACATAGAGGAAAGATTACCAACCAATAAGGAAATTCACCCCTTTGCGAGAGACTTTAGAGGTAATCATGCACGAACTAGTGCAACAAGAACTTATCAAAATCAATGATAGTCCAGCTTATGGTGAATTTTTTTTAAATTCCCTTGGTATAACCAATAAGAACGATGTGAGTTCCACAAAATCAAGGGTCACATAATGAATAGATGCACAACACTCAAAAAAATTATCCAAGACCTCATTGATAAGGGAGAAATAGCTATTAAAAATGACATTCATGGGCCATCTACCATTGACAACAATGATAATATCTCAACCTCAAAAGTTGAAATCAATGATCAAGAGCTATCTATCACCGATCACATTGACAATGTTTCTACATCATCTAGTGAATAGGAGAACATACATCAAGAATTTAATCCCAAGCATGATCAAAATCAATCACCCAAGTCTAGCAATAATTCAGTCCAATATATATTGACATCATCCAACCTCATATTAATACATATTGATGATCAACAGACTCTTGATCCAACACTTATACCCAATGTAGAAGATCTAAGCCAAGAATCATTACCCATATGTCCACATTTTGAGGAAAGCTAAGGATCCCTTACAAGTAATGCCTTCTTTGAAATTGATCCATGTCAAGAATGTGATCTAAAGCATGTGAAAGATAATACCACACAAAATCAAGATCAAGAAACCTTACCATCAAAATACTACAATGACTTGGTAGATATCTTCCAAGACATTCAAGGTTTTCCAAAAGAAAAAGAAATCCATATACAGAGCACACATACATCTACCCATGAGATGCTTACTCCTAATAGAAATGTAGATGATATTCATCTAAGACAAGATTCCCATACTCTTGATATCATTACCAAAGAACAAGTGTCTCCTACTTTTAACATTTGTACACAAGATCAAAACATAGAAAAAGCTAGAGACATATCAGAAAGGGATCATGAAGAAGACTCATACATAAGCTATGAATCAGAAACATCATATGCAGACATATAAAAAATGGATCATAAACACCCTATGAAGTCTACATATCAAAAATGAATCATTAGGAAGACTTTTACATGGATAGTAAATTAGAAACACCTCTAGAAGAAGCATTAAAATCTTATATCTTACAAGATCAGGCCGAGGATATCAATTAGGAAGGTATCCCACATCTGAAGGAGTCCATCAGTGATGAATCTACCACATTTAAAGATATACAGTAGAGCAAAGAAATATTATCGCCTTGTTTCCAAGGTGAGACATATCCCATTACAAATAAACTCTCAATGGATTCAGTATCAAGACAGAGGATTAGGCCTACATGAACAAGGTATCCTAGAATCAGTGTAGATTATTGACAATCCTAAGCATCAAGGTCTTGGTTATTCAAAGCAATCTAAACATATCAGTGATACATCCATAATACTGGGGGCAACTTTATCTAATGAAAGCATCAACATAGAGAGCACGAAGAGTCATTATGATGAAATTTATACCAAGGCTACAACTAGCCATGTCATGAATCGTCATCCACATATATTTCCATCCTTTGATTGGGACCAACAATAAAATAAAAAGCTATATCAAATAAAGGAACAAGTCATTGAAACAAAATAATTAGCAAAGAAAAATGGACAAGAAAAATTTAAATGGATACAAAAGAAAAAGAAAGAAAATCATCCCTCTCAAACTCCATTAGTCAAAGAAACTATAGGGCAAAATCAAAAAGGGAAGTTCATCTATCAAATATTTCCAACAATGCAAAAGAAAGCTTCAAGAGTGACTTACAAAGTATATCAAGATGTTGATCCCAATCGAATCTCCATATCCACCCATCATCCAAATTTTGGTGAGTCAAAGGTTCCAACTATCGACCAATCCATCTAAATATCATATCCCTCAATGCATTTTTCCATCCATGATATCCAAATCTCACATTGACCATGTATTGGAAAAAACTCTTTATCATAAGGAATCTAAGGGCTCTCTATCACAATGTGTGCATCAAGGTAAGGTTAACTCCAGTATTGACAAGGAAGGTAAGAATCATCAAAGGTTACATTCAAGCACCTGTATCTTAGCAAAATAACTCCTCCAATCAGGATATTGTTGGAACATCATGATAGCAACAACACCCATATTAGCACCAATAGTATCTACATGAAAAACCACCAGGTGGTTCAACATGATAAAAAGGATCATCACCATGATGAAAACCTAGTAAACAATGTCTTGTGTGATATTTGAGAAATCAAGAAAAAAATCATCCTCTAGTGAAAACCACTATGGTGGCACTTTGGATAAGTACCATGATGAAAACCTAGAAAATAGGCATCATGTGTAAGAATCGTGAATCTACATGTGTTATTTCAATTAGAAGAATCTCAACCTATCCATAATGAATCCAATCCATTTTTATCCAAATCCAACTTATCTTGATCTTGACAAATGTTTGGTGAACACTTTACACTTATTTATGAAAAGCATCTTGACATGGGTCACTATCATTGATCCTATCCTATCCAACATTATCTAAGCCATGAGGAATTGTCCAAAAGGGTATACTCTATCCAAACATGTTATCCTATCATAAGATAATCCATCACCTACATTTCTAGACACTTGGGGAAAATTCTTGCATCTTGCTTCATAATAAATCTTGATCTATGTCTTCTAGCTCACGTTGTGATCTAGGCATTTATCCCAACAACAAGGTATACCACCAATGCACTATCAGGGTAACCTTTGAAACAATTCATCCCATCAACAAGGTATACCACCAATGCACTATTAGGGTAACCTTCAAAATAGTTTGTCCCAACAACAAGGTGCACCACCATTGCACCACCAAGGTAACCTTCAAAGATGACGACAACATGGATTATTCCTTCACTCGAAAATTCTAAGATATCAACAGTTGCTTGAACCCCACAGCTAGTTCAAGTAAGATTTTTTGCAACATATCCTCTAGAAAGGCATAATGGAATATCAATCCAAGTTTTCAACATCTTACACCTCAGACAAAAGGGTAAAAATCCAAAATATATATATATATATATAGAAAAAAATATAAAAATTAAACAAAAAAAGTCAAATAGAAAGAAAAATAGTAAAGATAAATAAAATGTTATTTGAGTGAAAACCAATTTATGGAACTCCTAGAATAGGTACCATAGTGAAAACCTAGAAAATATATGCTATGTGTGAATAAAAAATACATCATTATCTATCAACACTTTTCCACAACATCCACCCATCCATTTCATAAATCATGTATCCAACCATGGCTTGTGACTGATTAAGGTAAGTCATTTTATTAGGGGAATCTTCCTAAAGCTGGTCATGGATAGATCTTGCAACATCTGATCATGGTAATAAAACACAAAAGTCAAAAACATGCGAAAAACATAAAAAAATACATCGTTGGGTTATTCCTCCACTCAAAGAGTCTAAGTTATCAAAAAAAAATTTGAACCTCACAGCTAGTTCAAGTATATTTCCCACAAAATTTCCTCTAGAAATAGAAATAGGATACCAATCCAAGCTACCAATGTTGTTTATCCACAAACAACTTATGCTTTGAGTCAAACGGTCGAACTACATGGTCTATGCGTCTACAATGTAGGAAAGGATTTTTAGCCCCCAAGACCCTAGGTCAGTCCCCTTAGGTTTTCAACATGCTTTATTATAACTTATTCAAAAAATACAAAATCCAAAAAACCATATACAACATACAAAATCAAAAAACATTCACAAAATAGAAAAGGTAAAAAATGTCAAACCAAGTGAAATACGAGCCTCTACATGTACAATATAGGCAAGGCTTATCTTTGATGAGCCCCCAAGGCCCTAGGTTAGTCCCCTGAAAACAACAAAAATATCATAAAACTTAGAAAATCAAAGACACATCTCATCACCAAAAATATGCGATAAAAATTTCATCCATAATAAACAAATCGTCATAATCATCCTTTGACAAATCAAACAAAAAAACAAAGCAAACATCAAAAGCTAGAACTTTCAAGCAAAACAATTGCATAAGAGCTGACTATAAATAGATGAAAACAATGCCAAAGTATCAACTACCTATCTTTTTGACAAGTCCCAACAACATCCTAAGATATGCCTTAACGGATCCATTCCTACAATAGACATGATCAACAATGGATAATAGCCCCACCCTAAATAGATATGGCAAGTGATACTCTAACTTTGTTTTTATCTTTTTGTGGTCTTAATTTTTGTTATTTATTTTATTGACTCATTCCTAGGATCTCTTGAGGATGTCCATAAGGATTTAGAGAAGAAGGAATGGGGGCAATTGAGCATCATTTTGATTTGTTGTTTGTATTATTTTTTTGTAATACTACCATGATGAATACTTGCTTTATTGAGTATGGCAGTTGTATTAAAACGGTTTGTGAAGCAGTTACATGTTAAGTGTTCTATACCTCTATGTGTGACTAGTCTGAAATGTTTTTCATGCAACCCCCCTATACTTTACACAATTTTTTTTTAATTTTTGGTATGAATAAAGATACTCTTTGTTTGTAGAGTCAAAGTCAACGCATGGATAAAAATTCACTTTGGTAATTCATACCCTAGTGCATTGTATCTAGTTGCTACATCAAACAATATTTTTTCAAACTGTGAAGTCTCTAAAGTGAAGCAAAAGCAACACATCAACAACTAACAACATCATAATTCTATCCATCATCATATTTATTCTAATTAACATCATATTTCTATCCATCATCAATATTTCTTCTAATTAACATCATATCTCTATCTATCATCAATATTTCTTCTGATTAATATTCATCCTACATAAAACATCATTAGCACCATATCCATACTGCATCCACAAATGTTATCAATACATATCATGATAATAAACCAATATAAACATCATGCATCATGTATGGGGCATTCACTTATCAACATAAAACATAGCATAAATGAGACAAAGTTTGATTCATTCATCTACATCAAACCCATACATTAGAAAATCACAAAAGCACATATAAACATACATCATAATGTATTACCACCATATAATCATAAAATGAGGTTGAATCGAAGAAGGTATATCTCATATATATCATCATAAAAAATGCAATATATCATAAGTACATCATCCACAATGACACAAGTTTGATAGGATAAAACAAAATCATAACATATATACGAGGTATCGACTAGACCAATGAATATATATAACACATGTCGACAAAATGCCTCTACACCATGAAACCGCATGAAGATCAAGTACCAAAAAAGTAAGACCCCAACAGGAGGAATGAAACACTACTGACCACCAAAATGATTTGGATATCTCATAGAATGATCACCTACACCTGCACCACCATTGCCATTGCTCATACAACTTGGTTCCCCAAACTGTGGATGTCGCAAGGTCCTAGGAACACTAGCATCATATGTCTGATAATAGGTGGATGTCTGTAGATACCAATCTCACTCAGTTCGCATACTCTCACGCTCTGCCTGAAGACTATTTCTCTCTGCTATCAATAACAATACTTGAGCCATTTTAGCATGCCGTCAGCCAATCTCGCTCTCTCTCAGCCCTCAAGGTGTCTACCACAGCCTCTCCAACCTATCACCGTGCAATCTCTACATCTTTGGTTGAAGTAATCTAAGCTAGAAATATATCAACATCCCTAGCTAGTGGAGGAGGACCCAGAACGTGTCCCTAACCTTGCACAAGAGGCACCTGCTCATCCTGAATACCCTATGCCTCATCATGTCAAGCTCGATCCAACTACTCTATGAGAACCTCAACACACTGTTGCTCCCCGCGATAACTTGTAATACCTTCTCTTCCCACAATGGGATCACCCATAGGATCAGTAAACCTCAAAGGCCTATGTCATACCTAGCGCTCATCATAATTGTGAGTAGTACCTGGATCTTCCACACCAATTGGCCAACCCCAACCAACTAGGGAAAGTGCTCCAAATTCAACAACCATAGTATCTACATCAGCTTGGAGACCCCATAGATGGACCTCCTGAGTAGTTTGACCAAACCAAGCTTCATACATATCAGGAACTCATCCCTATCTCTCCAAATTGGCGATAGACTTGTTCTAGTAGATAATGCTCTATCATAGAAGGTGAATGACCAATCAACCAATGAGTCTATCAGAAGTAAACAAGCTAATCACCATCCTCTATCCTAACCTCATAGTTCATATAAGGTCTCCACATGAAACCAAGCATCTCATCAAACACACGACGTTAATAATGCAAGTCCCCAGGCAAGGTGTAATGCAAATATTACCCATAACAATAAGAGTATGGATCATTCAGAGAACCATCCTACATCGCATCTGGATGAATCACTGCAATATGCTCCCACACCCAAACATGCAAAAGTGAAACACCTGCATACATAGATTTCTCACCTCGATACACCACCTCATGCATATCTCATTAAAGATGAGAAAGAAAACAAGCACCCCAGGAATATCTCGTTCCATGCTCTAGCATACTCTCAATACATGTACCCCAACCCACAACAAACTATCAACCTTGTCTATCACCTGAAAAACTAACCATAACACCAAACCAAAGAGGACAAGTACAATAGGATCTGCATAGTCAGAAAACCTAGATAGATCAACTACTGAATCATGTACATCCAAGTGTGAAACACCTGATAAAAGTTACATAGTGTGGGCACCTCATCAAACATGATATGTAATGACCTCACCATGAATAGGAAGATGAAGTATCCTCCAAACATCCTGAAGAGTAATAGTAGCCTCCCCTATAGGAAAATGAAAGGAGGACATCTCAGAGTTCCACCTCTCCATAAGAGTATTAATCATCATCACACGAGTCCTAATCAGAGGCATTAACAAATATAATTGAATCCCATGACATCAAGGAAGTCCCGCTCCAACGCATCAAAATGGGAAATCAGATCAAACAAGTGGCGAGGACGTCTCTCCCTCGTTATAAGTTATCTAGGACTTACCTGCAATCGTTATAAACCAGGATGTTAGGGTTTCACTCTAAACATGTAAAGCAACACAAAATGACATGAGCATGATGAAAAACAAAATTTAGGATAACAAATAGACACATGCTAGGGTTTAGAACAAATGCTAAAAGAAAACAAGAGAAGGAGAAGTCAATTGATAGGTTCTTGAGCAAATGCTCAGGATATATGAGACAAGGGCACTATTTTCAAGCAAGTGTGCAGGTTTAGGTCAAATGCATAAAATAGGGGCACTTTTTTCAGGCAACTACATAGTTTTAGCTCAAAAGTTTAGAAACAAGGGCACAATTTTAGGTCAACTACACAATTCTAGGTCAATAACGTAGTTTTTAGGAAACTCCGCATTTTTCAATCAAAATCATAAAATAGAAGCACAATTTTTAGGCAACTACGTAGTTTTGAGACAAGTGTGTAGTTTTGATAGGGAAAAAGCATAAAAAATAATGCAACTATGCAGGAATCTCAAGAACAATGCTATTGACTGACAAAACTTCGTACACACATAACGAGAACAAAACATGACAAAAGTGAAAAGCAAGAAGGTACATACTGGGCCACTGACGCTTGAAGGCCTCCAAACTCCCAAACAAGCTTAGAATGATGTGGGGAAACCTCAAATCTTGGCATTTTTCCTCACAACTAAAAGAATATGAAAACTAGAAACAAGAATTAGCAAGAGGATCAAAGCACATATGAGCCAATTTGAAGACAAATTGCCTATATAACACTTCAAGAAAACCCTAATTTCATCTAGGATGTTGGAATAAAAAAAAAATATCTAATCCAATTGTTAATCACCAAATCATGAAGATATGATATCGATTGGTGAGATACAAGGCTTTGACTACTACAAAATAGAAATCTGAAAAATTGTATGCAAATCTGAAAAAATTAATTTTTCTTAATCTTTGAAATACCATGAAGAGATTCAACTTATTTATGATGTTAAAATCAGCCACTCTACAATGATTGATAAAACCACCTTAGATGAACTTATAACAGCAATAACAACACCATAAGATAGAAGCAACAAAGAGGCACAAATCAACAACATAAGAATGCAAGATCTCACAACACAAGGTAGCAATGGAACAAAAGAATAAATGCATAACACAGTGTTTACATGGAGAAACCCTTGTAGGAAAAAAAATCCACCAAGAAGAGAGGCTCAAGTTGTATTATCTTCAAAACAAGATTAAAATACATCCACTTCCAATCTCCTATTCACTCTTCAATCCAGCAGCACCTCTTTACCTGTAAAAGGGTATGTGCAGGATCATCATGGAAAAACCAAGCCCTTAAGTGGCGATGAAAGTTCAAAAAATTAGAGTTAGGCAACTTGTCGTAAAATTTTGAATAAGTTATCTATATTATTTCAAAAATATGTAAGAATAGAATTTGTAGAAAAATGAATGTAGATTCTAAACTACTAGGTTTATTTTAAAAAAAAATCTATTTGGTGAAAATTTGAAATTTCAATGCAGTAGAACTTAAATTTCAGGGAAAAAATAAGAAATAGGTGTCTATCTGACCACCATAACTACAATAAAACGATAATATTTTTTTACAATATTTTAGATATAAGTAGATGACTCATGTCCCGATGTGATGCATATTTTTTTGTTATTTCTTTTCGAAGTAAATAATGAATTATGATTTGTTATTACAACTTTTTAAAAATATAAAAAATTCATATGTCTGACCACCTTAACTTGTTAAAAACTTCATGAAATTCATTTTTTTATTTTTAATCCTATAGTATGTGAAGCATAGAATGTGACACATGTTTCAAATTCAAAAAATGTGATACCATTTGAAAGCTATAGATGTTTTTCAATCAGCCGATCAATCAGGACTTTAGTTGTAATTCAAATAGAAAATGAATAATAATTCTTTATTAAATTCAAAGTAAAACATAATTTATATTGGTGGAAAGTTGATAATCTCCTTTAAAACCCTTTTCGTTTCATCAATTTTGGGTAAAAAAAAGTCGTCAGCCACATGGGCCATCATATCACTTACATATCACCACTTTTTGGCCCATCATGATCCTACCCATACCCAAAACATCTCATCCTATCTCCAACTCAACCCCTCAATATATAGACTCGTGGGGGCTCAAAATACCACCATAAAACATTACCATGGGTCAAAACAAGGTTCATAAAAACCATGGTAAAAATCCATGCGACCCCTTACATGCTAAACATTGTCTCTTACATGAAATTACACCTTCTTACAAGATGTCACAAGAATCCCTATAAAATAGGAGACACTCTTACATGCATCATAAGCTCTTACGCATGTCATAGATGTCATCATAGCTATCATAGAATCTTATGACAAGTGTCATATTTGTCATAGATGCTCTTACAACATATGACGAGAATCATAACATGTCATAACCCACTATTCTCAAGATGGATGCCAAGAATCTCATGTGAAACCATTTTACTATTATTCTTACAACAAGCCATTAAAAGTAACTCAATAACTCCCATCCATTGAATTAGTAATTACTGAGGCCAGTAAATAATTAATTACCATACCAGTAAAAATAATTTATCGTTGATGGTGAAAGTTGTACATCCCTTATGGGTAATTACAAATTACAAATAATAAATATGTAATAAATACAATATTGTGATTTACAAGGTTAATGGAACCTTATCCCAACATAGGAAACCCTAATTTCACTTAGGGAACCTTCCTACTTTCAAATTAGAAGCTTTGGAAAGCATCAGAATGAGAAACAAAGCACCTATTGATATAATATTTCATCTGAAAACATCGAAACGACAATACAATAAGTGTGAAGAGCCTAACCTCAAAGATTGAAATTATTGGTCAACCTCTCGAAGGGACAACACAAATTCCTACCATCATTCCACTGAAATTCGGTGCATAGTGGGGCATAATTTTTTTCAAAAACTTGATCTTAAAAGAAAATATCTTTGAAACAAAGCAACCAGTACTTTGTATCAAAGAGGGGCAAAATGTAGACATGTAAAATTGACTTAACACCTATCACACACCTTGAACAACATAAAACAAAATCGAACATCATCAAATAACATTGAACAACATCGAACAAACATTGAACATCATCAAACAACATCGAGCAACCTCGAACAACATCAAACAACATTAAACATCATCCCAGAACATCCCATAACATCTCAGAATGACTTGGAATTATCCTGAAACATCCTATAACATCTCATAATAACTTAGAAATGTCTCAGAACATCCCATAACATCACAGAATGACTTGGAATCATCTCAAAACATCCTGTAACATCTCATAATGACTCAAAATTGTCTTAGAAGATTTCAGAACATCTCAAAATGACTCAAAATTATCTCAGAACATCTAGTAACATCTTGAAACAATCCTAGAATGACTCGAAACATCTCAAATCATCCCATAACATCTCAGGATCACCATGAAACATCTCAAAATCATCTTGTAATGTCTCAAAACATCTCAGAATCATCCTAAAACAACTCAACATCATCTAGTAATGTCTCGGATGATCTTAGAATTGCCCTAAAACATCTCGAAATCATCCCATAATGTCTCGAAACATCTTGGAATCATCTTGAAATAGCTCAGAATCATCCTAGAATGTCTTGAAATGACTCAGAATCATCCTGCAACGTCCCCACATCACACCACATCAAAACAATATCCCAAAACCCTAATTTCTCTATTAATTGAATAATACAACATTATTTAATTAATTCACTTTTTCATCATTTTTGACAAATTAAATAAATTGCATTTATTTAATAAAGTCCTAGAAACCCTAATTCCACTATTAAGTAAATAAAACAACATTATTTGATTAATTCACGCTTCATCATTTCGACCAATTAAATAAATCACATTTATTTAATAGAGCCCTAATCTCACTTTATTTCGTCTTGATTGATTAAATAATTCCAATTATTTAATTATGTCACTAAAATACCTTATTCCCCTAAGTTGATTAAATTATTAAATCACAATAATTTAATTACGACACTTTCCCTCCAAAATTTGGATAATTAAATCAAACTATTCAAATCAATTATCAAAAATCAAATCAAACTAATGCAACTTTGTTTGCAAAAGTCAAACTTGATTTGCATGTTAAACTCCAAAAAAGGAATAAATTATTAAATCAGTTAATTTATATTCCTCACCCACTTTCCGATTGAGAAAATTACGATTGTTGATTGAGCAATCTAATTTGTTAACTAATCAATCTAAATTGCTAACTAAGCAATCTAAATTCCTAACTAAGCCATCTAGATCCTGACTAATCAATCTAAAATCCCTAACTGGCCAATCTATTTCTCAATCACCCAAATTATGCAATCAACTTTGCACAATCTTCTCATGTCTAAATCCTCTCAACACACTCCGGCTGTTGATCTGGATATTCTTCAACGTGATCTTGATCATCCATTTCAAAACTCATTTTATATATAACAAACCTCTTTCCTCACAAATAAGGATCGAAGAATCAACATACATTGTGCAACGAAGTGCTATCAAGAACACCATTGATAAAGCTTCACCATTTCTTCGATCAACCAACCAAAATAGTCACTCATCAAGATTTTGCATAGGAACTTTGGAGGCTTTGTGTTGATAAGAACAATCCAACACTAGGCGAATACACTCCACTGCGGGATGGTAAGACTATGTTATTCTTGTACATTCAATTCAATAATCATAGATTCTTTAATGCATGGTCAAATAGCTTAGTTTCATTTCGTATGTATAGGTTTAGATCTTATATAGATATGTTTAATCTTAGTTTAGATTCTTATAATAGCATGTTTGATCCCTCTTTCGATCTAACGTTCTCCCCCTCACACAATTATGAAAGAAAATGTTAATGAGTAATTAAATAATAAAAAGAATTATTTAATTATAGTAGGAAAATGAAAAATATATAATTAAATAAAATATCATTTATTTAATTATAGAATGAATGGATCAATTAGTGATGTAATTAAATAAATACTACTTTATTTAATTAATCAAAAGAAGAATAAAGGGGAAAGTGAGTTAATTAAATAATAATAAATATTTAACTAATAGAGGAAATATGACTTTAGGAAATAATCAAATAATTAGAATTATTCAATTATGCAAGGAAGAAGGGAAATCGATGTGAAAAATGAGGTTCGCAGGCTTAGGACATTTTTTAGTGTCTACATGTACCGTGCCCTAGACTAGCTAATTCATCACCAAATTTTCACACCATGTTCCTTTGTGTCTACTCTCTGCCTTTCTAGATTTTGTTTATGTCTTTCTACATTCAATTTCTCAATAACAATAATAATTTATTGCATTTTCATAGTTTACCTAGGAACATCATTTCATATGAAAATTCAATCAATCTAATCATCCAACATCATTTCCCCAACCAGTGGATTAAAATATTGATCCACCATTCTGAATCTTACATTGAGTTTTGTAGTCAAGTGGCCTTTGAGATCATTTTTAATCCACCCCCACCAAATTGGGAGAAGTGTGATTTAGGACTTAGATCCCTTTTCCCAATCAAACACTTTGGTGAACCTAGCTGATTCAAATACTTTATATCTCCTAAAATCTTAAACATATCATTTAAATTTTGAGTGTGATCTTAGGTTATTTGCATTCATCATTCATATATGCATATTCATCATAAAAAGCATTGAAAAGCTGAAAATTTGCATTGCATTTTGCATCCAAAAGACATGTAGGGTTAATTTATTTATTGAAAAGTGGATCTAGATCATAATTGCATCCATAAATCTGCATTAGGTCATATCAAATCTGAAAAAAATCTGAAAGAGTTTAAAGTGATCGTTTAGGCATATGCATTTAGTGAAAAAGTAGAAAAAGTGCATTGTTTTTGTAAATACATTGAAAGATTTCAATTTCTAGATTTTTCAAGTTAGGATCAATCATTTTTTGTACTTTACAATCTAAAAATTGCATTTTAGATCATATTTATTGCTTAAGAATCTTGGAAATTGCATGCATAATTGTATTTCACATAGAAAAACCAAAATATTGTGCATTTCTAAAAATTTCATTGCTCTTAGACCTGAACATTCACATAATAGGATAATCAAACATTGTAGCACACATCTAAATTCAGGATTTAGAAAAATGGCTCATTGGTCTAGGGCACACCATGTCATTGACCTACTAATTTTAGCTCAAATTTGGACCATAGATCTATTTATGTGCTCCCTCTGTGGCTCTCCTTTCTAGTTTTTCAAGTTGTTGCATTTGTTCTGACTGTTTTGTATTTTTTAATACTAGTCTTACTTAAGTGTTTTGAATATCATATGAGCTTCATGACCTAGTGTCCTATTGCTAATACCCCTATGAGATGTAGTTTTAGACTTATGGCATCCTGTGCTATAACCACATTTGTTGTGAAGCCTGAGTCCTATAACTCTTTCACACATGGTATGGCTTCAAACCAATCCATTTTGGATTCCATCCCTAACTACACATTAAACCTATGAAGTTCGTGCAACCCAACATTCATGTGGACTTGAAGGTTTTTATTACTCATGTTCCTAGAGATAAATTGAAACAATTGGAAAAGGACTTAGAAGGTCTCTAGTATTATATAAGTATTGAACCTTTAGCTGGAGAGACAGTGCCTATTGTAGAAAACCTTAGTAAGTTGATAAATGATGCTCAAGGAATAGAACTATTGCATATTCTAGCTCACATAGTAGATGCTAACATCCCTACAAAATCTATTTACACTCAAACATTTACCAATGCTCAAAACCAAAGAGGAAAACAAGTTTCCTCTCCCATAACCATGATTTTTATTCCCACATTCAAACCTCTAGTTGTAGCATCAACAATAAAATACACCAATGGTCTAAATTCAAGCTTATAGCTTCCTAGTGTGAATCCTTATGGTCTTGTCACCTCACCCATAATACCACCATGTTCATAACCCCCCATAAAAATGCAACATAGTAACCCATTGGTCACTCAATCTAGTTAACCATATTCAACAAACTCTAAAAAGATGTCACCCAATGATCTAGTCATAAATCAACTTTTGCAAAATATGACATCACTTCAACAAAAAATTTCAACATTGCATCAAAATCAAAATGGTAAACCTCCACAATACCTTACATGAAATCCTTTGTCATTTTTCATCCTTAAAAGGCCCATACCTCCAAATATTGAAATTCCAAAATTTTGAGAAGTATAATGGTAAGGGAGATCCTAAAAACCATGTGCTTGATTTCACCACATTATGTAGTGATTTAATTTTTGAAAATGTGATCTTAGCAAAATTCTTCCCTAGAACATTGAAAGACATGGCCTTGGAATTATTTTTCTCATTTCCAAACCGCTCAAACATTTACCAATGTTCAAAACCAAAGAGAAAAATAAGTGTCCTCTCCCATAACCATGACTTTTATTCCCACATTCACACCTCTAGTTGTAGCATCAACAATACAATACACCAATGGTCTAAATTCAAGCTTAGGGCTTCCTAGTGTCAATCCTTATGGTCTTGTCACCTCACCCATAATATCACCATGTTCATCACCCCCCATAAAAATCAATAGAGTAACCCATTGGTCACTCACTCTAGTTCACCATATTCAACAAACTCTAAAAACATGTCACCTAATGATCCAGTCATAAATCAACTTTTGCAAAATATGACATCACTTCAAAAAATTTCAACATTGAATCAAAATCAAAATAGTAAACCTCCACAATACCTTACATGAAATCCTTTGTCATTTTTCATCCTTAAAAGGCCCATACCTCAAAATATTAAAATTCCAAAATTTTGAAAAGTATAATGGTAAGGGAGATCCTAAAAACCATGTGTCTAATTTCACCACATTATGTAGTGATTTAATTTTTGAAAATGTGATCTTAGTAAAAATATTCCCTAGAACATTGACATACATGACCTTGGAATGGTTTTTCTCATTACCAAACAACTCAATAACATCTTTCATACAATTTGTTAGTGCATTTCTCCAACATTTTCAAGAAAACATTGGTCCTCAAGTGACATTAACAGACTTGGTACATTGTAAACAAGGACCCAAGGAAAATATAACAAATTTCATAAGATGATAGTAATCACTTTACTCACAAATTTCCTATAGTCTTCCCAATGTTGGCATCCAAAGAGTGTTTATAGGAACTTGCAAACTGCAATTCGAGACAAGATTTTATTGATGAAGTATCTATCCTTTACATACTTCTATATGTCCCTTCATGATTATCATATTTGGGTTAGTCGATTTGAAGGAATACCTTCATCGACTCCTATTGGTCAATCTAAATTTGTACCTAAAAATAATTACCCATCATCAAGAAAGAAAAATAAATAGTTCATTAAGATAAACACTCCTCAAACCACCAATAACATTGAGATGGATATTGCTACCACAATTAGCACTCCTTATCAATTTAAACCAAGAGATAGGCAATTCTCACAATTGCTTTATTCTCTTCATGTGATAATGTTACAGTTATTAAGTAAAAATATGATTCAACTTCATGCACGATTAGACTTGTTCACACAAGTAAACCTTTACCACTAAAATTTACAAAAAAAAAATTATGTCAGTATCATCATACTCCTAGACATGACATGAAATTATGTATGTGTCTTAAGAACCAAGTGCAAGACCACATCAATTCTAATCAAGTCCAACTGGTTGACATTAATGATAAAGAAAAATATCAATCTTATCGCCTAACCAAAACTTGCAAATCTTCACCAACCCATTACCAAGTCACTCATCCAAATTTGTGTAATGTAGTGATCATGATGAAGATGATGATGATGATGTCTTCAACATAGTAAACACAATATAAGTTCAACCTTGTAAGGACTAAACCATTTTATTTTTTAACATTTCTTTCACACATATCGATGCATCCATAAATGCACTAGATCGTCCTCTCTATATTAGTGGTCGAATTAATGAAAAACCCATAAGGGGAAGACTTACTGACCATGTGTGTGTAGAGAATTTGATCACTAAAGAATTCCTATTTGTGCATGAACTCTACAAAGACAACTATGAACAATAAAAAGCATGGTTAAAAACTTATGATGGTTATGTTCATCCTACAATAGAACCCTTTGATGGAACACCTTCAAGATCATGCCATGTGGCCTTCTTTTACGATTCCACAAGGTTCTTTTGCATCCCTCCCTAGGTACTCCACAAAGTGACAGAATACCATTAAAATTTTCTACATCCCACATCTAATCCTCTTAAAATGATTGAGGTGATGACCAATGCTCAGACATGCCACGTGTCACCATTTCTATGGTTTTGTGGCCAACTTTTTCCTTCAATAATAAACCCTCTATGAAATTATGAAATATACTAGAAATGTGACACCTATCAATACATAATGGTTATACAGAGCATTATTCTAAATAAACTATTCATGTGAGAAGGAATAGTGGATTTCACATACTGGGTGTGAGTAACTTAAAGGTTTAAAGCACATGTTCCCTTAAAAAACTTAATGTTACTAGGTGTAGAGAAGGGGGACCAACCCCTCATCGATCCCAAGTCATGGAGGATCGAGAGTTGAAGGCTACCCTAAACTACCTCAATGATGTAGATGTTTAATGGAAGGATAGAGAATGAAGAGCACTCTCAGGTGCTACTATCACTCTACTAGTCCAAGAAACTTAGTTATGGGACCAAATGAGTAGAGTTTCAGGATTGAGACTGTAACTTTGCTAGCTCATTGGCGTAGGATGAAAGCACGGCAAAGGGGTGATAGCACGCCACACTAGCATCTCACTTGTTCACTAGCATCTGTACAAATAGCGAGTAGAAAGCAATAGGAAAAATACACCAAAATGTACTAACAATCTATTCTAAAGGAAATGAACTCAATGACATAATAGAATAGAAAGTAGAATAACAAAACTAAATTCTACAAAAGTGACAAAGTAGATGAGATAAGAACGAGCTTACCAAAGGTCTTTTTCTCCAGCAAGATCCACATGAATGATGTACATGTACACAATGAAGAGTAGAAAATATTGGGGTTGTTTAGGGTTTTGCCTCAATCACACCCTCGTTTCAGTGTTTCCACCTCCACGGACAACCAGTTCAGCAGTGATAGAAGTATGATAAATAAGAAGAAAGGAAGTGCAGAAATGGAAATATCACAAAACACTACCAAAGGCACTATGTTATCGAATTCAAACAGAAAAGTAGTAAGGAGCAATATCACCTCCGTAGAAGGGTTCTCAAGGCCAATGGAGGAAACTGCAAGAGTACGAGCTTGGCAAGTCAACATGACCGCAATGGTGATGAAGGATGGCCTCACTTGGCAACCGAGTCACGAGCTTAAGTTGTGGATGCAAAAGATGTTGTGATGTTGGAATTGTAGCAAGGACCTTGAAGTGATGTGTCAAATGAATGCTATAGAGCTCAAGTTGATCAAGAAATTGAAGAAGTCCAAGAAGATCAAGAAGAGAGTGAAGTAGCTAAAGAGAGAGGAATGAAGGTGAAAGATAGACATTTGAAGATTATTTGGGGAAAAGGAGCCATTCAAAGGTTGGAAGAATCCCACAAAGGCCTTACACTTCGGCCCCAATAATGAGTTTAACATTTCTGTGAGCTCTAGGAGTAAGAATCTTGTCAGGATTTAAGCACACCATGTAGAGATTTGCATGTCGTGCTAGCGTCCCCAAAAAAGATTTTCCCACCGACACTAAGGAAAAGTGCTAGGTGGATGGAATGTGGAAGGGTGAAGTGGAAATATGTCGATGAGATTAATTCTTCTAAGGTAGGGGATGCAAAAGGGGAATTTTCAAGGGGGTACAAATTCACTCCTATACACTAGGAAATTAAGGGGCCAATGAGTCAATTAAAATATGGGGAGTGGACATAAAACCTTAGGCTTATAAAAATTTATTAAAAATGATGGTTCTATGTGGTCTCCTAAGCATGGGGGGCTGGTAAAGAAATGGGATAGAGATGCATAAGTTTTCATTTAATTGATGGGAAACCCAATGAGGTGGTCAGTGTACGATTAAAAGAAAAGTGAAAGGGTTTTCATTTAGAACTAGGGATTTTTGAGGGTTTTAGACTACAACCTAGAAAGGGTGAAAGGAAACTAATAGAGGAATTTGAACATGATACACATTTAAAATTTATTAGATCGGGTTATAATTGATGGGAATTATAATGGGAATGACACAAGATAAAAATATTCCCACCAGTGGCTCTAGTTAGGGACACACACTTTAGTGAAGGATGGCGAGATTCTATATCTTTGGGAGAGTATACCATGTGCCAAACCATTGGGCTCTAAAACTTCTCAATCTTCAAACCTCATTTGATGGCCCCAAGCCACCAAATGAAAAGAGGAACCAATGCTTTCCCTTGTCAAACACCAACCTATCAAAGGAGTTGATCTCCTTCAACCAGCAATTTTTTTTGTCACACCATAGCAACAAAGGAAACCTCATTCCTGTAAGAGCATATATATGATTACCTCTGAGAAAGTGAAGGCTTTCTCCATGTTGGATCCTTCTATTAAATTGTAACCATATAATCTAGGGTACCTCGTTGCCACATATAATATCCTCTATTTCTGTAGTAGATGGTGATAGAAACTAAAAGCATTGATCAACACCATATGAAACCATGGTACCTTCATATATTTTGAAATCCTCAAGTGAATCAAGGTAGAAAGATAATCCCTTCAATTCACATGGAAAATAAAAATATGCCACTTCATCATGTTGAATTTTAGAGGGAAACTCATCCTCTAATAGGTCAAACTAAAAATTTGAATCTCAAGCATGTAAGAAACATGATCATTAAAAAATTCACCAATCTGGAGAACTTGTTATTGCTCATGATCACTCCAAGCTACATGTCGGGTCCAAGTGAACTGCTCATATTTAGGGACACTAACATCCATATAGTGAGAAGATACATCTTCATCACAAAGGGATGTGTCATATTTTACTTCACTCAAAACAAGGACCATAGATGACCAACATACCTTGGAGTCATCTATTCTAATACAAACCTCATCAACACATCCATTTAGATCATGAGACACTTTGTGTGAAGAGTTGTACTCTTTAGATTGTCTCTTTGTTTCAATCTCTTGGCAATATATTGAGATAGATGTGCCCCAAAAATCAACCTATGATAAACATCTATCAAGTTCATCTCAACAAAATTTCCTACCATGACTCATTTGAAGTGCACAAACCATGAGTAAGACTATAAGTTTCACACCCAGAAAAACATTCCCATATGCATCCATGTGATTAACACAATCACAATCCTCAAGTGCAAACTCATCGTAAAAAATATTATCAGCTATACCAACAATTATCTTTTCATTTTCATATTCATGTACAACTACATCTATGTTATCATCATGCAAAAATTTAGTTTCTTGTTCAACACTTACATCACCAACATATGCATGCTCTACATAATCATTTTCCTAAACTAATTCCTTTCATGAACCTATTGCATGCACATCCTCTTCTCTTTCCATATTTCTATGAAAAAAATAAGGTCATACTCCTCACTCTCAGCCTACAAATCATCATTGATTTCTTCACTACAACTATCCACAAATGATTACTCCAGTTGAAGTTGACTGCACACTTTATCACTTCTATCTGATATAGAGAGTTGGCTCTCTATTTCTATAGTTTCAAAATCAATAGAAGGCATGATTTTAGATATTTCTTTCATCACATCATGCCTTACATCTTGGTTTTTGTGACTGCATCCTTCATCTACATACATTTCCTCTATGGGTTGTTCAAAACATGATTCTCACCACAAAAAGATGGATCATTTCCTTCTACTATACTATCCCAACTCACATTTTCAAGACTGGAAAAAGTACCATCACATAAATTAGATATGAAACTATTTCCACACTTCCCTATCATACCATCAATTATTAAAATCCATTGATGTATTGTTTCAACACTAAGATTCTTCAAACATTGTGGCATAGTTCTCTGACTTGGCTCAAGTCTTTCACGAAAAAAATCAATAAATATTGATTCATCAAGCCTATCTAATTTTGGTATAGAAACAAATATTCCATGAATATATCATGAAAATGATATGAGGATTCACCCTCATATCTTTTTATATCATATTATGCATCTATAGGTGACATGTATTCAACCACATGTTCACATTTTTTTCAAAATTCTCTGGAAAGTGTAGAAGCCTACTATCAAATAAGAATTTATTATTCACTTCACCAAACTGATCCATGAATAATATCTCAGGCTCTTGTCCTAAACAAATGTAATGCATATAAAGAATAGAAAACTAATCCCCAACATCATCTCCTAAGGTTCTAACAAAAAAATTCATGACAACATCCTCTAATACTATCTAAAAATCTACCATTAAGCCAAGAAAAACTAGCAGGTGTTTTGATGTTGATTTTTTTTAACACACTAAAGTGCTAAGAGGGGGGACAATCAACACATACTAAAACTTAAAAATTTCCATTTGCAAATTAATTATCAAAACACATTAACTAAAAGAAGAGAAAAATGAAAACATGTACCAAAAAAGGACACCAATATTTTTATGTGGAAAACCCAATGAGGGAAAAACCACAGTGAAAGTTAACTCACAATATATGAAGCTCGCTACTTAAAAAAATTATAATGTTGTTTAAGGCTCGCTACCTAAGGACTTACAAACTAACGTGCACAACCTTAGGGAAAGATACAAGGACTTGATGAGACTCACTATCTCAGAGTAGGATACATGGGAATTGTAAAGAAAAACACGAACATGAACTATAATAAATAAGAATCCAACATATGCTAATGTTGCAGTCCCTTTTTTGCATAGTCACTCCATCATTCTCACTTTGCACACTTCATATTCAAAACACTGATCAATCTCAATTCTTTGTACTCTGATTACATTCACAAATGAATTTGTTCTTCTATAAATACCCTCCATAATAACTTAAAACCTCAATTAGGTCAATTCTAAGACGACCTTTAGATGAAACATATGATACAACACAGGTCATCTCCAAACATATACATTATGAGGATAAAATGTGTTGTGGATCCACACATGGCATAACAGAACAAAAAAGCATCACAAGACATCCTCCAAAGCAAGAGTAATTAATCAGGGTCAACTACAAATGAAGCAAACAAGACTACTGGCCCAACTAATGATAACACCACCAAAACTACCAACTATTCAACTTTATACCACTGGGGAGAGACCAAAAGCTTCATGAAAACTGGGATGTGAACAATGTATTATATGCACAATATTTATTCAACCTTCTCTTTAAGAAACTAATCATCATATGCTTGTGAAAGAAGATAAACATGTTGAACTGGTGAAAACAAGGAAAACTGAACAAACTATAACACTTCAAAATATAGCATATTATATTTGTGTACACCAAAACACCCGAGACATTCATGGAAGAGCTCTTATACCTCTCTGCACAACCATATTTAACACTCTAAAGGAATTCAAAGCATTTCATTGAGTCATCATCAATACTTTACTATGTCATAGCACATATAAGAACTTTGTCACTTATAAATTTCACTGTACAAGTTGTAATGACTTGAATTATTTAATATAATACCTTCACATCTAGACCAATTTATCTTCTAAACCACAAGACAAAAAATTCTTTGTGGAGGGATGTAGACCAAAATATCATGAGTCTATCTTAAAGTATACACTTCGAATTCCTTAGAAAATATTTTGAACCTTATCTACAAGTGTGGTACACCAAATAGGAATGGTATCAAAGTAGACATGCAAGAAACATATTGGAACAAGTGTACCCACCTTTGCATCACACATAGCACCATTCTACCTCATATTGCACTAGTTGATCAACTATCTCCGGAGTTATATGATCATTTATCACACACATTTGACATCAATGAGAACACATATTTCCAACAATCACCCCCTTTGTCAATGACAAAAACACCCATTTATCTAAAATTCTTCTCTCCCCCTTTGACATCAAGGGCAAAGGGCATAATATCTTCTACTTATAAAAACCCAAAAATAATATGAACTCCCCCTTACTATATGATTTCTAGGAAAAATACTCCCCCTGAGATGGCCAAAACTAATGTTATGTACAAAATATTTTCAAAAAAGAACCAAAAAATGATACTGCAATCCTTTGCAAGACTGTAGAAAGATAAAATTGTCTTATCTACACCTTTACAAATTCCTTAGAAGGTAAAATATTCTTGTAAATTACCTTGAGTTGTGCTCGATTTGCAACCCAATTTTCTTTTTCTGAGGTGAGAATATGATTTTGACACTCAAATTGCATGCATAAATCCTCAACCTCATCGAAACTACTTGGAGCCCTCATTTTTTGGGCCAATTAAGTAATTTGTGACTCAATTGAATCAATCTGACCACCTTTGATGTTCTTGGTGGAGCTTGGTCATTTCAATTTTTTTTGATAAAATGCAGTGAATTCATCAACACAATCCTTAAACATCTTTATATTTTCCTACAATCTATTGTATGCATTAGCACACCAGTCATATGCTTTATCCATTCTCTTATCAATTATCTTCCTCAAGGCCTCTTTCTCTTCCTTCTGATCAATGTGTGAAGAACAATCCTTAAGATAATCCATCAAAAAATTCAACTTTTGTTCTAGAGCCAGGGAAGAGTCTATGGTTACCTTAGGTAAACCTTGCTAAATAATCTTCACAACATCATCAATTAGTCCACTCTTCTTCACATGTACTTGTAGAATCTCCTTCCTTGTGGAAGCATGCATAATATCTCCAAGTTATAAATTATTAAGAGGGGAAATATTTGACAAGTCAACTTTTCCTTCATGAGTAGGAATTTGTAGAATTTGGGGAGTCACCACAAGTTGAAATTGCATCTGTAAATTCAATAGGTATTTAAAGGATTCTGATGATGACGAACCTTGACATACAAAAGTATCTTGCTTCTCAATTTTCTTCTCTTTTGCATCCTAAACTATCTTGGGATTGTTCTTTTTCATCTACTCATCATTTACTAAATTCTTCAAAGAAATGTTATGTTCTTTACAAAAATTATTGTTCCCCAAAGGAGGGACACCCACTTCAACTTGATTTCCTACACCTTGTGCACTAGTATTTTCTAGAGGAGAAGTCTTCTCATTTTCTCTTTCTCTTTTTCCTCTTCTTTCTCTTCTTCTTCTTGCATCTCCATATTGGAGACTTCTTATATTTTATGCACACCAAATACACATTCTTCCTCTTACAATCCAAAGGGTCCTTGTTGACCAGATATGTGGAGAAGGCATAATTTCAGTTTCTTGTTCTTCGAGAGGCACATGTGCATTTATTTCAACATCAGTATCATGCATTTTTGAATCAACTACATCTTGCAATTCATTAATTATTTTCTATGTAGCTTCTTCAATTTCACTCTAAATTGTTTTTTTTAAATCTTCAACCATTCTCATCAGTAGATCTATTCTTCTTTTAGTCTGGAGCTCCTTGGCTTGTCTTCAAAAAAAAAAAAATCTTCCTCGGAAATAGGAATCCCAACTATTATCATATTGCTATCAAGATTCAACCGTGTAGTTTTTGAGTCAAACTCATTGAACCATCTATGTCAATTACATGCAATTTTAGCTCTTCATCAGCTTTTATGGCATCTTTTCTTCTTTTTCTTAAAGCCTCAGCAAGGCTATTCAAAGCTTTATCAAAAATGTTAATAAAGGGAATGTTCTACTTCAGCATATATTCAATGATTGTCTTTTCAATTTTCTCATTTTATTCTGGAGAGACATTAAATATAGCTCCATTGTATCATCCAACAAACCATATTTAAAAATTCCATTGTAGATTGCACTAAAATCTAGAGGGTTGTATTTGACTGAAGGAGTCTTCTCAGTCTTCTCCTCAACAATGTCCTTTCCTTTCTTCTTTTGCAAGGGGATTTCTTCTTCTTCTTCTCCATGTTTTTGTTCTTTTCTTGGTTTTCTTGTTGGTTTTTCATCATATGTGCCAAACCTTCCAATAGTCGGATCATTAGGTTTTCTGAGAAAATTCAACATATGCAATTCAATCAGGTCCAAAGACCTCATAGGGAATCTTTTTTATCCATGAAGTTCTTGGTTCAACTACCTCCATATAGCAATTATCTTTATCCACCATAAATGTGATATCATTCTTGTATCTTTCCACAACTTGTCAGGGTATCCCATACCTCTTTTGCATTTCATTTTGAAATGTTTTGAAGAATCCCTAGAATATTGTATCATATTGTTTGGTATCTAGAAAGCTACACATGTGATCCCTAATTTTATGTGAAACAAAAATGTCCCTTCTCTAGACCACATTCTTCAAATGGCGCATTTCCTTCATGAAATGGAACATGATACAAATAATCAAAGTGTCAAACCAAAAATTTTAGCGTGAATCCTTGGTTCTATACAAATTATCCAACAACTACTATCGCAAGAGATCACAAAGATCATAATGTTTTCCTTCCTTCACCATATGACGAGTAGTGTAGATGGCGGTGCTACCCTTCCCTATTTCTACACAGTAAACTTTATATGCAATTCCCACCATGGAATACTAGACCCTAGGTCAGAAATATCATCCACAATTAGGGTCCTTTTGTTGAATTTAGCTTTGGTAAGCTTCATAACTTCTTCATTCTTTACGGCCTTCAATGTCAGCACAAGTCTAGTGGAGCACAATCTAGTCACAACCTAGATAACTTCAATTGTGATTAGGTGGGGTTGATCACACCAAAAGATATATTCATGTATCTAACTCAAGGAAATTTTGACCCATCCATATTCAAACCAGAAATTAGGTAAACCCTTCCACACATCTAAACATTTTTTTTCCATATTCATATACTCCTATTTAAGTTGAAAATCATCACTCAAGAGATCATTTTATCTGAAATCTTCCAGCTTTAGATGATTGTACTCACTCAGCTGAGAGTGAATGTAGATGCAAACATCTTCAAAATGAATCACATTGATTGAAACATGAGAAAATTCTCCATCATTGTTGGTCATAGTGGATATGTATGTATTTTTCTTGAACTTTGGCCTTGGCTTCTCAACAACGTCAATGAAAATTGGTGTAGCCATGATAGCGCTATCTAGATACTAGGTTTTTATAATAAAAATAGAGAAATCCCTATGAATACTATTGTTAGGGTTTGCATGCAACTCATTGGGAGCCTTCTTCACTTCCTTCCATCTTGCACATACTTGATATCATTAGAATGAGATTAAATGATCCAAAAACCACATAAAACACTTTTAAAAAATCTCTAACTTTTTTCCATAAATGCATTCATAATTTGTTAGGTAAACCCTCTTTCAAAATTCTCTATGTCAACACAGGGATGAAATGAAGGTCAGCACACCTTTGCAAACCATTCACTTAATCTAGAACCTCTATCAAAAGGTTCATTCTTGCTCAGCAGTTCTAAACACCAAAGGAATTGAATCAACTCATCTTCTATGGTAAAATCTTTAGCAACTTATCCTTTTTAGGGGGAAAAGGTTTTCCAAATAAAAAATCCCCCTGAGATAATGTTCTATCTTCGTTTGTCTTGGGATCTTGTATAGAATGCACAAGGACAATATTATCCTTCTTATTGTCATAAAATTTATTTTCCTTCCAAGCATTTCCATTACCCATCTTTTGCAGATTTAGGGTTTCATACTTTTTTTGGTTCTGAACTACTAGCTTCACAAAACCACTTCTACAAAACTTTTCTATATGCCCAACCTTATTTCATTTATAAAACACTATATTGTGCTCAAAAACATAGTTTTTCCTCTTAGCCTTAGCTCTACATTTTGCGAGGTTATGACCAAAATTATTTCATGCATAGAAATATTCATGAAATGAAACAAAATTGTACCTTTGGGGTACAAGGGATCTTCTACCAGTGTTATCATTTATTCTCTATCTACAATCAACAACCTTATGTCCAAATTTATTGCAAGAAAAATAATGGCCTTGAAATGATTAAGAGTTCATAGAATTGTACCTTTGAGGCCTAAATGAATTTTGAATCATCTTGCTTCTACATTCAATAGCCTTATGACCAATCTTATTGCAATAATAGAAATTACCATTGAAAGATTAAGAATATCTGGTAGGAGAAGACTTTCTAAAGTTTTTCTTCTTGTTCTGAACAGAAGTGAATCCACCTTCTTTCTTTCTATCTTGTTATGTCTTTGCATCTATGGAGGCATTCTTCTTAGAATCTTCAATGCAAGCCTTCTCCTCCTTTCCTTTTTCTTTAGAATTATCATATAAGTTTACAAATGCACTAGATATAGGAATTTTCCCTTTTTCAAAACCAAGACCATATTTTTCTTTTGATGGATTTTGAGAGTTAATCAACTCATTAAGAATTTCAAAACCTCCTTTCAATTTCAAACCTTTGTCACTTTTCTCTTTAGCATTTTCCAATTCTTTTCTCAAGGAAACAATCTCTTCTTCAAGCTTTGAATATTTAACTTTATTATTGAGCTTGGTATTCAAGAAATCTTCAATACTTTTACATTCTTCAATTTTTATTTTCAAATTAGAAATCACATCTTCTGCCTACTTGAGCTTAATTTCACATCCCTTATCTTCTTCTATTTGAGCTTTCAATTTTCCAATTTCTTCTTTTGATTTTCTATCTCGTGCCTTCAATTTTGAAATTATCTCCTCTTATATTTCAAGCATGACCTAATATTTCATATTTAGTGTTCTTACTTCATCCAAATCTTCAAGAACTGAACAAATTGTTCCCTCACACTTTACCTAACAATCACCAGGATTAAGGTCCCAAACTTCAGGTTCCATTGACTCTAGATCTGGTTCTAGAGTAAACATATCATTTCCCATTTCTATAGATTCCATGTGTTGAAGTGTAGGATCTACCTAAATTGTTAGGATTCTCAAAGGAACTTGGCTCTGATGTACCAATTGTTGAACACACCAGAGTGTTGAGGGGGGGTGAATCAACACATACTTAAACTTAAACATTTCCATTTGCAAATTAAGCATCAAAACACATTAACTAAAAGAAGAAAAGAAATTAAAACATGCACCACACAAGGACACCAAGATTTTTACGTGGAAAATCAAATGAGGGAAAAACCAAGGCAAGAGTTGACACGCAATATATGAAGCTCATTGCTTACAAGAATTAAAATGTTTTTTAAGGATTACTACCTAAGGACTTGCAAACTAAGGCACACAACCTTAGGAAAAAATACAAGGACTTGATGAGATTCACTATCTCAGAGTAGGATACATGAAAATTAACTGCTATAAAGAAGCATCCAATATACGTTGATGTTGTAGTCCCTTTTTCATAGAATCGCTCCATCATTCTGACTTTGCAGACTTCATATTCAACATACTACTCAATTTCAATTCTTTATACTCTGATTACATTCACAATTGAATTTTTTCTTCTATAAATACCCTCTACAACAACTCACAACCTCAATTAGTTTGACTCCAAGATGACCTTTAGATGAAACGTATGATACAACACGGGTTAGCTTAAAACATATACATTATGAAGAGAGAATGTGTTGTAGATGAACATGTGACATAATAGGACCAAAAAAACACCACAACACATCCTCCAAATCAAGATTAATTAATTAGGATCAACCACGGATGAAGGAAACAATACTATCGGCCCAACTAATGACAACAACACCAAAACTACCAACTTTTCAACTTTACACCACCGAGGAGAGACCAAAAACTTTACGTGGACCAAGATGTGAATAATGTAGTCTATGCAGAATATTTCTTTAAAATTATCTTGAAGAAATCGATCATCATATGCTGGCACAAGAAGAGAAACATATTGGACTGGTGAAAACAAAGCATTCTAAACAGACTGTAGCACTTCAAAACATAGGATATTGCATTGGTGTTCACTAAAACACATGAGACTTTCATGGAAGAGCTCTTATACCTCTCTAAACATATCCCCAAGTCTTCATAACCATATCTAACACTCTGGAGGAATATGGAGCATTTCATTAAGCCTTCATCAACACTTTACTTTTCCAGAGCATAGATTAGAACTCTATAACTTATAACTTCCACTGTACAAGGTGTAATGACTTGAATTCTTGGATATAACACCTTTACATATCAACCAAATTATCTTATGAATCACAAGAAAAAAATTTCTCTACGAAGGGATGCAAACCAAAATATCATGACTCAATCTTAGAGTATACATTGTGAATGCCTTAGCAAATCTTCTAAATGTTATCTCCACATGCAGTACACCAAACATGAATGATATCAAAGTAGACATGTAGGAAACATATTATAACAAGCATACCCACCTCTACATCACACATAGACATCAAACACATCATCATTCTACCCCATATTACATTATTGTCATGCACTAGCTAATCAACTGTCTCTGAAGTTTTATTCAATTTTTTATCACACATAGTTGACATCAATGACAACAAATCTTGAGTTGACATCAATGACAACACTTATTGAGTTGACATCAATGACAACACATATTTCCAATAGATTATTTGTAACCTATTCTAGACTTAGGTAGATATTCATTTATTTTTCTTGGGATAGAATGTGGATAACCTTGAATTTTACTAAAATCTAGAAGGTTATATCTTTCTATAGAGAATTTCTCTCTAAGGATATAACTATGGTTCATCCATGGCATAATAACTAGTAGAAGGGGAACCACAATGGTTATACATATTTTCAATTCAAAACTTACCCCCTTTACAACTATCTACTTTAGAATATTTGATTTCTCAACTCCCTTTTTGCCAGTTCCTTAAAGCACAAAGGAAGGGAGACTATTTTCTAAAACTCTTTATAGTTGACCTAGATATAAAATCTAGTAGTATATAAATACTTGGAAAATGTTGCAAACCCTAGACTCTTTTGATGATGTCAAATTATTTTGTAGTCACCACCTCTTCAAAGAGGATAATATCTTCGTGTAGCAGGAAGTTCCTTCAAAGATCAAGTTTCATTATGAGTTCTCTCCACCAGTACAGAACTAAACATTCATGAAAACTTTAGAAGTACTACAAAAAAATTCTTCTTCAAGTATATAGGTCCTTTGGATCATTTGACTCTTTCCAAATAGATTAAAATTGAGCATCCCTAGTAGAGTCACCATTTTGTTTGTGTTTTTTATCGTTGAATCCTGAAAACCCTCTAAAGGATAGCCAACTCTTATTCTCAAGGACTTCAATATTAGGGGCCAACTAATGAGAGATGGATGTTAGAAACCAAGATTAGGACATGCAAACCAAAAGGCCTTCCACAGAAGAGAAAAACAATAAAAAGAAAGAGCTTTGCATGAAGATGTGCAAATTGATATATTTAGAATTAAGAAATTACAAGAGATGATTTTCTTTATAAAAGAAATGTATGCAACCCTAATGTTGACCTAAAAATAACTCAATTAAATAAAGCTTACTTATTAATTAAGTAAACTAATTATTACCTAAGAAAAACCTAAGTAAACTTAATAAAGTGTAATTAGATAATTAATTACACCAACACCCTCCCTTAAGTGCAACTTAGGGAGACTAAAAAATCATGCACCTAAAACTAAGATGAATGCAAGAAAGAATGAATGGGTCCTAACAACAAGGCCTGATCAGGTATCCATGTACAAATGCAATGAAAGAGTAAGAGAAAGAGCAGAAAATGAACATATGAATTCAAATAGAATAAATGTAGTAAAACATAAAAATACTAAAAATTAAACTACACTACTAGAAAGTACTCGGAACTAGCTTTCCGGCGATATCTTGTTTGCCCAATTTCAATACCGTATGTCCAAGTTATGCCAAAAAGAAAAAACCTGCTCCTTTAGGGCAAACTGGGGTTAGGAGGGGGCAAAGAGGGGCAGTACGGCCGATGACATCATGTTGATGTCAGCACTTCATGTGAAAAAAATTCACGGCCTGGAGGCCGTCACCACAAAAAAATGCCCCCTTGCATAAAAAATTCGACGGAGCCCCTGGTCCCTGATATGACCAGGACGCAAGTGGTGATTTGGTCAGGGGTCAGGCGCAAAGCTCCTGTTCCCCCATAAGACCTCGGCGGTAGAGGAGGAGCCCATGGGGGCTCGACGCCGACACTTGGTTCTCCACAGGACCTCGAGCTTGGTGGAAGGGGCTGAAGGCCTAGAGCGAAGGGATGGCAGTGGAGGCCGACGACGATGGAGGGTTGGGGGCCACCCAGTGTCGCGGTGATGGCGCCCACCTTTTGAACTGGAGGCACACAAAAATTTTGATTTTTTTTAATTTTCTTTAATTTTTTTTTAAATTTGTGCTTTGGAGTGCGTACTGGGTAGGCCGTACGACCTCCCTAGCATTTTTTTTTTGCCTTCCAAACCAACTTCTCCAAAATCAACAAAACAAAGGGGGATCTTAGGGTTTTGGGGTGCTGTGAACATGATGGAAGTGTCTGTTTTTCTCTAAGATGCTCCGAAAAATAAGCTACCTCCAAAGCTTCCAAAAAACACCAAAATTGAAACCCTCATAGATCTGGCAAGCAATGACCAAAATCTGCAAAATAAAAGTCAATCCTAACTTTTTTCAACGCTCTGAATCCAATGATGAAGCCCAATCTTATCCAAAACTCTGCATAGATAGGCTCAAGGCATGAAATCCTCAAGGAACCTTGAATGAACTCTACAATGATTTTCTCCAAAATCTGAGAAGGGGTTGCATTTCAAGTCTCTAATACCATGTTAGAAACCAAGCTCAGACATGCAAACCAAAAGTCCTTCCACATAAGAGAAAAACAATAAAAAGAAAGAGCTTTGCATGAAGATGCGCAAATTGATATATTCAGAATTAAGAAATTACAAGAGATGATTTTCTTTACAAAAGCAATGTATGCAACCCTAATGTTGACCTAAAAATAGCTCAACTAAATAAATATTACTTATTAATTAAGTAAACTAATTATTACCTAAGCAAAACCTAAGTAAACTTAATAAAGTGTAATTAGATAATTAATTACACCAACAATGGATATAACACTTTTATCTCCCACACTTGAAGCTTTGTAGGACCTACATCTTCCACTAGATACATATAAGAAGTTGTGGTTTTATCACAGTGTCTATCAGATAAGCTTGATACAAATGACAAGGGTTTGTATGGCAAGGTACATCCCTTGTTCTGATTTAAGTTCATGTATGAATCAAAAATAGAAAGAAAATTGAAACTAATAAAGCAAGGAAATGGTTTTTGAATTTAAATATTATCTTTGAGGATGGGGGGAGGAAATCCATGCAAGACCATTGCCTTCCCTAGGCTACAGAGTCATATGTTATACATTTTATGATGAAAAAACTAAACATATTTTGAGGGTCTTTGGAATAGACTATCACCTAGTGATAATCCGATCTATACAAGCCTATTATGCAACTCTACTTACAAATCCATTTGAAAAACATAATATCCTCACTACCTTCTGCAAGCATTTACATCGCTCCTTGAATAACAAGAAAATAGATAAATAGTTCAAACAAAAAATGTGTTTGAAAAACTTGAAATAACCTTATTATTTAGATTCAAAAGACACTACATTCTAGAGCTGGAGACAATAGCATATACATCACAGTAAAAAGATACAAAGATATTATCAAGTAATTACTAATAAGTATAGACCTTGATTGGGAGAATTCAACAATTTTCTACACATAGCTCCTACCTGACCAATAAATGGAACCCTAAAAAGGAGAACCAAACACAAAACCCTTGAGAGAACTAACATCAAAACCCTTACAAAAATAACAAAACTTTCCTTTATGGTTTATGCATAACTCAAAAAATAGATCGGGCTCCAAAACCCTTACCCGAATTTACCTTAGGATTATGGAAAATCAATGTAGCTGGTTGAAGTAGCTAAAAATACCCTTTGTAGAGTCACCATCACAATCGCCTGAGGATTTGAATGCCAACTATTGATCAAATTCATCATGATCACAATCGATGGTCTCTAATTTTCTTAATCCAGTTTGGAAAATCTTCTTATTGAAAGTTGAGACCCTTCAAATATTCAAGCTAATAGAAAAGCAGCCTGAAAAATTAAATTTCATCTATTGATCTAGAAATTGTGGCAAGATGAATGGTCTTTGCATGCCCATAGTTTACTACATAAACCATTTGAAATTCCTTTTTGAAAAATTTGGTGTGAAGAAGCTATCCATACCAATGAGAAATAGGCATGTAATTTTGATTATTCAACCGTGTAGGTATCAGTGCACTGAAGGAAAAATATTTGCATTATGAAAATGCACTACAATAAAAAACTTGACAAGTGGGTCTTTGAATGGCTCCAGGCTAGCACATTCTCCATATGCACTTATGATTCAAAAATGTGTTCCATAAGGACCATGCACTACAATCAAGGACAAGCATTTGTCCCCCTTTCATTTAACCACCACTTAGCATAGTTTCCTTTTGTACTAAGAGCTTGAAAATGCACTCTGAAATACCTTTGTGCTGCAATAGGACGATGCCACATGCCTTCTCTTTGTTCATTTGATAAAACCCTTTGACAAAATACCTTCAAGATCATGCCACGTGTCCTTCCATAGTTTCATAAGGCACTTTTTGGTCCCTCCCTAGGTACTCTACAGAATGGAAAAATATCTCAAAAGTTGTCACATGCCCACATTTGACCCTCTTAAAATTCTTGAACTGATGAATGATACTAAAAAATGCCATGTGTCACCATTTCTATGGTTCTACGACCAAATTTTTCCTTTAGTAATAAACTCTCTAGGGAATTGTGGATTCTACTAGAAATACGACACCTATTGATACTTCAATGGTTTCATGGAGCATTATTCTCAATAAAATATTCATGTAGGAAGGAACAGTGGGGTCTAAAGTGCATGTGCCCTTAAAAAAACTTAATATTACTAGGAAATGAAGGGGCCAATGAGTCAATTAAAATATGGGGATCTAGCATAAGACCTTAGGCTTATAACAATTTATTAAAAATGAGTCTATGCAATAGCCTAAGCATGGGGGGTTGGTAAATACATGGGATAGAGAATCATAAGTTTTTATTTAAATGGCAGACAACCTAATCAGGTAGTCAACATAGGATTAAAATAAAATTGCAAGGGCTTTTATTCAAACCTAGGGCTTTTTGATAGTTTTAGATTGCAACCTAGCAAGGGTGAAGGGAAATTAATAGAGGAATTTGAACATGATGCACATTTAAAAATTCTCATATCTATTATAACTAATGGAAATCATAAGGGGATGGCACAAACTAAAAATAGCACCACCATGACCAACTCTAATGAATTACCTCCAATCCATACATCTCATCATCACCCGATTCCACTCCTTCATCCTTTCTAAACTATGTAATTGAACCTTACCTATTGTTGAGCATAAAGAAGTACTGAGAGGGGGGTGAATCAATATTTGATCAAATTATTTACATTCAATATCAATTAATCAAATGAAAAATGTGATAAGAAAAGAAACATATAAGCATGCAACCATAACACTAGATTTATATGGAAAACCCTACAAAGGAAAAACCACAGTGAGCAAGTTGCTTAGATCTACTATCCAAATCTAGCTTCACAAATGAAAAAAGGATTTATAATAAGTTTTATGGGCTACAACCCAAAGGAATATACAACTCCCTCAAGCACTACAAAATTTACAATCGAGAATGAGGCTACAACTGTAGTATAGAGATACTAATCTGATTCCAATATTCCTTTCACAAAACTAGATTACTTCACCTTTATGTTGATGTTTCAAACTCTACAAGACCATATTATTTCTACACAATCACTCCATCAATCTCTCCAACATAAAATACCTTTCCTCTATTATCACAACTAACACACTATCTCAGTAACAACATCATTGCTAAGCTACCATACCTGAACTTATCTTCTCCACATTTCATTATCAAAATTATTTCTATAGTTTTCTTATTCACACATTATCTTTTCAAAAAAATTTCCATACATTCATATACACTTTCAATAATCTTGATATTTTATGTATATCCTCTGCAAGCTTCAAAAAATTTATCCTTTGTCAGTCAAAATGAAACCTATAATATGAGATGTGCAATAGCCATGTGTGTCAGCCCCCAAGACCTCTATGGAAGGTAGAAAAAAAATGTAGCACATCCCAAGAGATGAACAAGACCTATTTTACCTTAGCATACACTTCCACACTAGCGTACACTTCCAAACACTTGGCACAAGCATTTCAACATGCCAAGTCAGCTTGGAGAACATATAACCTTCTTTATATTAGCTTCAGACCAAAAGTGGTATTGAAGAAATAAAAATAATATCATGGTTATTATATGGCTTGTCAAACATTCCTCTACACTTTATTTATCATTTCAGATCATTTCATATTGGTGTAGATACTTAAGTTCCAAATTATCAATTCTAGGCCAACTGCGGTACAGGAGAAGGGAAACTATCAACTTGTGGTTCTTACAAAGAACACTATGAGCCCCAAACATGCTTCTCATGATATTTTTACTCAATTTTACAAAATTACTTAATGGCGCAAGTCATTAAATCACCAACTGACCAACCTTTCAAATTTTCAAAGCACAAACAACACACTACAACTTACAGAAACTTTTACAGTGAACCATACCACATGAGAATTAAATTGAGTAGACACATTGTCTATATGAAAATGGATCTAGAACCATAGGGCCAAATGAGATAATAAAGTGAAATGTGGTGAAATTTTATCCAACCTTAGGCAACCATTCACAAGAACTTGACTTGTTCTTAACCTGCTAACTTTGGAAATATTGATCTATCCTTCGACCTGCAAGGTCACATATTCATCTACGAAGAGATGTAGAGAATTTGAATAAGATTTTGTAGTGAAACTCTTTATGCATTTGAAAAACATATGTAATAATGTATCAATCGAGTCAAACATGTGGAACAATGTATCAATCAAGTCATTTTGACAAGTTACAACCCATGAACTTCAAAAGATAAGGTACACCTGTGTACATATGATATTGATCTAACTTCATCACATCCCTTCATCACAAAACTTCATTAAGGACAACACACTACTGCATTTGCAATATTAACATAGGTTGACATCAATGAAAACTCATTACATCAATGACAACACATTTGTAACCATATCCCCCTTTTTCATTGATGGCAACACTTACCAGGTGTTCCCTTTTCTCTCCCCCTTTGATATCAAGGGAAAAGGACCAGTGGCCTTCTTCAATACATGTCAAAACAGTAGACTCCCCCCAAGAGATAGCACTGTTTAATCCCAAAAATATATGCTTGCAAAAAAAGACTATTTTCTCCAGTTTTCACACTATATATATTGGTGTGGTGAACTATTTATATAAAATGTCGCAACTCATTGCAATATTATCTTCCACACACTACTTTGGCCACAAAAAATTGTCTCAAAATTATTTCTTGCATCAAGGCATACTCAGCATAAATTGATGGAATTATATTTCTATAGATTGACTTCAGCTGAGTCAAGGTGATATCCCATTATTTATTTGTTGAGGTTAAGATGTGGATTTGGCTTTCCAATTGCACATAAATGTATTTTTCTTCTTCCAAAGAATATGGTGCATGATTTTTCTATGAAACACTTTTTACTTTTGTTAAGAACCCCATTAATTAGGTTAACCTTAAGCTCACCACCTCCTGCAGTTGTTTTACTCAACCTTTGATTTGCACCCTTTGGTCTAGTAAATTGTGTAGCTAGGAGTGCAGTTTCTCTACTTGTGCCCTTATGGCACCATCCTTGTCCTACACCAGATCATATGTGGTATCCACCTTTGTGATCTTCTCTTACATTGCATCTATTTGATCCTTGAGGTTCTTTATTGTTGCAAGCCATTGTAAACAAAAAAGGTATAATACCTTCGCTTCCTCCACAAATTTTTGAATATCTTTTATGCTCACTTGTATTTTATCATGTGACCTGACACATTTTTTTGGAGGCTTTAGACAATCTATTTTCTTATCTTTATCTCAACTTGCTTTTCTAGATAGGAATAATGTTATTTGAATGAATCCATTAATTGTCTTAATTGTTGAGTGAGTGGCAAAGAGAAGCCCTCCTTTGCATTAGGAATTTCTGTTTCTAGAATTTTGACTACCTCTAGAAAAAAATTTGTACCTTCCACCTATTGCTGCAAGATCTCTTCCCTTTTGCAAGAGTGGAAAATTTCACCAAGTTAAAACTTCTGAAGAGGTGGGATACTAGACAAGTTAACTTTTCCATCAAATACTAGTAATTGTAGCAGTTGCAGAGCAATCATAGGTTGAATATGTTTTTGTTGTGCCAGAAAATCCTTGATGGAGTCAATAGGAGAGACAACTAAAGAGGCCCTTGGGTTATCTTGTACACTTTCTCTAGAAGCTGGTGTACCTTGCTCCATATGTTGATCTTGTTGATCCTATTGATCAATTTTATTTAGAGGGGGACTATTTTGTACACCATTATGTTTAGGATAATCATTTCCTTCATCTTGTGTAACATGTTCTTCTTGATCCACTTGAGGATTATGTTGATCAAGGTTATGTGGAGGATATACAGTAATGTGAGGTGGAGACATATGTGATTGCTCCACATCCTTATCATTTTTCACTTCTTCAACAATTTTATTTGTTTCTTCTTCAGTCTCTTTTTGTATCTTATCCTTGTCCTCATTTTCCATGCTCATAAGGATATCTACCCTATGATTTTTCCTTATCTCTTGAGCTTTATTTTGAGATATTTTATCTTTCTCTTCTTGAGAGATAGAGGATCCATCTTTTTCAAGAGCTTATTGTCTCAGGTCTTCATCCATTTATATGGCCTTTTCTCTTTTCTACCTCAGAGCCTGAGAAAGACTCTTCGAAACCTTTTCAATAATGTCACTAATAACATTATAATTGATAATGTATGTTACTATTGCCTTCTCAATAGTCTTTGGATCTATAGGAGGTACATCCAGATGAAGTTCTACAGTTTCCTTTAGCATAACATGATGTAAAGTCCCATTGAATATTTCCTCTAATTGGAGACGCTCATGCGAAGGTGCCACCAGAGGAGTTTTCTTAGTCTTATTTTCTTTATTCTTTAGCTTAGAGATATCTTCCTCTCCTTCTTCTTCTTCCTCTTCAATTTCTTCTATTTTATTATTCTTTCTTTTGGCAGGTTGCTTAGACCTGCATGCTTTTTCTCTATAGTTTTTAGCTAAGCCAAGGTTTTTGATGTAGTTCTTATAGTAGAAATGGTTTGGGTTGATGTTGTGGGATGTGGAGCATTAATATTTGTAGAAGCCAATCTTGCAGACCTTCTTAGCATATTATTTGGGATAGTTTCTTTAGAGTTTGAGGGAATGTCTTGAGGGGACTTGGAAAAAGTTTGAGATGTCTTCTTGGCCAACTATGGAATGTCCAATTTTGAAAATAGTTTTTTTCCTCTTTTCATGAGTGTCATCCATATTTTTCTTGATTATTATGTCCATGATCTCCCTATAGGTGCCAAATTTTTCCCTAGATGGATCCTTTGGATTTTTCAACAACTTTTCAGCATAAGCCTTAATTTTTGCAAGTGAGACCTTACATGGAAAATTTGGAATCCAAGAAGTTATTTGGTCCATAACTTCTTTGTAACAATAGTTCTTATCAACAAGAAATGAAATTTCATCCTTATACTTCCTCACCATATCATAGGAAATTCTCTCCCTATCTTGCATCTTTTCTTGTAAATTCTTGAAGAACCCCCAATACATAGTGTTGCAAGCTTGCCTAAAATTCTTGAAGGTTCTCTTGAGGTTTTCAAACAATTTTTTCCTCAGAAACTCACACAAATAAAGGTCTTTTCCTTCTTTGACCATTTGGTACACGGTGTGGATTGCGGTACTAGTTTCTAAACCTTCTATTTTTATGAAGTATACTTTGTATGTAATTCCCATGAAGGTGTACTTAAACCTTGGATCAGTTATTTAATTGACACTTAGGGTTTTCTTATATAGTTTTCCTCTGGTCAACTCAATAACCCTATCATTTTTTATTGATTTCAACTCAATTATCAGACTAAAACAACAGAGTCTAGTGATATCCCTAATTGCATATTTGGTTATCTAGTAGGTGTAGACACTTAAAAATGTCTTGAATGATATCATGCTCTAGAATCTTGTATACTAACATAATTTCATCTTGAAACCCATCCTCTTTTTGCTTAATTGATTAAATTAGCCTACCTATTTAATTAATTGCATCATATTCATCTATTAATCTGATTAATCTAATTAGGTTAATTCCTCCCCCTTTCATACTAACCTTTCATCTTGTTAAATTGGATAAATCAAAGTATTCAATTTTAACACCCTAAGTCCTCTCATTTAATTAAAATAATCTTAATTATTTAATTAAATATCATTTTGATATCTTTTCATTAAATAAGTTAATTATTTAATGCATATCCTAAATTCCCCTAATTTGCATAATTGAAACTTTATTTAATTATCAAATTACTAATTAAATCTAATCCCTGCACTTGCAAGGGAATATTCTAAGAGAATATTCCTCCTTTGCACATTCCTCCAAAAAGGGAATATTCCCATGGAATATTCCTTTACATAATTAAATTTAGTTTTAATTAACTAAATATATAATTTTTCTCACCCATGAGAATATTATCCTTCTTCACTCATTTGAAAAAAGGAACATTCCTTTTCGTAACAAACTTTCAACAACACTTCTTGTGCAAGTTTTGAAAGTGTATTTGTTTGGATAAATGTAAGCCCTTGATTAAATATCATCTTTTATTTTCAACCCTTGATGGGAATCCATGATCCATGCCTCCATTTTCCTTCCATTCTGACCGTTGATTAATCCTTTTGATCTTGACCATCAATCTCATTTTTCCTATTCTATAAATAGAGCTTGCCTCTATTGAATATGGATTCACCTTTTTAGAGAAAACTTATGTTGTTGAAACTCATCCATCCATATTTTAATAGAAAACTTATGTTGTTAAAATCACTCTCATCTTGCACTCATATTTCATGTTTTAGAAATCATTTTAGGATAATTTCTTGCATCATATTAGCTTAGCTTCCATTAATGGCTTCCATGGTAACTTAGGTGCATCCATTTAGCATATTTGGTAAATAGGGTTTTAATCTTTTGAGATTAAAATTCATTTACAATAGTTTTGCATACACCCATATCAATCATCTTAGCATATATCATGTTAGAATAGCTTTCATCATGTTAATTTAACTTTTAAATCATCTTTTCATACACATTTCTCATCAGTTTCATTGATTATTTTCAATAGAATTGATTGAAACAAGTTCATTTATCCATGGGATTGGGAAAGCGTCATCATTCCACATCAATGTGACACCACTCCCCCAATAGGATAACTTTCAATGGATTAGAATAGGTATTTTTGAAGCTTTTATATTTTAATATGTTAGTTTTAATGGATTCTTAGTTTAGTTTACATTGAATGATATTATTGGGCCTGATGTATAGTGTCTTAATTATACTTTGAATCCTCATGGATCAAGTGTAGTCAGCCCATACTAAGTTATTGGTCACATTTTGGCACTAGAAGGAGGGCATGAACTAATAAATCTAACAAATTTCTTGTTAAATCTTTTTTTTCTTGTGTTTGCATGTTTAACGATGCTATTGAAGATTCACCAATGTATTTGATAATGTGTCGCTATACAGTGATGCACTTGGATTTTTATTTTATCAATGCATAATTAATTTAGCGATGTTTAATTGATTTCATCACCACACATTTAAATAGCGATGCTAAGCTAATTTTTCATTGCGCTATAATTTTTTATTTAGCGATACATTTGATGTCATTGTTTACTACAGAGCATCACATCTAATTTTTCAATACATCGATACAAATTTTATATAGCGATGTTGTTGATGAAATTCAGTGACACAATTTATTTCAATGTCTTGATTTACAGGTAAACAAAAACTGAACCTGAATTTTGATGTGTTTTAATTTTTTGACTCTATCTAATTTTTAACATGTCACTAACTTTTGGTTTTGGTTTTTAGGCTAACTAGTTTTGTAGGTTTGGACAATAAAATTCTAAGTGAAGGAGCATATTACCATTTGAATATAATTGTAACAAGTGTTTCGTTACTAATGGGGCACTTATAACCCATTTATGATGCTTTATTTCACATTTTAGGACCAAACTAGATTTCCTTTGGGTTTAAAATGAATGTTCAAATTGGTTAAAACTGAACTCTCACATCATTATGCTTGTTGGTTTAAAATTGAACAATACAATCCCAACACTTCAAATTGGTGCTTAAAATGAACTCATTTTTCTATGATGGATTAAAATGAACATGTGTCTTAATTAATTGAGTATGCTTGTCATGCGTATCCAATCCCCTTGTGCTTCGCACAATCTTAGGTGAAGAGAAACACACAAGTATACATTTTCTTCTTGGAAGCGCTTATCCTCTCCCCTTGCACCTTTTGGAAATCTTGGGTGATGAAAAATATTTTAAGCTACAAACATGTGTTACCTTTAGACGGGCCTTCCTCCCAAATTGTGAGAGGGAATGACCCAAGCAATGCTTTCTTTTTGGTCCACTATATAAATAATCGGTTGTGGCTAAATTCATTAACTGGGTGGTTGTGGTTGTCCCATACTAATGAATGTATCCCTTAGTGTCCTTGTGATGTGTTAAAACCATTACATATTTCTAAGGCCTGGGAGGCCTCTTTGTTGGTGTAAATAAAGTCTTGTACCTAGTTCATTCATTACTAGGGGACTTTATTTACATGTTAGCTAAGTTTACTTAGGTCCTAGGAAGGAATCTTTCTATAGGGTGTTAGTTTTCATCAGTTGTTATCTTATCTTTTGATTTGTAACACATGTGAACCTAGGTAAGTGTCATTATTTGTCTCATGTCATATGATTAAGACATTTGTCATAATCCTATGACATCTTGTATCACACCTTATCTCTATAACCAAGGGGTATGTACTCATTGTAATAACACATCATATCATTGGATCATATTGATAAGAATATAGTTTATTCTTGTCACATTCTATTCTCTCTTTTTGTGCTTTCCATTTGGTCTCAAGATCTTGGTAGTCATAGCCAATTATAACATGGTATCAAAGCAGGTTGGGTGCCACTGGATAATTTTTTTGAAGAGATAAGGTTCATATCAGAGCTTTCTGGTGCAAATCTAAGCTCACCATTGCATCTAGAAGGTTTGAGAAAGTTGATTTTTCCTTTTGTTTCATCCAAATCGGACATACAAGGTCAAATCTATGAGGGTTTGAAGCTGAAGAGTGGTTGCCAGATCTAGAAGGTAGATACAATTTTGGATCATTTTGGGTCAAATCCAACCCTTCCATCACATCCAGAAGGGCCAAAAACCCAAAGATCGACTGTCAATTCATCGAATTCAGAGCAATAGTCTGGTGAGGCAAAAAAAATTGCCTAAAGAGTTGTACAGCCCCCAAGTCATCATAAATATAGTCAGAAATTGTAGATTCTTATAGGTGTTGCTTCTTCATCCTCATTTTGGAAACTTTTGGAGCTCATATCCTGCTCCTACAATAACATTTTTGGGTGCAATTTTTTTTTGAAGTACATAATTTTTTGTGTAATTTTGAGTGGTATGATCATATTGATTTCATTTTGTACCAAAAATTGTACTTGATTTTGTGGCCTATTTTGGCATCTGTAATCACTAAGATCAAGTCTATCTTGTTTTTTTTGTCATCTAGCAACTGTAAACTCACTAAATATGAAGTGCCAAATCAGATATTGCTTGGGGCTTTATTAATTGAGTGATTTGGGGGGGTCTCTTGGTGCATTTCTTTGATTTGTTTGCTTGTGCTCTCTCACTTTCATGGATCATTCTAAGCTTCATTTGGTCACATCATATAATTATTCAGCATGGCATCGAAATGCATGGAGTATTCTAAGGACAGAAGGTCATTCTCTATATGTTGAAAATAAGGTACCTAAACCTATAGATGGAGATAAAAAGATAAAATGGATGATTGAACATACCAAAGCTCTTTATGTCTTCGTAGACTAGTTTCTCAAGATTTCTTGTTCCAAATTGAATCATGTAAAAATTCTCATGAATCTTGGGAAAAATTGAAAATATTGTATGGTACTACAGATGAAGTAAGAGGCTATCAAATTGATAATGAACTTATGGGACTTGATCCTAAGAACTTTAACAACATCCAAGACTACATCACTAAGGTTAATGATCTAAGAGAGAAATGTAAAGCATGTGGAATTGATAAGAAGGACATTCAATTGGTCTACAATACAATGAACAAACTTGGTCCTAATTATGCTTCTTCTTTTTTCTAGCTTTCATACTCATAGATTGACTATGGGATCTGTATATATTGCACCTTCATTTGCATCATTTTCTAAGATTTTGATACATGAGCAACAAAATATTATCTCAATGGGTCTCATCAGAACTTCTAAATCTCAAGCTTTTTTGGTTAGTCAGGTGAAAGAATTAGATCAGATAAGAAACAAAAGAAAGCAAATAATAATCCAAATTCAGATCAAGCAAAGAAAAAATCCTCTTTCAAAGGGGAATCATCTAAGAAGGAGAGGCCTACTTGTGCATATTTCAAGAAGGATGGACATGAAGAACACTATTGTTATAAGAAGGATATTGATGAGTTGAAAAATCTTCTCAAAATGAATCACATTGATTTTCCTTCTAGAATGTCTGAATCACCTCCTTTTTCTTTGAAAAAAGTCTAGTAAGGACAAAGGTCAAGCATCTACATCAGGAAATAAAGGAAAAGCTCTTTGTGCTTTATTAGGTCCAGGATCAGGGAGATGACTTCTAGATTCAGGAGCATCTCATCATATGGCCTCTTTGTAGTCTATATTCTCTTCATTTCATCCTTGTACTATGTCTCCTATCTTGATGGGAAACAATACATACATGAGTGTACTTGGGAAGGGATCTATTAGTTTTGGGGACAACACTTTCCAGGATGTTTTGTGTGTTCCTTATTTGATGAACAATCTTCTTTCCATATATCAGATTACACATGGTGGAGATGGGAGGACTATGGATTTCACACCTAATTTAGTCATCATTCGAGACTTGGAGAGTAGAGAGATCATTGCTACTAGGGTGGTTGATCATTCCTCTCAGTTGTATACCTTTGAAGATTTTTCTTTTGATGATGACATTGTTCTTTTAGTTGTTGATCACAACCATGATTCAGAGGATACATTTGGCTTTTAAACTTGGGAGTTCTCACATTAGATCCAATTCTTGAGTCATGCATTCTATCTCCTCCACCTACTATTGCAATTGATGATGCTTGTGATTCTAGAGTTTGGGTTCCTTATGATTTAGTGGAGCAAGACATACATAGTCTTCCAAGTATGGCTACTTTGGATGACTTCTTGATAGGTATTTCAGAATTGTTTGTGAAGTCTCATCTTTAAGATTTTGGAGACATCATTAATAGCATTCATCTTCTCTTTCATGAAGATGCTCCTTATTTAGTTGTTGTGATGGAAAACCTTGACCCACTTGTTCATTCTCTACATGATCATTCTTTGTAGTTTGGCATGAGTGTGGATACTTTTGGACAAAGTTTGGAGGAGGCTTCTTTATCTTCAGAGGGGATATCATTGTCTTTGGATCATGTTCTTCATTCATCTCTCCTAGATTTTGGATTTTCCCCTTCATTAGTGTGGCCTAGAATGTATGTTTGGAGTGTGTCAGCTTTCGGCATCGATATGGAGACACATGAGAATGCTTCAAAGATATCATACATCATCTATATTCCTGACATCTTGCATACATTTTTAGTTTTATTTCTTCCTAAGGGGAGGAACATTGTTTGATGAGATTGAATCATCTTTAGCATTCAATGTCAAGCTTCTACCATCATTGCAGGAGACTCAACATTGAGGTGGGGCTTCCTTGTCTCTCTTATGGGGGGGTTTTTTTCCTCACATGGGATTTTGGCCTTCTCATGCATCATTGAGATCATTTCTATTTTGTATCTTTTATCTCTCTTTTAGGGAGGAGTTTTGTCCCATTGGGTTTTCTCCTTTTCTCCATTTGTGAGAGATTACATTGCATATGTACATGGGTACCTAACATGGCCTAGTAGGTGGGACCCATCCTTGTGTCAATTGCATAATAATCTACTACTCCCTAAGTTGCACTTAAGGGGGGGTGTTTGTGTAAATAAATTCTTGTACCTAGTTATTAGTTAATTCATTACTAGGATACTTTATTTACATGTTAGTTAAGTTTACATAGGTCCTAGGAAAGAATATTTCTATAAGGTGTTAGTTGTCATTAGCTATTATCTTATCTTTTGACTTGTAACACATGTGAACCTAGGTAAGTGTGAATAGTTGTATCATGTCATATGATTAAGACACTTGTCATAATTCTATGACATCTTGTATCTCACCTTGGCTATATAACCAAGGGGTCTTTACTCATTGTAACAACACATCATATCATTGAATCATATTGATAAGAATACAATTTATTCTTGTCACATTCTATTCTCTCTTTTTTTTCTTTCTATTTGGTCTCAAGATCTTGGCAGCCATAGCCAATTCTAACACTCTTAATTGAGTGAATTTCCATGTCTATGGCACTAGTTTATCCAAAATATGGTCATTAAAATCCTTGTTTGTAGTGGCTAACTGAGTCCAATTCTGAAACGTATTTTAAAGTAGTGTATTGGAATATCACCATTCTAATAAGGTACTTACCATGTCTATTTTTTGATTGAGGCAATAAAGAAAATAGGGAAAGGGACTCTTTTGTTTGGCATATCAAGATGTTACATTTCCTTGAAATAGCCTATTTTTCCATTTCATCTTCATGGATTAATCATCTCTTTTGATGATGGTAAGCCTACTAAGAAATACATACCCACTCTAACTAGGATTGTTCATGCTTGTGAGTCAGTTTAATACTTTCTTCATTCCAAAACAATTACAAACAAACATCAACAATTCTTTTCAAAATTTCAAACCCTTTGGTCTAACTATGGATACCCTTTGAAAAATACTTGATATTGATGCTTTTCCTAAAGATTTATTCTTAGATACTTCTAAATATTTTGGTCTACATCTCAATCCATTCTCCCGAAGTTAACTTAGGTAACTATGCCCCTAACTTCATCCTTTCTCACAAAATGGACTTGTAAAATTTATGATGTTTTTGACATAGACATTTAGTTTGAAACTTAAGCAAGATAAATTGTTTGTAGTAAAAATAAACTCATTTAAGAAAGATAAATTGACAAATTGAACCCCAATCCAGTGGAGAAAACCAACATATATCCTAGATGAACAAGAGGAACAAACCAATATTGTGGCTGAAAGGCCCATATTACCACCTCCCATGTGGCAATAAATATCCTCTTTTTCATGATCTTATTCTTCTCTAAATGATCTCTCACAAAATCCAAATCCCCAAGAGAATGTCAGCATTCCTCTATTTTAAACTTAGACATCATAGTTCAAAGTATATTAGAAGAATAATCTTAAGCAATTACTGCAACTGAGATAAATCATTAAGGAGATGTTTTCTACACTATTTCATAGATGAGCCAGATCTACACATTTCACAAGAACTTCTCCTTAATCATTGATTCTTTAAGGTTTGAACACTTTAGAGGTCTAGCATGTTTCTCACCACCTTGGTCTTGGACAAAAAAGGTTCACTCTAGGCTTGAACACTTTGGAGTTAGACATCTATCAACCCAAACTCTAAATTAGTTGCTTTATATGTGAAATGAATCCTTTTACATGCACTTGGTTAAGCTAGTTATCATCTTTGGTTAATTCTACCTTAAAGATTCACAAGTTCATTAACATCCTTTATCCAAACATGAAACATGAAACTCTTAATTCAAAAGTGTTGTCCCAAAACCTTTGCAAAGATCACTCTCCACATCATTCACCTTTTCATCTCCAATTACATCATTGCTCTAAAAATACTTAGAGCATCCATTCTACCTATATTTGAGTCAACTAAAGAGTTTAAACATTTAAAATCTCAACACAACTCTCCCATAGGTGACCCAAAATTTATGGTAAAGACAAGATCACAACATAAGAGAATCATGAATAAAAACAAAGTCACATTCACCTCAAGTGATCCCAATCCTCAAGAATTTGATCCAAGAAGTCAAGTTACCCCATTGCAACAACCCTCATCCCGATTAGGGCCATATGAGATAGAAGATGTTATGAACAACCCATTTGGACTTACTAGGGAGGAAATCATACAGTACAAATAAGAACATCAAGCTTTAGAAAATGTAGCTCTGATTTCCCCATCATTTATTGCATAATCACTAACATAAGACTTGACTTCATACACCTTTCAAACAAATCCATCGCTAGGGTTAAGTCATACACCAACTCCTTGTCTTGAAACTAGTATTTCTAAAGACTTTCACCATACTCTTCCATTGGAAAGAAAAACACTTTGGGTACCCTAAATACCAATCCATCCCAAAACACCACTTGGACACCTACATTTGGTGCTCCTACAATTCCCGAACACCCCTTACATCAAAATAAACCACTTCGTGAATCCATGACAACCTCAAAATATTGAGGTCACCCATCTTCATCCATCCCCACAAGTACCACAAATGTTCCCTACATCACACAAGGAAATGTGGACCAAGTGTCTCAAATAGACCCAAAAGGGTAAGCTAATCCCCTTATGCAAAATCAACCTTCAATGCAATATGGGACATCTTTATCAAATCCCCCAATGAGTTAGTAGCCCAACACACATCTGTCCCATACATTACCAACCCAACTCAAAAAAACCCTTAGTCACAAACCCCACCAACCAAGGTAACACCTTGGTCCCATCTCAAGTACAACAAGGGAACCCCCTACTCTTTGGAAAAGGAAACTCTTTCGATCAATTGCAAGGGTTGAGTGTTCCATTTCCATCACAATAACTAATGACGCCATCATCATCTTTCCCCTTGGTCCCTCCCAATGTCAAAAATAAAATGAAACCTCAAATTTACATTCCTCCATCCCAATCCACCATCTTAAAAGGAATGTTAAACCAAGGGAACCCCCAACCTCTCATCAACAAGTTTTAACCCCTTAAACCAAAAACCATCGTAGTTATCTCAATAACTAACTAATCTTACATTGCAAGCATATACCTTAGCTTTATAGCAAGCACAACAAGCTTATCATCAAGTCATACAACAACAACAAGAATCCCTAGTAGAATAACAAAAATAGTGACAATGCCAAGCATCCCTAGCAGCACAACACCAACAACAATAGTAAGAAGCCCTAGCAGCACAACAGCAAGAAGCCCTAGTAGCACAACAATAGAAGAAAAAATAGAAAGTAGCCCTAGCAACACAACAACAACAACAACAACAATAGTAGTATCACTAGAAGCACAACAACAAAAAGCAACCCTAGTAGCACAACAACAACAAGCAACCTTAGCAACACAACAACAACAATAAGCAGCCTTAGCAGCACAACAATAATAGAAAGCCCTAGTGGTTCAATAAAAACAACAAGCCCAATGACAAAAACAAGCCTTACTAGTTCAACAATATGCCCAACAAAAAAAAAAAGATTCCTACTGTTGTAAGTATGGATGGGTTTCCTGGTGTTGTCATTAATATTTTCATTGATGTCAACACGGTACAAGTTGAGTAAGTTGGGTATTTTCTGAGTTGTTTTGATAAAATTTGAGAATAATGAAAGAAGTGTTGAAGTGTATTCTGAGTGTGCTCTGATATTGTGGTCCACATATATTCTATGTTGATCCTATTCCTATGCAGATCTATAGGTGTGTTCACAAGCTTCAATGGATCGTATATTCCGAGTTTCAACTTCTGGTTTGATGGATAGTAAAAGTTATGTTTACCTGTGTGTGAACTAGTTTTTCAAAGTTATTTGTTTGTGGACTGGGAGAATTTTTTTGGCTCCACAGTCTTCTGATATTTGGTTTTAGATCTTGTGGATCTAGGAGATGACTCTTTGTGATGGGTTTTATGTTTTGATAAATTTTCTTTTGGTTTGGTGCTTTTGAAGACCTACTCTAGAGCTTCTGTATTTTTCTTGTTGGTCTAGTTGGACTGGTGAAGAGTTTTATATGAATCAAGTTTGTTGAATTTGTTGCAGATGTACCTGAGGTGTTCTTAGAGACAGTGAAATGACTGGTGAAGCATGTTGAGGAATCCACGTGTGATTATCCTATTGGTGATGCATGTACTTCAAAGATCATTAGTGTTTTCATTAGGTTTGGCTAACTTGGTGTTTACACGTTACATTAAGCTTTTGCATTGATTTAAGAAAGCATGTGCATGATCCAAGATGTTGTTTGGGTCCTAAATTAAATATGTAATTGGTCCTCTCACATTCTTATCCACCGCAAGAATGTTGAGTAGCCGACCTAGTTTGAATTTGTAATTTGAAATTGTATAGCCATCCTTTATGATTTTTTCTAAGGTTGAAGATGGTATAAAAGCAATTCAAGTTGTAGAAAATTGATCATCCATCCATCATTCTATTTGAGAAAGAGAAGAGTGTGCGAACAAGTGTTAAAAGCAGAGTGTGGAAGAGTGAATCAAGGAAACAATACTTTATTGTATCTACAATCTTCTGATCAGGTTGTGAAGTGTGTGGAACTCCTAGTCATGGATCTTTATCTATTTCTTTGTATTTTTATGTAGGTAGTGAGCCTCTCTTTCTAGACAGTGATTCCTAAGGTAGTGAGCCCTTAATCTAGGTAGTGAGCCTTTGTATCTGGGCAGTGAGCCTGTGTATCTATTTTTGCATTCTACTATATTGTGAGTTAATCCTCATGGTGGTTTTTCCCTCATTGGGATTTCCATGTAAATCTGGTGTCTTTTGTGTTGTGTTTCTATTATTATCATTTCATGTTCACACTTAATATTAGATTCAAGATAAAGTGGAATTGATTAGGTTTAGAAGTAAAAGAATTTGATACAACTGATTCACCTCCCGCTCTTAGTTGTCTTGTGCATTTCAAAAATTGGTATCAAAGCTCTGGTTCCTCGGTAAAAAGCTTAACCACTTGAGGTAGATCAGATGGCGCACATGATGCAGCTTTCTATTTTTGATGGTGTTGATTATAGTGACTGGAAAGAACATATGCGAAGTTATCTAATTTCACTTAGTTTCAATACCTAGAAAGTTGTGGAGACAAAGTATGTGATACCAACAGCTAGTCCTTCCTCTGTTGATGAGGTTGTAGCTTTTGAAGAGAATGAAAGAGAAGGGTATGCTCTCTTTAGTGCTTTATCTAGAAATAAAATAATGAAAGTTATTTCTTTGGATACTTCTTATCAAGTATGGAAAAAATTGAAAGACATTTATGAAGGGAATGATAGAGAGAAGTTTTCAAGGAAACTAACTGCTAAGCAAAAATTTGAGAACTTGAGAATGGAAGAAGGAGAAGACACTACAAGTTATTGTTAGAGAGTTGAAACTATAGCAACAGAAATCAAGAGTCAAGGTGGTACAATAACATATGAAGATATAATTGAGAAGATCCTGATGAACTTACCAGATAATTACAGTGATAAAGTATCTTCTCTTCAATAACAATATGATCCGAAGACATTTACTAAGGAGCATCTATTTGGTGTCTTAACTTCATTTGAAATGAGAAAATTTGCAAGAGATAAGGAGAAGACTGAAACAACCTTTAAAGAAATGAAGATAGAAGATGATTCAGATGATGATGATACAAAAGATCTAGAAGAAAATTTCACAAGGATATTGAAGAAAGGTACTGGTAAATACAAAGGTAAGTTGCATTTTAAGTGTTTCAGGTGTGCTAATATTGTTCATTATGCATCAAGATTTCCTAATAGAGCTACACAAAAGAAGAACAAAGACAATAACAATAATTACAAAGATAAGAAGGATAATAATTTCAAGAAGTTGTATTATGTCAAGGAAGATGCAAGAATTTATGATGATGAATCTGACTTTGAGGAAGATAAAGATGAATGTTTGTTTCTAGCCTTGGAAAGAAATGTGCAAAGGAATCCGGTTTGGAGAATAGGAAGGATGAAGCAAAAGGTACTCTGATGAGTGCTTTTCATGCTAGATAGGATGAAGATTTTTGGGTAATTGACAACAGATGTTAAAATCATATGACTGGAGATAAAAGTAAGTTTACTAAACTTGAAAAGTATGATGGAGGTATAGTCATGTTTGGATATGACTTTGGTGCTAATATTGTTGGTAAAGGAACAATTAGCTTTAATGGAAAAAATAATATTGATGGTGTTCGTTATGTAAAGGGTTTAAGGAATAATCTCTTAAGTGTTGGACAAATGTGCAGCAAAGGTTTTGAACTTTTGTTTTAGGATAACACTTGTGAGATCAGAAAAGGATCTGGAACTGTGGTAGTAGATGGAAGAAGAACTCATTGAAACATCTATCATCTTAAAGGTGGTGATGTTCAGTGTTTTGTTTCTCAAATCAATGAGAGTTGGCTATGGCATCAGAGGATGGGATGTGAATTTTGATAATCTAGTTAGGATCATTTCTAGAGAAGGTGTGAGAGATCTGCCTAGAATCACAAAGCCTTCAAATTCAATCTGTAGAAGTTGTTAGATGGGAAAATAGACAAGAACCATTTTTAAAGGAAAAAATCAATATTCTACTGGAATACTAGAATTAATCCATGTAGACCTCTGTGGTCCTACAAGAATAGGAAGCCTGAATGGTGACAGGTACTTTATGCTTTTAATTGATGATTACTCTAGGATGAAATGGGTTACATTTCTTAGAGAAAAGACTCAGGATCTTCATAGATTAAAGGTGTTTAAGGTAAGAGTAGAAAATGAGGCAAACCTGAGAATTAAATGCTTAAGATCTAATAGAGGTGGAGAGTTTACATCCAGTGAGTTCAATGCATTCTATGAAGATGGCATAAAAAGACATTATTCTACACCTAGAGCTCCTTAGAAGAATGGAGTTGTGGAGAGAAAGAACCGAACTATGCAAGAGGCTACTAGAACCATTATGAAAGAATCAAATTTTCCTAATGTGTATTGGAGAGAAGCTATTCATAGTGATGTTTACATTCTTAACAGAGTTTAAATCAGAGGTAACAACACTAAGACTCTTTATGAGTTATGGACTAGTAAGACTCCTACTATGAAATACTTTCAGGTATTTGGTAGTAGATGTTACATTAAAAGAGATGAAGAAAATCTTGGAAAGTTTGATGCTAGATGTGATGTAGGAATTTTCCTTGGATATTCAAATAACAACAAGGCTTACAAATGTTTTAATAAGAGACTGAGAAAAATCATTGAAAGTACTAATGTGAAGGTTGATGAAGCTATATATAGACCAATGGAAATAACTGAAGTTGAACCTAATGATCCTATCTACTTGCAAATACAAGAAGAAGAAAAGGAAGAGAAAGAACAGAGTGAAGAAAAAGAAATTATGGAACCTGCACCCAAGACTCCTAAATATGTTTAGAGAAATCATCTTGAGGAATAGATAATTGGAGACAAAAGTGAAGGAGTGAAGACAAGAAGCAAAGTAGTTGAGGTAAACTTGTGTTTACATTATAAGATAGAACCTAAGACTATGAATGAAGCATGTAATGATGAAATTTGGATGAGAGCAATGAAAGAAGAACTATAGCAGATAGAGAAGAATGAGACATCGGAGCTAGTCCCTAGACCTACAAACAAGCATGTAATTGGTTTGAAATGGGTATTCAAGAACAAGCTAAATGAAGATGGTGAAGTAGTAAGGAATAATGCAAGACTGGTATGTAAAGGATATTCATAGGTTGAAGGCATAGATTTTGAAGAAAATTTTGCACCTGTAGCAAGAATGGAGGCCATTCAGATGTTCTTGGAATTTTAAACTTATAAAGACTTCAAATCATATCAAATGGATCTCAATTCTACATTTTTGAATGGGGAACTGGAAGAAGAAGTATATATGGAGCAACCAAAAGGTTTTTCAATATCAGAAAAACTAGACAGTTCGTAAGTTAAAGAAATAATTATATGGAATGAAGCAAGCTCTCAGATCTTGGTATGCTAGATTGGATAGATACTTGGCAAAGTAGGGATTCAGCAAACGGTCCACAAACAACAATCTTTACTTCAAGATTGAGAAAGATAAGATGTTGATAATTGTAGTATATGTTGATGACATCATTTTTGGTGGAAATGAAGGTATGTGTAAGAAGTTTGCTGAAGAGATGCAAAAAGAATTTGAAATGTCTATGATTGGTGAACTGAATTTCTTCCTTGGACTTCAGGTTAATCAAACTGACAAAGGGATATTCATTTCACAATCTAAGTATGTTAAGGAATTGCTGAAGAAGTTTAGAATGATGACTCCAAACTGGTTTGTACCCCTATGGTAACCAGATGCAAGTTGAGTAAGGAAGATGAATATACTAAAGTTGATCAGAGCATGTACAGATCCATGATTGGTGGACTATTGTATCTCACTGTTACTAGACCTGAAATTATGCATGCAGTATTTTTAGTTGCAATATTTCAAGCAGAATCTAAGGAAGCACATGTTACAGTTGTGAAGAGGGTATTTAGATATGTTAAAGGAACTCTAGATTATAGGCTATGGTATTCGAAGGAGAATGATTTAACATTGAATGCTTACACTAAGGCAGATTGGGTTGGATGTGTAGATGACTGAAAGAGTACAAATGGAGAAGCATTCTTTCTTGAAGGAAGATTAGTTTCATGGTTGAGCAAGAAACAAGATTCAGTTTCTTTATCCACTATAGAAGTAGAGTATATTGCAGCAACATCATGTTGTACATAGGTACTTTGGATGAAGCAAACCTTGTTGGACATAGGTGTGATGAATGATGAATCTATCTCTATATTGTGTGACAATACAACTATTATAAACATTTCAAAGAATCCAATGATGCATTCTAGAACAAAGAACATATCTATCAAGTATCACTTCTTGAGGGAGAAGGAATTGCATAATGAAGTTAGACTTGAATATGTACCTACCAAGAAATAAGATGTAGACATATTTAATAAGGCCCTTACGAAGGATAATTTTGAGTATCTCAGAGGGAATTTAGGGGTTTCTGCCCCTCCTTCTTTGAACTAAGTACACATGGAGGTGCATCAGTCATGTGGATTCATAGACTCTTTTGTTCTGGACTAATGATTGAGGTCTTCTCCTCAAGGGGAGTAGATAAGTGCATTGTTGCACTATGTGATGTGGATGCACTCCTTAGGATGAGTGAACAAAGCTTTATATGGCAATAATTTCCTCTTCCATTGATGTCAAAGGGGGAGAAAGATCATGTGAAAATATTATGCTTGGCAGGTTGTTGCTCTCCAAAAGTATGTATGCTATCTTTGATAGTTTTTCACATTATGTCTTGCCATCATTGAAAAAGGGGGAGATTGTTGCAAGTATGGATGTGTTTGGTTGTGTTTTCATTAATTTTTTCATTGATGTCAACACGGTACGAGTTAAGTAAGCTGAGTATTTTCCAATTTCTTTTGAGAAAATTTGAGAAATAATGAAAGTAGTGTTGAAGTGTATTATGAGTGTGCTCTGGTATTGTTGTCTGCACTTATTTCATGTTGATCCTATTCCTATGTGAATATATAGGTGTGTTCATGAGCTTTAATGGATTATATATTCTGACTTTCAGCTTCTAGTTCGATGGATAGTAAAACTTATGTTCACTAGTGTGTGAACTGGTTTATCAAAGTTATTTATTTGTGGATTGGGAGAAATGTTTTGGCTCCGCAATCTTCTGATATTTGGTTTCAAATATTTCAGATTTGGGAGATGACTCTTTTTGATGGTTTATGTGTTCTGACAAATTTTCTTGTGGTTTGGAACTCCAGAAGACCTGCTCTAGAGCTCTTGTATTTTTTTGGTTGGTTCGGTTGGACTGGTGAAGAGTTTTTTGTGAATAAATTTTGTTGAAGTTGGTGTGGATGTACCTAAGGTGTTCTCAAAGAAGGTGAAATGACCGCTAAAGTGTGTTGAGAAATCCGCATGAGATTATCCTGCTGGTGATGTGTGCACTTCAAAGATCATTGGTGTTTTCATTAGGTTTTTTCAACCTGGTGTTTACACATTACATTAAGCTTTTGCATCGATTTGAGAAATAATGTGCATGATCCAAGATGTTGTTTGGGTCCTAAATTAAATATGTAATTTGTCGTCTCACATTCTTATCCATCGCGGGAATGTTGAGTAGCTGACCTAGTTTGAATTTGTAATTTGAAATTGTATATCCAACCTTTGTGAATGTTTCTAAGGTTGAAGATGGTACAAAAGAAAGTCAAGATGTAGAGAATTTATCATCCATCCATTATTCGATTTGAGAAAGAGAAGAGTGTGTGAACAAGTGCAAAAATCAGAGTGTGGAAGAGTGAATCAAGGCAACAATACTTTATTGTATCTACAATCTTCTGATGGAGTTGTGAAGTGTGTGGAACTCCTAGTGGTGGATCTTTATCTATTTCTTTGTATTTTTTGTAGGCAGTGAGCCTCCCTTTTTGGACAGTGAGTCCTAAGGAAGTGATCCCTTAATCTAGGTAGTGAGCCTTTGTATCTGGGAAGTGAGCCCTCAGGCAGTGAGCCTATGTATTCGGTTTTGCATTCTACTATATTGTGAGTTAATCCTCACTGTGGTTTTTCCCTCATTGGGTTTTCCACATAAATCTAGTGTCTCTAGTGTTTTGTTTCTATTATTTGTATTTCATGTTCACACTTAATAATAGATTGAAGATAAAGTGGAATTGATTAAGTTTAGAAGTAAAAGAATTTGATACAACTGATTCACCCCCCCTCTTATTTGTCGTGTGCATTTCAACACCTACTATAATCCTAAACAAAACATCATCAATACGAACATGTTAGGAACATATACACCTCCACCATAATCACCTTCACAATATCCTACCCCACCATACACACCATATAACACCTCATCATCTCAAAATATTTTGTACAATCCATCTGCCATCCCACAATATGCAACATATGTTTCTCCACCAAACCCACAAGATGGTGTAACATCACAAATTAAGGAATTAACCTAATAAATGTAGGATCTCCGGATGGGAAAGATGAAGAAGCCCCATACACAAAACCTATTCCCATATCCATTCGATCAAAACATCACAATGGTACCATTCCGTCTTGGTTTTGAAGTCCCCAAATTTGATAAATACAAAGGGAGAGGAATTCCTATAGACCATGTCAAATATTTTAACATCATGTACATGGAGGTCACCTACAATGATTCCTACTTAATTTCCCTCTTTCCAAGAAGCTTAATAGGCCCAAACATCAACTAGTTTTATCAATTGCCTCCAAGTATCAAAAATTTCCAAGAAATCACTGATAAATTCATGGATCACTTCTCCTTTAATCTTGACATGGATGAAAGCCTAGAAGAGTTGTACACTCTCAAACAAAACAAAGGAGAATATTTCACCAATTTCTTGCAATGCTGGAGGCAAAGGGCCAGTAAGAGCAAGTGGTCAATTCCTAATGAACAACAAGTAGGCAACATCATGGTAAATCTAGATCCAAATTTGTCCTTCCAATTGAAGATGCAGTACATTACCTCTTATGATGAGCTTGTCCCTAGATCCCTTAACATTGAGAGAGATCTAATCTCACAGGGAAATACTCAAGCTTACAAAGACAAGATTCCATCAACCATTTCAAAGGACAAGCCACATTTATGGGCTAGAAACAAAAACATAACAAATTGTGGTGTAGTAAATTCTAAGGTGGTCCTAAGTTCCCCTAGGAAAAACAAAAATCAAATAGCTAACGATCAACCAACTGTGCAACAAACTATATCACCACAAAAAATCAGATCAATAACACTGAAACACAACAACAACAAACTCCCAACAAGAAAAACTATCCAAAATGTAAATACACATAGTTGTCAGAATGTATCCAAACCATCATGAAGAAATTGGTAGATTCAAACCTGATAACACTTCCCAATTTCAAAAACTAGCAAGAACCACAGGATAAACCACCCTATTACAACGAAAATGATCTTTGGGACTTTCACAAAATCAAAGGAAACAAACATCAAACTACATGAGTCTCAAAAATGTTACCCAAGCTCTCATTGAAAATTGGAGACATATCTATTGAGGTACCAACTAGAAACCAAGATCTTAAGATATAGAAGAACCCTATGCCAAATCATAGTAAAAGAAATAAAACTTGAAAATATAAGGATTACACAAATGTGCAACATACCTATTCCAATGTAGTCACTTCCTATGATAGTGTCATCATTGTTGTCACCATCAAAGGTCCTAGTGTGGAGTGTGGAGTCACCATACGACATGGAAAATTCAACATCCAAGGAGCTCCATCTCAACCTAGGGAACAATCTACTTTTCCAACATCAAACCCCAGCAAGTACAATCTCCTTGATCAACTCAAGAAGACCCCCGCAAAAAAAATATATCTTAGAGAAATCTTAGAGAATGTTTTATCTTCATCATCCATCCTCAAGGATATTGATACATAGAAGTTTCAAGCTATGGTAGGGAATATCACTAACCATCTTCTCACCTTCTCGAAACACGACCTGTCATCACAACCATATCATAAACTTGATTTACACCTTAAGGTTATTATTCATAAGAACAAGGTTAAAAGAGTCTTAGTAGATGTAGGTGTTGGTCTGTACATTTGCACCCTTCAATTAATCACAAACTTGGGCTATTCAGAAGATGCTATTAAGAAATAAAAAGGTACAACCATCAGAGCATATTATGATCAAGAGCGGGTATCACAAGGCATCAAAACACTACCCATCCAAGTGGGACCTCTCATTACAAAAAATACATGCCAAGTGTTAGACCTTAATCTTCCCTACAACATTCTACTTGGCCAACCCTGGATTCATGCCCTAAATTTGTAGATTTGACCTATCATCAATATCTAAAGTTTCCTTTTAAGGGAAAATAAGTTACCATCCATGAAGATATTGATCCTTTTTACTACTGTAAGAACCTTGAGGCCAATTTTTGCAAGATACCCCAAATCCCTAAAAATGATGCAAGGCCTACACCATCTTCCTCATTTATTGACCCATCTTCCCTTGCATCTACCTCAAAAAAAAAACACCTCTTGTGTAGAACATTCACAACATCAAAGTAGTGATCCAAGATGATGGTTGTGGAAACTATAAACTAACAAAGGATACTTTTATGTTCGGAGAGCTACCTCTTTCTCCCAAATCCCATGGGAAACCCACATCTACCAACAAATTTCCCAAAACAATAAAGATGGCAGCTACCACCTTCACCAAGTGGGGGGATTTGAACAAGAAGATGTCATTGAGGAGGATGTCTCTAAACTACTATATCAAGATGAATGACCCATCCCCGCTCTTCCCATGGAAGATGACAACAAAGGATTGAGCTAATGAAGGGGTGGTAGTATAACAAGAATGAGAAACTAGGAAAAAATGATAATGTTTGCTAGAACCCCTCATTCTTGAGAAACATCCAAAGAATCTTAGCCTAGATTGTACTACTAGCGTGGTTACCCTTCTTGGAAAAGGTACTTTTGCTAAACAAGTTGAGGCTTCCTCTGGGTTACCAACATTGCGTGATATGACCCTAGATGACTTCTTCCTTGATGTTTCCAAATTATTTTAGAATAAATCTCTCTTCATGATATCCACAAAATCCTTCACCGTAAGCAATCAACCAACTAAAATAAGCCCCGTATATCCACAACTCATTGAATGGGACCAAAAAGGACCACCAATTCTAGATTTATTTAAAAATGATAAAGATATCTCATAATTCATGGGACTTCATGACAACTTACCATGGGAAAATCACAAAGAATGTTTTGATATAGAGCTAGACATAGGGTGTGAACTATGGGGATATGATTGAATCCTTTAGTTGCAAAATGGACAACATGCAACTAACATACAGATCTTTGAGTGAAAACCACACTATGGAAATTTCTGATCCTAAAATAGTAAAAAGAAAGGATGCATTCGACGGTGGAAACCTCTTTGAGGTGCACAAGGATGACGGATTCAATCTCCCCATTAGTACAATGCATCTAGAGAATTCAACAGTTCTAGCAAAAAGGCCACTCCAATAAATGTGGGAACAAAAGAAGCACCCAAGATCACTTTCTATGCCAAATCTTTGTTGGATGAAGAATAGAAAAACCTAGCAGCGTTCTTGAAAGAGAAAAGAGCCCACTTTGCATGGTCATACACAGATATGCCAAGGCTTGATCTAGAAATGGTTTTTCATCCTTTAGAAATTTATCCTGAAGCCAAACCAATGAAGCAAAAATTAACAAAGATGCACCCTCAAATAACACTCTTGATCAAACTTAAGTTACAAAATCTTCTTGACATTGGATTCATCTGACCAATAGATTATCCTGAGAGGGTTTCCAACCTGGTACCAATTTCCAAACCCACTGGGGGCAACAGAATATGCATGGATTTCAGAGACTTGAATGAGGCATGCCTGAAGGATGATTTCCCTCTGGTTAACATCAACATCATCGTTGATTTTGCAACTAGTAATAAAATTCTATCACTCATGGAAGGATTTTCATGCTATAATCAGATCATGATCGCGAAGGATCAACACAAAACTACATTCACTTGTCCACGGGGAACATGATGCCATTTGGGGTGAAGAATGTAGGAGCAACCTATCAAAGAGCAATGACCATCATCTTTCATGACATGATCCACAAAACAATGGAAGAAAATGTGGATGATATTTTGGGAAAATCAAATAAAAGGAATGAGGACATAGAAGTATTGGGACCCATCTTTGACACTTGAAGAATACAATGTATGGCTAAATCCAAAAAAGTATGTCTTTGGGGTTACATCAGGGAAACTTCTTGGCTACATTATATCACAAAGGGATAGAAATTGATCCAGCAAAAGTGAAATCTATCATTGATATGGAACCACCACAAATATTGAAACAACTGAGAGGGCTGCAAGGAAGGTTACAATCCATCAGAAGGTTCATAGCACAATTGTCAAACAAAATCCACCCTTTTTTGCATCTTCTCCATAAATATTTCTAGCAGATCAAGGACTACCTATTGACAGCTCCAGGGCTCATGTCATCAATACTAAACAAGCCACTAATATTGTATATCTCAACAACATCAACAACACTGGGCGCTCTTCTAGCACAACATGATGAAAACGAAAAGGAAAGGGCTATCTATTACATCAGTAGGACCTTGGTGGGATATGAAATGAACTATTTATCCATTGAGAAAGAATTCTTAGCAATGGTTTTTCCTTCACAAAAGTTCATGCACTACATGTTGTCGCATCAAATCAAGCTTATTGCAAAGATCGACCCATTAAATAATTCTTATAAAAAAGAAACTCTCACGGGATGAATGGCTAAATGGATAATGATCTTGAATGAATTTGACATAGAGTACATAGAGTGCAAGGTAATAAAATGAAAATTGATTGTGAACCAACTAGCAGAAGCACCTATCTATGCGGAGAACCCTTTGATATCTAAATTCCCTGATGAATTCGTGTTCCTTGTCAATATAACCAATCAATGGAAAATGTACTTTTATGGATTGTTCACCCAACATGGATTAGGGGTGGGTATTCTCTTTATCACCCCTCAAGGTGATTACATCCCAAAGTCATACAAGCTATCATTCCCATGTACTAACAACATTGCTAAGTATGAATCTCAGATAACCGGTCTAAGGATAGCAGTTCAATGGCAAATACAAGAGATAAAAGTTAATGGGGACTCACGACTGGTTATCAACCAAGTAAATGATGACTACCAAACTAAGGATGACAAGCTTACAACTTAAAAGAAGATGGTAGAAAATATCAAGGACCTTTTCATTGACATAACTTTTGATTAGATTCCTCGCATGAACAATCAAGTAGCATATGTTATGGCAGCAATTGGATCATTGTTAGACATGCCACACAACTTCCTTCAATGTGAATTCTTGGTAGAACAAATTCTCATACCACATTTCAAAATTCCTATATTTGAATTTACGTGTGTCATCATTGGTCCCAGTTCCCCATGGCATCGTGATATATTCACCTACCTTACTAGAGGAACCCTCCCATCTGATATCACCTCCAACCTCAAAAAGACCTTTGTTAAAAAGGCATCTTGATTCGTGATCCTAGGTGATACCTTATACCTTCAAAGCATCGAGGGGACATTAGTATGATTTCTTAACCAAGAGGAAGCCTTGACCTCTTTAACAAAATTACATGATGGCATATGTGGTTCCCATTCTAGTGGTATTATTTTAGCTAAGAAACTATTGAGGATGGGGTATTATTGGCCCACCATGGAAAGAGAAGCCCATGAGTATGTGTAGAAGTGTGTCCAGTGTCAACAACATGGAGATCTTATTCATGTTGCAGCTCAAGAGTTACAACCAATGGTCACACCTTGGCCTTTCTCACAGTGGGGGCTTGACTTCATAGGAAAGATTACTCTAACCTTATCTAATGGCCACAAGTTCATCATAACAACCACTGAGTACTTTACCAAATGGGTCTAACCCATTCCAATGACCTACATAATGGGGAATCAAATTGTCAAATTTATCTTGAATTACCTTATCTATCGTTATGGTATTCTTCAAGCCCTTATCTTAGACAATGGAACAACCTTCAAGAATTAGGATGTGAAAGAGATATGTCAAAGATTCAACATCCAACATCGATTCTCTACCCTGTATTACCCCCAGGGAAATGATCAAGTTGAGGCTACAAACAAGACCATTTTGAAAATCCTAAAGAAAATGATCAATGAAGTTGGCCATGACTAGCATCTATAGTTAAATCCCACCCTCTGGGCCTATTGAACTAGTACTCGCACACCTTCAAGTGCAACCCCCTTTTCCTTGGTCTACGGATCCTAAACCATCCTTCCTATTGAGGTCGAGCTTCCCTCATTGCAAGTGTCACTACAAAACCTAATCACTGAAAAAGAATATAGAGTATCTAAACTAAATGATCTATAATTCTTGGATGAGCATTGTCTTGATGCCATTAATCACTTACAAGTATACCAAAACCAAAAAAAATGGATCTATAACAAAAAGATCAAGAGTCATCTTTCCAAGTAGGTGATCTTGTTCTCAAACAAAATCAAAAAAATCTTCTAGATCAGGACAGTAAAGGAGAGTTTGATCCTAACTGGTTAGGTCCATTTTTCATCATAGCAAGTTATGGATCAAGAGCATATAAATTATCAACACCTGAAGGTGAACCCTTGCAGGAACCAATCAATAGTCTTCATATTAAAAAAAAATATTCCTAGACTTGAAGGGTATAAATCCAAAAATACAAAAAAATAAAAAAATGATCAAAAATTCAAAAAAATAAGAAAAGGGATTAAAAATTGTCCTCTAGTGAAAACTACTTCGGTGGTGCTTTGGGCAAGTACTTTGGTGAAAACCTGGAAAACAGGAACCTTGTATAAATAAAGCACCTCCATTTATCTTTGGCTCTTTATCCTATTATTCTTTGCATCCCATTTGTCCATAACATCATCATCCTATGCATTCCATCACCCATCCTTGTTTGTATCATAGCTTGATATTGTGAAATATCGTATCTCCTTTAGTATTTCTTAGCATATTTCTAGCGTTAGTTTCTCTAGCCTATATCAAGGTAGTCTATTACATCAATTTAGGGTCAATTTGTTATGGATCAGAATGGGTTCTTGTATATCTTAAGGTTATCGAAAATCCCAAAAAAATCATAAAATATCATCAAAATCCAAAAACATCCAAAATCCTGTAAAAATAAAATCCAAAACATCCAAAACACATCAAATTCCCTAAAAACGTCAAAACATCAAAAACCCAAAAATAGTACCATGTCGCACTATGAGTCTCTGAGCTTGAATGTAGACAAGGCCATCATTGATGTGCCCTCGAAACACCATAGGTCAATCCTTTAGGATTCTTTCATAATAAACTAGCATTTCATCTAGTAATCATATATCATAATTAATAAGTCAAGTCAGTCGAACTACGTGGTCTCTATGTGTATAACGTATGCAAGGTTGATATTTGATTAGCCCTTGAGGCCCCTAGCATAATATTTTAAGTTATGTTCTTGGTTAGAAAAGTTGGAAAAACCCTAAACATTCAAATATCAGAAAAGCCTTAAACATTTATAAAATCTCAGAAAACCCCTAAACATTCGAAAACTTAGAAAAATCCAAAAATATTTGAAAAGCTCAAAACATTAGAGAAAATTCAAAATACCTAAAAAACATCAAATATATTAGATAAAAACCCTAAACAACATTAAATAATTGAAAACCAAAACATTCGCATAAACAATTGCAAAAGACTAAAAACAACCTCAAAACATTTCAAAATACCAAAAACATTGAAATATTCTAGAAAATCCAAAACCATCCACCCCATTTTTCTTTCACCCGTAATAAAATTTCACCCATAATAAAATCAATTGTCACCTTCAACCTTTGGAAAAACAAGTAGAAAGAAAGTGTCGTAAGTCATAAAGTGAGAACCTAATTGTCAAAATCTACTCTAGATCATAGGTAAATGAGTTAGTGGATTTTTTTATCAATGGCTTATCACACACCTCATCCTAATCAGAACACATGATCAATATGTCCTAGCATGCATCATTCCTGTGATGGACATCAACATCAAAAATCACCTTAGTTATATTAAACTAGCAAGAGATATAGATAACGCTGGCTATTTTCCTTTGGTCTTTTCTTATGATTATTTGAAATCACCCATTCTGAGGACCTCTCGATGATGTTTCAATGATTTAGAGAGAAATGAATCGGGCATCGATCATTATCTTTTGTTTGTTGTGCTTGTGGGTATTCTTGTAAAATAATATTGGCACATACTTGCTTAGTTGTGTGTAGGGAGGTTATTTGGAGTAGATTGTTGACTATTGTGTATGCTTTGGTCTGATATATTCTAAACTTCTAAACTACATCCCAGTGAGGTTTATGTATGTCAAGGTGTGAACAATAACTATCCTATCTGTTTGCAAAATCATCCATCTCATCATCATATCTAATAAAGTATTGAAGAATCATAGGCTTGTTGGAATTCTGAGTCAATCTCAAAACAATGGTTAATCCATCCATCTTATTCTTCTTATTCTCCTATATTTACTAAAATTTCTATCCAAGTATCGAATATGTGTGATATATCAAAATATACATAAGGCTACCCATAGCTGATGACTGTCTATACATCATCAAATTTGCTTACATCAACATCTAATCTTTCTAGGAACTATTTTTCATTCTCTTCACTAGTAATCCCTCTTCTACTAGGGCATAGTGGGGCATTTATATCATCTTCAACTCAACAATCTGAAAAAAATTCAGCTCTTTGATTCAACATCAACCTTAAATCTCAAGCATCTCAAGCATAAGTTTGATTTTCACCTATCGTGAGCCTGATCAAAACACTTTTTTCTTCAATTGATCTCTTGAGAGGGAAACCAACCATCTTTTGATCATATCACTATCAAATCATCTAACAAATTTTGTTCCTAGCCTTGCTAGCAAATAGTGATCAATTTATCAAATCAATCATCATTGAGATATATCTTTCCCTATCAATCCTTGCTATGTTGTTCATATCTTCACAATATTATCTTTGCATGGTTGTGAATCCTCAACAATGTTATCAATCAATCAATTATATCAATCAAATTTAGCTTGGCTATCAACATCTCAAAGAGATCATTGATATCCATTTTTGCATTGTCACCAACATCAGTATTTGAACCAATGCAATGAGTACATTGCTTCAAAGAGGGGCAAAATGTAGAAACTTAAAAAATTTCCTGAATGATATCATGCTCTAGAATCTAGTATACTAACATCATTTCATCTTGAAACCCATCCTCTTTTCACTTAATTGATTAAATTATCCTACCTATTTAATTAATTGCATCATTTTCATCTATTAATCTGATTAATCTAATTAGGTTAATTCCTCTGCCTTTCATACTAACCTTTCATCCTGTTAAATTGGATAAATCAAAGTATTCAATTATAACACCCTAAGTCCTCTCATTTAATTCAAATAATCTTAATTATTTAATTAAATTTCATTTTGATCTCTTTTCATTAAATAAGTTAATTATTTAATGGATATCCTAAATTCCCCTAATTTTCATAATTGAAACTTTATTTAATTATCAAATTACTAATTAAATCTAATCCCCCCACTTGCAAGGGAATATTCCAAGAGAATATTCCTCCTTTGCACATTCCTCCAAAAAGAGAATATTCCCATAGAATACTCCTTTGCACAATTAAATTTAGTTTTAATTAACTAAATATCTAATTTTCCTCACCCATGAGAATATTCTTCCAAAATATTCTCTTTCTTCACTCATTTGAAAAAGGGAATATTCCTTTTGGTAAAAAACATTCAACTAAGGTGTGGCAACTGCTAGAGAAGGGTGGGATTACAAGTTATATTGAAAAACTCCATGGTTGGGACCAAAAGGTCACTAGGTTTTTTTCCAAGGAGTGGAAGAATGGAAAAGTTAATTTTTTTGGGAGAAAGGTTTCCATTGATGAGCAGTTAATTGCTGAGGTAATGGGTTGTCCCAAGGAGCATCTCAAGTTTTATAGGGATAGGAAACTTTCAGACCAGGCTGTGAAATTTTTTCCGAAGACAGAAGGAAAAAGAGGACTTATGCAAGGCTTCCAAAAGCAGTAATGACTCCATGAAGATTAAATTTCTCTGACGGGAGTTGTTGAAGGTGATCATGGAGTAAATTACGTTGGATGGAAGATTTACTAGGGTCTTTGGTTACCATTTTGTGATCCTCAACCACTTCTGATATCAAGTTAGGGTTTCTTTCCCTTTCTATCTTTCCACCTCTTTGAATGCTAGCCTCCATGACCATAGCTCAAACCTTGTTAGATACCCAATCCTTCATTAGGGTTTGCTTGTTTTAATCTATTATTATTTCAAAGCTATGTCAGCTTTGTCCCATTCGACCCCTTCTCTCAACTTTGTTTCTGTTAAGGATGAATTGGGTACTAGTTACAAGGATAAGGATGAATGGGAAACTGATTTGGAGGGTGAGGAAGGTCACCCCTCGAAGGCGGTGGGGAAGGGTAGTAGAAAAGGAAAGTCTAAGACTCGTGCCCTTCCTAAACCTAGTTCTATGACCTCTAAAGGTAGAGCTAAAGTTATTTTTTTTGGTTCTAAAGAGGCTAAATTGAAGGCGAAAGGAAAATCCAGTGTCTCCCCCTAGGAGAAGGGTAAGGGAAAGGTTTCAAAGGATCCCTCCTATGAAACTAATCAGGATGATCCTCAGTCGACCCCTTCATCAAATTATTCTAGCTACCCTGCTATTGGCAAAGAGGATAGGCCTCGTTATCCCAGTGATCTCAAGGCTAATGACCATTACTTCAAAGCAGAACGTGAGTTTCCTTCTGACATCCTTGCTATTGCTCATAATGGGTTTGTGGATTTTTTCAGGTTGATGAGATGGGAATTTTTTGAGATTAAGGAAATTAGGCTAAATCAGAGTGCTATTAGCAGTAAGATGGAAGGGCCTGATTTGACATATAATACTACAAGAGACATAGAAAATGCCACTAATTTATGGACTGAGGAAGAAAAGAAATACATGGTGGACTGCCTCAAGAAAACAGTTGAAGACCTACAGCAATTCAAGAGTAATCATGATGGTAAGCTTTTTGCTATGGAGGAAAATCTTAAGAACATAAAAGAGTCTATCCAGATGGTTATGGAAATGAGCCACAAGATCTTAAAATCCACTGTGAACACAATGAATATGATGGTTGAAAATAAGGAGAACTTTTATTAGGTAAGGTTTGTTGTGGATATGGATGATGAGAAAGAACAAAGCCAAGCAGAGGGTGTTGGGTCAAGCAAAAGAACTAGAGTGAACCTGAAGAGGAAGGTTGACATGATCTCTGTTAACATTCAAGAGATTAAGAAAGCATCATTAAATATGAACAATCTGGAGCAGGAGGCAGTGGACATCTTGAGGAATATGCCCTAGCGGTTGGACTTTCGTTGGGTTTTTGCTAGTTTTTTGTCATGCTTCCTTTTGGCTGGTTCTTTTTTATCTTATTTAAAGGAAACTTTCTATTCTATGTTCTAAATTTTTTATTGCTATATATGTCACTTCTTTGTTGTTAAAGGGTTTTAGGACCCATTCAAAACCTATTTTTTCCTTAATCAAAAATAAACTTTCAACAAAGCTTCTTGTACAAGTTTTGAAAGTGTGTTTGTTTGGATAAATGTAAGCCCTTGATTAAATATCATCTTGTATTTTCAACCCTTGATGGGAATCCATGATCCATGCCTCCATTTTCCTTCCATTCTAACCATTGATTAATCCTTTTGATCTTGACCAATAAATCTCATTTTTCCTATTCTATAAATAGAGCTTGCCTCTATTGAATAGGGATCCAAATTTTTAGAGAAAACTTATGCTATCGGAACTCATCCATCCATATTTTACTAGAAAACTTATTCTTTTAAATCACTCTCATCTTGCACTCATATTTCTTGTTTTAGAAAGAATTTTAGGTTAATTTCTTGCATCATATTAGCTTATCTTCCATTAATGGCTTCCATGGTAACTTAGGTACATTTAGCATATTTGGTAATTAGGGTTTTAATATTTTGAGCTCAAACTTCATTTAGAATAGCTTTTCCTACACCCATATCGATCATCTTAGCATATATCATGTTAGAATATCTTTCATCATGTTAATTTATCTTTTAAATCATGTTTTTGAATATTTCATATTTTAATATTGTAGTTTTAATGGATTCTTAGTTTAGTTTACATTGAATGATCTTATTAGGACTTATGCATAGTAGCTTAATAATACTTTGAATCCTCATGGATCAAGTATAGTCATCCCATACTAGGTCATCGATCACATTAGAGTTTATCTAAGTAAATTAATTCATCATGGATTTGGCTTAGAATAATTCTTACCCATTCATGATTATCGCAAAAGTTAAGGAAATCCTTCCACACATCTAACCCTTTTGCCACCACATTTTCAAACTCTGGTTTGTATTTGATATAGACCAATAAGGTTTTCTACAATTCTTAAAACTTCATATAATGAATTTCATTGATGGTGACATGAATGTAGATTCTCACATCTTCTATATATACCACATTTGTAGGTACTTTAAATAAAGAACCATCCTTATCCACCTCTATTGCTTTGAATGGATATTTCTTGTATTTCAGCCTTGGCTTCTGAAAAATGTCAAAAAGCTTGGGAGTATCCATCTTAAAATTGAAATACAATGGTCTTGATACCTTCTAGGGTTTCACACTAGATCCAATTTCAGTAATCGATTTTAAAGACTCCACTCACACTAATTACTACACAACAACACTAAAATAGGGTTTTGCTCCTTTTCTTTTTTCTCTGCTAAATTTTCTCAATACTTTGTAATTGAATGACTTAGAAATGAATGAAAAGGTTTATGTAGTCATCAATTAACTTGAATTTATGCATTTATTTCTCCTTCATTAGGTAGGTCTATCAGTTGGAGATATTTGCAAATTCACAGAGATCTAAACCCATTCAGCAATCCTCTGCAGCTCAACCATTCATTCCAAAGTTTTGTGTTATAGATTTTGACTTGCTCAATAATCATATTCTTCAATAAAACTACTAAAAATATAATTTCATGCTATAATATTCAACATTTTATCCTTTTCGAGGAGCTAAAATATTTTATGGATGATAGATCCCCCTAAGCCAATGCTCTATCTTAAGCTATCATGAGGTGTTGTGTACAATGGAAAAGCATAATATCATCCTTAATCTCATTATCTTTCCCTTGTTTCTTTCTCTAAATATTTTTAGTTTATTTCTTGTGCATATTCAAGGTATCATGCATCTTCATGCATTACTTCTAAGGTTTTATGAAATTAATCTTGTAAAATCTTGCTTTATGCCCAAAGTTGTTGCATTTTTTATATAACATTATATTTTGGGGACAAACCATTTATGCTTACTTTTGTTCTAATATCCAAAACCCTATGACCAAACTTATTACATCCATAGTAGTAACCATAAATGGAATGAGAGATCATATCATCATGTCTTGGAGGGACAAATGAGTGCTTACTCATGTAATTATTTCTTCCTACCTTAGTTCTATAATTACTAGCTTTATTACCAAAATTATTGCAAGAGTAATAGTAATTATGAAAGGATTGAGAGAGCCTAAGAGAGTATCCTATCTAGGATGATATCTCTTAAATATCTTCTTTTGATCACTGACCTTTGTGAGGTCATCTTCCAACTCCTACTTCACATCTTTAGTCTTCTTAGAATATTCAACATAGATCTCTTTTTCAAACATGACTTCAAGGATATTTGTTTTTGAGTTTTGACCTTTTTCAAATCCAAGACCACCCTTATTCTTCAGAGGTCTTTGACAACTGATTATCTCATCAAGGATATTGGTGATTTTCTTGAGTTTTAGGCCTTTGTCTATCTAGTCATTTTCTTTCTCCAATTCTTTCCTTACGGAGACAATTTCTTCTTCAAGTTTGGAGAATTCAACTGTTTTTTCATTGAGATTAGTATTCAAAAAATCTAAAAACCCTCTTTCCTTCTTCAACTTGAACTTTCAAATTGATGATTGCTTCTTTTGATTCTTTGAGTTTGATCTTAAATTCTCCATTTTATTTCCTTGTTGCATCTAGATCTTTTAGTGTAGAAATAAGTTCTTTGAAATAAACCTCACAATATTCTTCATTAAATACTATCATGTCTCTATATTTTTCATCTTCTAGAGGATTCTTATCATTAGGCAGTTCTTCAATTCCCATGTGTTCCACACCAAGATCTACCTCAGCTATTAGGTTGTACCAAGGAACTTAGCTCTGATACCAATTGTTAAACACACAGAAGTACTGAGATGGGGTGAAATAGTAAGTGATCAAATTATTTACAGCCAACAATAATTAATCAAATTAAAACCATGATAAGTAGAAAAACACATAAGAATGCAACTATAACACTAGATTTATGAGGAAAACCCTACAAGGGAAAAAAAAGTGAGAAAGTTTGGATCTACTGTCCAAATCCAACCTCACAAATGAAAATAGGATTTATAATAATTTTTATTGGTGACAACCCAAAGGAAGCTACAACTCCCTCAAGAAATACAAAATTTATAATCAATAATGATGCTACAACCTTAGTATAGAGATACTAATTTGATTCTGATATTCCTTTCACAAAAGAATACTACTTCAACTTTTTGTTGATCTTTCAAACATTACAATACCATCTTATTTTTTCACAATCACTCCATTAATCTCTACAACATCAAAAAAAAATTCCTCTAACGTCATAAATAACACACTATCTCTGTAATAAAATCACTATTGAGCTACCCTACCTGAATTGATCTTCTCCATATTTCATTATCAAAACTATTTCTACTATTGTCTTATTTGCACATTATATTTTTAAAACATTCACCATACACACATATACACTTTCAATAATATTGATCTTTTATTTATATCCTCCAGAAGCTTCAAAAAATTTATCCTTTTGTTGACCAAGAAGAAACCTATAATATTGTTAGTAAACATATTTGTCTTTATAATAATATATTGATTACTAACTCCATAGCCTATTAAATAAAGACAAAGTTCCTAGCAGTTTGGAGAGATCACAATTTCATTGGTGATCTTCCTCTAAAGTTTGATGTGGTGCAACTCCCTCAAAATAGTTAATTAACCTTTAGTGGGTATGATTTTAACTAGAAAGTAGGAAAGGCCAACTAACACTGATTCATATCTATGATATCAATGTGATTAAATTTAGAACAAAATATATCAACCTCTTAACACAAAGATCAATATTTCAATAGAAGATAGAATATTATTTCAATGGGAACTTATTTTAATCCCAAAGAAAATGAACATAACACGAAGAATCTTTAGATTCACAAAGGAAAAGACTTTAGATATCTATTCAAGTTCATAGACTTATTCTAAATATCCATATTACGTTCAAAACTCAATACTCATAGGTATTGATCAACTTCAAAATCAAAACAAGTCCAAAATGACCCTCCTTTATTTCCTCTTACATCACAACGCAGTTTAGAAAACTAAATTTTATACCCTCTAAAAGGACTCTAAATACATATTTACAGATCTACATTCTTGGATCTTTTCAGTTATTGTAACCACCATGTTTCTAAGCGAGATTTTATTAAATCATCACTCAATTATTACACAATTGAGCCTTATGGGAATTTATGACCATTCTTAGAAATTTCATAATTATGTAATGCCCATCAATTTTATTTTGACGAGCGAGTGCATCATCGCTTCTTGTATGCATTCCTCATGACTTCTTGTATGTGTGAGAAACATACAATCTGTAAATTCTACATTTAATTACATATTCCTTGCGATCATGCTCATGTGGATTGGTTTTAATAAAGTGATTTTATCCCCATACTAAGGCTCATTCGACTAGAAATATACCCAATTCCATCACATCATATCCTCTATTTGTTTAATTCAAGGTAAATTGTAGCATCCTTGCATCGCTAGTTGCTATCGAAAAGGTTCTCCCTTAATTTACTTCACAAACTTGATAGCTATCATTCTTTTATAAAATGGAGTAATTTCCTCCATTTTCACATATCAATTTCATTGTTCCAAGATGTTGAAAAATTCAAGAAACACCACTTTGAAGAGTGATTTTCTAGAAATTGAGAGTAAAAAATGTAGTTTAGTTAGGTGAATAATAGTAGATCAACTCAAGGATATGTTTCTCATCAAGAGTGACATAGAATAAGGAGTCATCATAAAAATCATAGGGTAGAACATTCTTTCCCAAGTGCATGTTCACAACTCTGCACTTGTAAATAAATTCTTGTGTAATATCACCTAGACCTCAGACAAGCTGGAATGGGGTTTAGATCTATAGTTCACCTAATAAGTTTGGTGTACCTAGCTAGACTGGAGGTGTCTTTTTGGGTAAATTCAATGAATACCCATGAATAAGATTAGTGGTATACACCATATGTATCACCACCACTCTCTTGCATAAGCATGCCAACCAATTTTTCACCCTCCTTCGCACTGGACTGGAAAGGAATCACATGGGGATGTTTACCCATTTCATTGAGTCGAACGAGAACCTATTTTCTCTAGTACAAATAGAGAGGCTTTTCGAGGTGGTGGAGGGAATTCATATTTTGATGTACACTCTTTATGTCTAAAAAGATATATTGAAAAATCCCCTTTTTGATGCAACTCAATATATATATAAATATATATAGAAAATTTTGCATTTAATTTCTCTATGCAATATGGTGGAATTGGTATTTCCTATTTTTGTTCAATGTATTTCATTTTTCCTGAAATTCATCTTTTCTAGATCTCTACAACTATAATTATTGTCAATCGATTTTGGTTCTATTTAATATTCCTCCTGTGGTGTAGCATGATTTTCTATTTCCATTCAATTTTCATGTATGGCTCTCTCTTTGACACTACTATTCTTTGCTTGATAACACCTTGAAAGATAATGGTCTAAGAATAATGTAAATGGGACAATGCTAGGTCACAACGAGGTTTTAGAATCCTTTTCTGAATCTTACATAGTTGTGAAAAAAAATTGATTTATCACTGCATAATCTTCTTTTGAGACATATGCTTCAGATACTTAGGCACTATCTGAAATAGGCTATTTATAGAAACTCTTCATTATTGAGAATAAAGTAGGTTTTCAAAACCCTATCAAGAAACAAATTTATTTTTGAAACCTTGTAAAAGTTCCAAAGTAGCAGTGGCCCCTTTTATCACTTAACTTGTTCTCTATTTTATCAACACTTGATAAGGTTGTGAAAACCTCGTCAAGCTTCGACACCACTCTGATAAATTGATTGAAATGGTGGGTTTGAAGCTTTCCTTTGAAATATCGGGCCAAGGAATGGTTGTGACAACCTGTTTGAGACCCGACGATGTTTAGAAAACTATAGGTAGGACCAAAGTTTCTAGCTTAGACAAGAAAAAAAAAAAGAAACATGATTTTAGGGGATGACGAAAACTATAGTAACAATGGCTCTTATTAGGGACAAGGACTACAAGGATGAAGTAAGGGACCCATAATCATAATAATAGACTATTATTTTATCTATTAGGCATATATTTGAGCATTGGATGGAAGGATTAGGGGAAATCTAAAAACAAGACAAAGAAGAGAAAACCTAAAAAATTTGTCACAACAAAATTTTAAAATATGTTCAAGGCAGAGGAAACCCTACCTTTGGAGAGATTCAGGATGCTCATGCAAAACCATTGATAGATTGTGAAAAATATTATCCACTATAGAAAATGGATGCATTTGCATGTAATACTTGAAGGTTAAGGATTAGTAAGTACCCACAAAAAAGATCCATCTAATCGGAGAAATTTAGAAATTTGTATGCATAGGTTCATCACCACTTAACCACATATCATCATATATTTCAATAAACTCATGAATGTAATTTTTCACATACTTGGACCTATCTCAATTCATAATCTATGAGGATGCAGTATTTCAAATGAACTCCTCACTATCTAGAATGTAAAGAGAATGTCCTTGGGTTGGGTCTAGCCTTGAATCAATTTGAATCATAGATGGTTGGAAGATGTGAACTTCCCAATCACTCCTAGTAAACATGAGTTTATCATTTACCACAACATTTACCATAAGTTTTGTGAAAATATTTTCAATATCTTCATTATCCTTTATCAACTCATGCTCGGATTCACCATTTCCTCAAACTAGTAGGATAGGAAATAAAGTGATTAAACTGGGCATGCTAGAATTCGATAGCCCAAATAAAGAATTATCTCTAATTTGAAAAGCTTCACAAAAATTTCAAGGTAAAAATAATGGACTAGGGCTACCTGAGCAATTTATGATGTCCTCCTTTTCAGCCTTTTCTACTTGCTCATGAGCCTCCATCATTTCTAGAATTCCATTTTCTAATTCTTCAATATCTCTAAAAATAAATGTTTCCATTTTAATGTCTACAAAAGGAGTATGAGTTGAATCATCCAACAATTTCCCAAATAGGGGACTTAACGAACTCTCCAAAGATGTGTGAGAATTGTAATCTTCATCATATAATATATTAGAATCACTCATACTTTCTTTGTACTCGAAACTACAAACTTCAGCTTGATGAGATATTGTTGAAGTAAAGGGGAGATTGTTGGAATCATGTCATTGTTGATGAAATTTGGAAAAATGAGCATGATATGTACATTAAATATGAACCAGTGTTGTCATTGATTTCAACATTGTTTTGGACCATTCTAGCATGGCTTGGAAGTATTCTTGAAGATATTTGTATAGAACAAGTTGGTCCAAAAAGTATGGTTATACAAGAAATTGTCTAAGTATTCGTTCTGATAGTATAATGGTTTAGTGCTTTAGTTTTTGGGTCTGCACTCCACCACAATTAGAGGTATAAATCTATGATTCTAACTGTAGCTTTCAAATCATAAGGTGCATGTGCATTCAATATTTTGTGATGTTTTATGAAATATCCTAAGAGATATGAATGCCAAAGTTCAACTCTATGTATTGCAGTCACTTCCTGACACAGTGTCGGTGTCAGAGATTTTTTATTTACTTTGTGAATGAAAATTTTGTGCTATGGTACCAAAGATAACTTTCTAGATGTCAAATAAATGGGAAATATAGATAAGATCAAGTTTTGAGTCGCACACATGATGTATTGTATGTATAGATGAAGATTTTTGTGTTTAGGTCTTATTTGGCGCTGACCTAACATGAAAGATAAATAAGTGTTGCTATCTTGTGTAAGATCTTTCATAGGTACATCTTGACCTATCTCAAGGTGAATTTAATTTTGGATTAAGGTGTGAGATGTGGATGAAATGTTTTAAGGACAAAAAGTTTAACTTTTGTGTGTTACTTCTAATTAGGCCGACCTAATTGAAGTTACACCTGATGTGGATATAAATGATGGATTGATTTTAGATTTTTAAAGAAGAAAGAGCATGGTGTGAGTAATATGTGAAAAGTGTCATACATGATATGAATTTTATCAAATTTGAGTGAGTTGTATTACAAAGTTTCTGAATGTAGAGCAGAGTAGAGTATTCATTCAGATCAGTATGAAGATTATTTTTTAACTTCATTGGAACTGTAATCAAGTATATGGTAGACGTTATTACATCAGTTCATATAGGCTATGTAGCCACCCCTCATTTCTTCTATCTTATTTTATGTGGACATTGATTCCACCTGTAGTGACCATTTCTATAATATAAAATATCTGGATATAATATATTATGAGCTAATCCTCAGTGTGGTTTTTCCTATTTTGGGTTTTTCGTGTAAAATTCCTAGTGTTCTTGTGTCATCTTATTTTTTATATGTTTCATTCTTTCATTCATCATTGTAGTTAAGCAAATTTTGGTAATTGGATGGCTAATGTTAAAATGGTTTAATGGAATACTGATTCACCCCCCTCTCCGTATTCTGGGTGTTCAAGAATTGGTATCAAAGCTTGGATCCCTGGAAGGAACCTGGACGCTTTGGGAAGATCATAGATTTTGAACCCATGGTCGAATTTTTTTTCCTATTCCTCTGGAAGAAAATCCTACTATTGGATATATAGAAGAAGATTGCATGATTGAAAAAGAAGAACTCAAAGTTGCTTTAGAAGAGCTTAACAGTGTTGAAGATGAAAATAGAGATCTAAAGGAGAATCTTAAAGAGGCAAATGAATATAAGAAAACTGAGAGATAAGATAAAGAAGTTTGAAGAAAGGAATAAGGAAGTTAATGAACAATTGAAGAAATAAAATAAAGATCTCATCACACATAAAAGTGCAAGTGGAAGATAAGAAAAAGGTTGAGGAATATCTAAATGAAATGGTGGAAAGAAGATCTAATTAATGCATGAGGCTTGAACAAGAAGTGGTAAAAAAAATATCAGATCTGGAGAAGGTGAGAAGTCATGAAGACATTTCAAGAAAATTTCTATAATGCTTGTTGAGTTAATTGCATATCACAAAGCATTCAAAGTAAAAGGTGGTTTGGGACTCAAGAAAGAGTAGAAATCTCAAAAATAGATCTGTAAAGAAGATTAATGAACTGGAGAATACTTAATACAAGAAGAATATATTTCTATCTTATAACTATTAAGGCTATCTCCCACACATAGAGAAATCTTAGAGAAATCATTGGTGAAGTCTTCTATCCTTGGGGATACTGATACAAATCAGTTCCAAGCTATGGTAGGACATATTACCGATCATCTTTGTACCTTTTCTAGTCAAGACCTACCATCACAACCATCTCATAATTAGGCTATACACCTTGAATTCTACATTCATAAGAATAAGATCAAAATTATTTTAGTAGATGGAGGTGTTGGTATAAATATTTTTACCCTTAGGTTGATCAAAGACTTGGGCTACTCAGAAGATACCATTGAAAAAAGAAAAGAGTACCAACATCAGGACTTATGACAACCAAGAGCGGGTATCACAAGGCATCATTTCAGAAACTACTTTCCAAGTGTTAGATATTGAACTTACATACAATATCTTGCTTGGCCAAACCTAGATCCATGCCTTAAAATTTTTCACCTCGACCTATCATCAATGTGTCAAGTTTATTTTTGAGGGCAGAGAAGTTACCATCTATGGAGATCCTGAGCCTTTTTACTACTACCAAAATCTTGAGGCTAATTTCTATGAGATCCCCCAAGTGCATAAAAATGATGAAGGGCCTACATCTACACTTACCTCATTTGTTGATCTATCATCCCTTGCATCTACCTCAGCAATGACTACACCCATTGTGCAGAACATTCCTAACATCAAAGCAGTGATCCAAGATAATGGTTGTGGGAATTATAACCTCTTGAAAGATACCTTTGTCTTAAGAAAATTACATCTTTCTCCTCAATCACATGGGAAACCCACATCTGGCATCAAAGAGCCTAAAACAATAAATATGGTAGCTACTACCTTCACCAAATGGGGGATCTGAATCAAGAAGATGTCAACGAGAAGGATATCTCTAAATTATTATATCAGGATGAATGACCTCTCCCTATTCTTCCCATGGAAGATGATAATAAAGGCTTGCAACTCATGAAGAGAATGGGTTATAAAAAAAATGAGAAACTAGGACAAAATGACAATGGCTTGCTAGAACTTATTGTTCCTAAGAAATGATTAAGGAATCTTGGGTTAGGTTGTACTACTAGCAAGATTACCCTTATTGTCAAAGGTACTTTCATTAAACTATTGAGGCTTCCTCTTGGTTACCTACACCGCATGACACAACCTTAGATGACTTCCCCCTTGATATGGGTGACCTATTTGAAAATAACTCCCTCTTCATGATATCCAATACATCCTTTGATCCAAGCAATCCACCCACTAAACTACACTTGTTATACCCACAACTTATTGACATGGACCAACAAGGACCATCGATTCTTGATTTATTCGAAAACGATGAAGCAATCTCATAATTCATGGGACTTAATGACAACTTATCCTAGGTGGATCACAAAGTAGGTTTTGACATAGATCTAGATACAGGGGCATACTATGGAGAGACGATTGAATCCTTCAGTCGCAAAATTGATAAAATGCAACTAACACAGATCCTTGAGTGAAAACTACACTGTGGCACTCTCTGATCCTAAAACAGTAAAAAGAAAGGACATATCTGAGGGTGAAAACCTCTCTAAGGTGCCCAAAGATGATGGATTCAATCTCCCCCTTAGTGCAATGCATCCCAAAAAGTCATAAATTCTAGTAGAAAAGGCTACTCTAGTCAATCTAGGAATAGAAGAAGCACCCTAGATCACTTTCTATGTTGAATCCCTATTGGATGAAGAACAAAAGAACATAGAAGCATTCCTGAAAGAGCAAAGAGCTAAATTTGCATGGCCATACATAGATATGCCTGGCCTTGATCCTAAAGTAGTTGTGCATCATTTAGCACTATATCCTGAAGCTAAGCCAGTCAAGTAGAAATAAAGAAACATGCACCCTCAAATTGCACTCTTGGTGAAACTAGAGTTACAAAAATTTCTGGACGATGAGTTCATCTGACCAATAGATTATCCTGAGTGGGTTTCAAACCTAGTACCAGTCTCAAAACCCACTGAGGTCATCAAAATTTACACCAATTCTAGATACTTAAAAAAAGCATGCTCAAAGTATGACTTTCCTCTTCCCAACATCGACCTCATTGTGGACCTAACAGCTGGGCATGAAATTCTATCACTCTTGGATGGTTTTTCATGCTAAAATTAAATCATGATCGCTAAGGAGGATCAACATAAAACTACATTCACTTGTCCATGGGGGACATATTGCTGGAACGTGATTCCAATCAGGTTAAAAAATCCAGGAGTAATGTATCAAAGAGAAATTACCCTCATCTTAGGCGTTGTGTGTGCCCCCCCTAATTTTTTTATGCAACTTAGGCGGAAAAATACAAATGTACTTATTTTCTATTGTTGATCTTTTAAGGTCCTACCTTGGTGGAGAAAAGTAATCACCCCAAGGGAATGACCCAAGCGGTAATGAGCTAAAGCTAAGCTCTTCCAAACCACAATATAAATGTGTGGTTACAATCAAAATTGTGATCAATGGGAAGTGGTACATGATAGCTCTCCCACAATGTCGTTATGATGCGTAAATCCCTTGTTCTAAGGTTTGGGAGACCTCTCACAAGGATTTTATCATTACACGGCCTAAACTGGATACCCTTATTACGAACCTTTGTTTAGCAATCCAAAAAAAAACTGCTTAATACTTTTTGGTGCAAGAACAGTCATTCTGAAGTCATCCCACATTCTTACTATTCAATTATAGAAACAAAAAATCCTTTTGATCTTCAGATTTTAAGGATTTTGATATTTGGTGGTCCCAAGAAGTGTGTGTGATTGAGGGGAGGCAGTGTCACCAAATCTCTAACTGTTCGCATTGTTTAGTGTTCGGAGAAATCCAAGTGGGAACTCAACAAAGTATAGCCATTTCAAACCTAGGATTGTAAATGATTGTGAGTCAGTTTGATACCTTGCTTGGTTCCAAAACATTCCAAAAAAAAACATTCACCATCTTCAAAATTTCAAACACTTTGGTTAAATATGGGTTCCAATTGATTTAGCTTTGATATTGATGCTTGTCCTAAGGGTTCCTATCCTTAGTGACTTCTAAATATCTTGACTTAATCATAACCCATATTTTTTGAAGACAACATAAGTAATTGTGGCTCTAATCTCATGATTTTCATGAAATGGACATTGTGAAAGCTATGATGTTTCTGACATAAAAATTTAGTTTGTAAACTTAATCAAGAAAAGTGTTTGTAAAATCAATTCACTTAAGCAAGATAAACTCAACATAAATTTAACCCCACATTACCATTTAGATACCAAACTCTCCCATTTTACAACTCAAACTTTTAGGTGTTATCATTCAACCAAACTTTGAATACATTGAGGGAGAATAAATAGATATTATCAGCAGTTTGAGAAGCTTCACGTTTGAAACCAAGGAAACCTCCAATCAGTGGAGAATTGCTGCAACTATCTTGGAAAAAGAAGAATAAAGAGTAGATATTTTGGCTAGAAGGCCCCTATTACCACCTCCCGTGTGGTAATAAATATCTTCTTCTTTAATGATCTCGCACAAGATAAAAATCCCCAAAACACAGTCTACTGGTCATCATTTTAAACTTCGACACCTTAGCTCAAGAGCAATAAAAAACCATAAAACAACAGTATACCTAAACATAAACAAATTATTGGTAAACTTTTACGAACAGGCACTAAGAAAACATCCAGCCATGTATGCATCCTTTATGGGTCAGAATCCAGATCTCTTTCAAGATAGTCAACCTATCTGAATGATCCATCATAAAATCAAGGTCCGTAAAGTAAAACCTACATCTCGACATCATAGACATAGGTATTTTAACTCAAAGTTTGGTAAGAAGTGGGCTGTAATTCTTTACCGCAATCGTTATCATTTTTTAAGAAACCACTATGCTTAAGCTAGGAGAAGGAGAACATCTTTAAACATCCCCATTTATCTTCTCAGCTAAGTCAATATTGGGTCTTTAGGATTTGAACATTTTAAGAGGTCTATCATCATTCTCACTACTGTGATCTTGGAAAATATATGTTCATTCTAAGTCAACATTAGTTCAAATATTTCATCCACCCCTTCCTCAAAATTTCATGCTTCATCTCACCTATCTTTGCAAAAAAATTGAATATACAATCTTTTGACTTAAGCATCAAATCAAACAAACCTCTAAATTTGCAATGCTATATGTGAAATATATCCTTTTCCATGCACCTAGTTGAGTTAGTTATCATCCTTGAACTAGTTTATCTTGAAGGTTACAAGTCTACCCTAAATATTCTCAAGTTCATCAACATCTTAACATTAAAAAATCAAACTCAAAGTCAAAAGTGATGTACCAAAATGATTGTAAAGGCCATTTTCCATATCACCCATCTTTTCGTTACTCCAAAAATACTTAGAGCATCCCTCTTACCTAGATTTGAGTCGACTAGAGAGTTCAAACATTATAATCTCAACACATCTCTCCAACCAGTGACCCCAAATTTATGGTAAAAACAAGATCACAATACACGAGAATTATGGAGAAAACCAAGGTGACATTTACCTCAAGTGATCCAAATCCTCAAGAATTTGACCCAAGAATCTAAGTCACAACATCACAACAACCATCATCTCCGACAGGACCATATGAGATTGAAGATTTCACAAACAATCCCTTTCAGCTCACTAAGGAGGAAATCATGGAACAGCAAGCCTTTGAAAACATAGCTCCTATTTATCCATCATTTATAGCATGAAATTTGGCACAACACTTCACCACTCCATCATCAAGGATAAATCAAACATCTAGTCCTAGTCTTGCAACTAGCCTTGCTAAGGACTTTGGTCTGACTCTTCTGTTTGAAAGCAATACGCTTGTGGGTACTCTTGATACCAATCCTCCACCTCCAACAACCACTTGGACACCTACCTTTAGTGCTCCTCCCATCCCCAAAAATTTGAAACAACTACATAAACCTCTTGACCTTCATTACTCCACCACAACCTCCACTTATCAAGGACATCCATCTTCCTCCACATCCATGAGTACCACAAGTATGCCCAACACCATCGAAAGCAGTATAGAGCAATTATCTCAAGGTATTACACAAGGCCATGTCAATACCATATCACAAAGTCAACCCTTAATACAAATAGGGACATTTTTATCCAATCCTTCAATGGGTTCATCCATACCATTATCATCATGGGATACATTGTATTCATCTACCATCGATCCAAATCAAACCAACACCTTGGGTATGAACCCTATCAATCAAGGAAATACTTTGGTCACCTCTCAAGCACAAGGGAATCCCCTATACATTAGACAAGGGAATCATTTCAATCAATGGACTCAAGGTCCTAGTATGTCAGCACCCTTGCGAAATATAATGATAACATCTACATCCTTTCCCATGGTCCCCTTCACCATGAAAAATCAAATGGGATCTCAAACTTACATTCCTCCATTTCAATCCACCATTCTTCAAGAAATGTTAAACCAAGGAAAATCCCAACCTCTCATCACCAAATCACAACCCATCCAAACCATCAACACCCACAATCCATCATAGATGTCCCAACAACCAACTAGTCCTCTATTACAAAATCATAACTTAGCCTTACAACAAGCACAACTAGCTTATCAAGCAGCCTTGGCTACACAACAACAACAACAAGAAACCTTAGTTGCACAACAACAACAACAACAACAACAACAACAACAATAATAAGCAGCCTTAGTCACACAACAACAACAACAACAAGCAGCCTTAGTTGCACAACAACAACAACAAGTAGCCTTAGCCGCACAACAACAAAAACAAGCCTATCAAGATCCTTAGTAGCACAACAACAACATAAGGCCCAACAACAAGCCATCATGGAACAACAACAACATCAGGCCCAACAACAAGCCATCATGGCACAACAATAATGTTAGGCCCAACAACAAGCCATCACGGTGCAACAACAATAGCAAGCCCAACAACAACAAGCCCTTGTGGCACAACAACAACAACAAGCCTTTCTAGCTCAACAATATGCCCAATATCAGCAACAACAACAGTAGAAAAGTTCCTACAATAATCCTCAATAGAACATCACCAATCCAAACACTCTAGGAATATACACATATACACCTCAATCATATTCACATAATCCCACTCCACCAGACACCCCATACAACACACCATCATATCAAAATCCCATATACAAATCATCCCTCATCCCATCATTTGTTCCTCCACCAAATCTGTAAGATGATATAGCTTAAAAACTCAAGGTGATATCCCAAGAAATATAACACCTTTGAATGGGAAAGACAAACAAGCCCCATACACAGAACCTATGTCCTTACCCATTTGACCGAAAAATTGCAATCGCACCATTTCTTCCCTGATTTGAGATCCCTAAATTTGATAAATACAAAGGGAGGGGAAGTCATGTAGACCATCTCAAAGAATTCAATGTCATGTGTATGGAGGTGGCCTATAATGATTCATATCTAATGCACCTCTTCCCTCGAAGCTTAACAGGTATTGCCATGGATTGGTTCTCTCATCTATCTCCCGACATCAAAACTTTTCAAGAAATCACTAATCAATTCATCGACCACTTCTCCTTTAATCTAGATATGGACGTTAATCTAGAAGATGTATATACTCTCAAACAATCCAAAGGAGAATCCTTCGCGGGTTTCTTACAACGATGGAGACAAAAAGCTAGTAAGAGCAAGTAGACTCTTCTTGATGAACAACAAGTGGGAATCATCATAGCCATTTTGTATCTCGATCTCTCATTCCACCTGAAAATGCATTGCATTGCATCCTATGAGAAGCTTTTCCCTTGAGCCCTTAACATTGAATGAGCTCTAATCACATAGGGAAATAATCAAGCTTACAACCGCCCATCAACAAGTTCAAATGACAAACCTTGTTTTTGGGATAAAAACAAAAATGTGACAAATGATGGTGTGGTGGATGCTAAAGTGGTTTTAAGTGCTCCTAGACCTAACAAAAATCAAGTTGCTAGCATTCAACCAACTATATAGTAAACAATATCCCCTCAGAATTATCAAATCAACAACACTGAGATGTAACAAAGGCGAATTACCAACAAAAACAACTATCCCAAGTGCAAGTACACATAGTTATCTGAGCCTATCGAAACAATCATGAAAAATTTGGTAGAATCAAATCTGATAACCTTGCCCAACTTTTAAAATTACCAAGAACTTCAAGAGAAACCATCTTGGTACAACGAGAATGATCTTTGTGACTTTCATAAAATCAAAGGACACAAAATCACAAATTGCATGAAACTTAAGAACATCATCCAAGATCTCATAGAGAATGATGCCATCTCTATTTAAGTACCTGTTGGGAATCATGATCTCAAGATATACAATAACTATATGCTAGATCATAACAAAGGGAACAACAACAGAAAAGCTAAGGATTACAAAAACATGTAGCATAGCTATTCAAACGTGGTCGCATCTTGCGATAGCATCATTACATTCACAACCATCAAAGTACCTAGCACTGAGTGTGGAGTCGCCACATGGCATGGAAAGGTTACTATCCAAGGAGTCCCATCTTAGTCTAGTGAACAACTTAATTTTCCAACATCGAATCCAACCAAGTATAATCTCCTAGAATAGATTAAAAATACTCCCGCACAAATTTCAATCTTAGAACTATTAAGGCTATCTCCCACACATAGAGAAATCTTAGAGAAATCCTTGTCAAAGTCTTATGTCCTTGAGGATATTGATACAGATTAGTTTTAGGCTATGGTAGGACATATTACCGATCATCTTCTTACCTTTTCGAAGAAAGACCTACCATCACAACCATCTCATAATCGTGATTTACACCTTGAAGTCTGCATTCATAAGAATAAGATCAAAAGAGACTTGGTAGAAGGAGGTGTTGGTTTGAATATTTGTACTCTTAATCCAATCAAAGAGTTGGGCTACTCAGAAGATATCGGTAAAAAAACAAAGAGTACCACCATGAGGGCCTATGATGACCAAGAGCGGGTATCACAAGGAATCATTTCATTGCACTCTCAGGTGTGACCCATCATTGTAGAAACTACTTTCCAAGTGTTAGATCTTGAACTTCCATACAAAATCCTGCTTGGTCGACCCTGGATCCATGCCTTAAAATTTTTCGCCTCAACCTACCATCAATGTGTCAAGTTTCTTTTTGAGGGTAGAGAAGTTACCATCTATGGAGATCCTGGGCCTTTTTACTACTGCAAAAATCTTGAGGCTAAGTTCTATAAGATCCCCCAAGTGCCTAAAAATGATGAAGGGCCTACATCTACACCTATCTCATTTTTTCATCCATCATCCCTTGAATCTACCTCAACAATGACTACACCCATTGTGTAGAACATTCCTAACATCAAAGTAGTGATGCAAGATAATGGTTGTGATAATTATAAGCTCTTGAAAGATACCTTTGTCTTAGGACAATTACCTCTTTCTCCTCAATCACATGGGAAACCCACATTTGGCATCAGAGAGCTTGAAACAATAAAGATGGCAGCTACTACCTTCACCAAATGAGGGGATGTGAATCAAGAAGATTTCAACGAGGAGGATATCTCTAAATTTCTATATTAGGATGAATGACCTCTCCCTATTCTTCCCATGGAAGATGATAATAAAGGCTTGTAGCTCATGTAGGGAATGGATTATAACAAGAATGAGAAACTGGGACAAAATGACAATCACTTGCTAGAACCTATCATTCTTGAGAAATGATTAAGAAATCTTGGGATAGGTTGTACTACTAGCAAGGTTACCCTTATTGGAAAAAATACTTTTATTAAACTGGTTGACGCTTCCTCTTGGTTACCTACACCGCATGACATGACCTTAGATGACTTCCCCCTTGATATGGGTGACCTATTTGAAAATAACTCCCTCTTCATGATATCCAATACATCCTTTGATCCAAGAAATCCACCCACTAAACTACACTTGGTATACCCACAACTTATTGAGATGGACCAAAAAGGACCATCGATTCTTGATTAATTTTAAAATGATGAAGCAATCTCAGAATTCATGGGTTTCTATGACAACTTATCTTTGGCAGATCCAAAAGAAGTTTTTGACATAGAGCTAGACACAGGGGCATACTATAGAGAGAAAATTGAATCCTTCAGTTTCCCAATTGATAAAATGCAACTAACATGCAAATCCTTGAGTGAAAACCACGTTATAGCACTCTCTGATCCGAAAAGAGTAAAAAGAAAAGACATATCTAAGGGTGAAACCCACTCTAAGGTGCCCAAGGATGAGGGATTCAATATCCCCCTTAGTGTAATGCATATTGAAAAGTTAGCAATGCTAGCAGAAAAGGCTACTCTAGTCAATCTAGGAACAAAACAAGCACCCCAGATCACTTTCTATGTTGAATCCCTATTGAATGAAGAATAGAAGAACCTAGCAGCATTCCTGAAAGAGTGAAGAGCTAAGTTTTCATAGTCATACATAGATATGTCTGGCCTTGATCCTAAAGTAGTTGTGCATCATTTAGCAGTATATCTTGAAGCTAAGCTAGTCAAGCAGAAATTAAGAATGATGCACCCTCAGATTGCACTCTCGGTGAAACTAGAGTTACAAAACCTTCGAGATGATGGGTTCATCCAACTAATAGATTATCCTGAGTGGGTTTCAAACCTGGTACCAGTCTCAAAACCCACTGGGGGCATGAGAATCTACATCGATTTCATAGAATTAAGCAAAGCATTCCAAAAGGATGACTTTCCTCTTGCCAACATCAACCTCATTATGGACCTAATAGATGGGCATGAAATCCTATCACTCATCGATGGTTTTTAAGGTTACAATTAAATCATGATCGCCAAGGAGGATCAACATAAAATTGCATTCACTTGTCCATGGGGGACATATTTCTAGAACATCATTCCATTTGGGTTAAAGAATGTAGAAGCAACCTATCAAAGAGAAATGACCCTCATCTTCCATGACACGATCCACAAAATAGTTGAGGATTATGTGGATGATATTTTGGAAAAATTAAAGATAAGAAATGAGCACATGTACTAGTCTTAGGACCCATCTTTGATAGGCTTGAAGAATATAAGGTACGACTGAACTCAAAAAAGTGTCTTTTCGATTACATCAGAGAAAATTCTTGGCTTCATTGTCTCACAAAGGAATAGAAATTGATCCAGCAAATGTAAAAGCCATCCTCGACATGGAACCACCGCAAACACTAAAACAGATGAGAGGATTACAAGGAAGATTGTAGTCCATAAGAAGGTTCATAGCATAGCTATTAGATAATATCCATCCCTTTTCAGATCTTCTCCATAAAGGAATAACCTATAAATGGGATGAAAAGTCTGATAAAGCTTTCTAGCAGATCAAAGATTATCTACTAACACCTCAAGTGCTCATACCACCAATACCAAACAAGCCATTGATCTTATATATCTCAGCAACATCAACAGCACTAGGAGCTCTTTTAGCACAACATGATGAGAATGGAAAGGAAAGAGCTATCTACTATATCAATAAAACCTTGGTGGGCTATGAAATAAACTATTCAACTATTTAGAAAGCATGCCTAGCAGTATTTTTTTCCTCATAGAAGTTCATTCATTACATTTTGTCACATGAAATCAAGCTCATTGGAAAGATACACCCACTAAAATACCTATTATCAAAGGCAACTCTCACAGGGTGAATGGCCAAATGGGTGATTATCTTAACAGAATTTGGCATAGAGTATGTAGAGTGCAAGGCAATTAAAGGACAAGTGATCGCAAACCAACTAGTAGAAGAATCCATCTTTGCAAAAATTCCTTTGGTATCTAAGTTTCCTGATGAATTAGTATTTCTTCTCAACCTCACAGATCAATGGAAAATGTACTTTGATGGATCACTCACCCAACATGGATCTAGAGCAGGCATGGTTTTCATCACCCCACAAGGTGATTACATTCCAAAGTCATACAGGCTATCATTTTCGTGCACCAACAACAATTCTGAGTATGAAGCCCTGATCATAGGTTTAAGAATAGCAGTTTAGTGGAAAATTCAAGAAATGAAATTCTATGGGGATTCATAGCTGGTTATCAACCAATTCAATTATGACTATCAAACTAAAGATGACAATCTCACCCCTTACAAAAAGATGGTAGAGAATTTCAAAGTTCTCTTCATATACATAACTTTTGAATAGATTCCTCACATGAACAATAGAGTAGCAGATGCCATGGCAACCATTGGAACACTATTGCACATGCCAAACAAAATCCTCAAATGTGAATTCTTGGTAGAACAACTTCTTGTGTCAAATTTCAAAATTCTTGAATCTAAATTCACATGTAAAACTAAATATGACAAGCTCACCCCTTACAAGAATATGGTAGAGAATCTCAAATTTCTCTTCATATACATAACTTTTGAACAGATTCCTCGCATGAACAACAAAGTAGACGATGCCACAGCAACCATTGGATCACTATTGCAAATGTCGAACAACGTCCTCAAATGTGAATTCTTGGTAGAACAACTTCTCGTATCAAATTTCAAAATTCTTGAATTTGAATTCACGTGTATCATTGTTGGTCCTACAGCCCTGTGGTATCATGACATCTTTACCTACCTAAGTAGTGTAACCCTACCATATGATATCACCTCAAACCTTAAAATTACCTTTGTCAAAAAGGCATCCCGATTTGTGATCCTAGGTGAAAACCTTTACCGTCGAAGCATCGAAGGAACATTATTGTGATGTCTTATCCAAGAGGAATCCTTAACTTCTTTAACATAAGTACACGATGGCATATGTGGTTCCCATTTTAGTGGAACGACATTAGCTAAGAAACTATTGAGGACAAGGTACTATTGGCCAACCATGGAGAAGGAAGCTCATCAGTATGTGGAGAAGTGTGTCCAATGTTAGTAGCATGGACATTTGTTTCATGCACCCACTCAGGAATTTCAACCCATAATCACACCTTAGCCCTTTTCACAATGGGGACTTGATCTCATAGGAAAAATCACCAGAAACCTCATCTAATGGCCACAATTTTATCATAACCATGATTGATTATTTTACTAAGTGGGTGGAATCCATTCCTATGACCTACATAATGAGGAAGAAGATTGATAAGTTTATCCTGAGTTACCTCATCTGTCGTTATGGTGTCCAACAAACCCTAATCTCAAACAATGGGACACCATTTAAGAATTAGGATGTGAAAGAGCTATGTCAAAAATTCAATATCCAACATTGATTCTCTACCCCATATTATCCCCAAGGTAACGGCCAAGCAGAGGTTACAAAAAAAACCATCTTGAAAATCTTTAGGAAAATAGTCAATGAAGTTGGTCGTGACTGGCATCTACAGCTAAATCCTGCTCTCTGGGCCTATCGAACTAGTATCCGCACACCAACAAGTGCAACCACTTTCTCCTTGGTCTACGGATCAGAATTTATCTTTCTTATTGAGGTTAAGCTCCCATCACTGCGAGTGTCACTATAGAATCTAATCACCGATGAAGAATATAAAGTATCTCGACTGAATGAGCTAGAATTCCTAGACGAGCATCATCTTGATACCCTCAATCACTTGCAAGTATATTAAAACCAACTAAAACAAAGCTATAACAAGAGAATCAAATGTCGGTCCTTCCAAGTAGGGCATCTTATCCTAAAGAAAAATCAAAAGAATCTACTAGATCAAGGCAGTAAAGTAAAATTTGAGCCTAACTGGTTGGGTCCCTTTGTCGTTACAACAAGCTATGGAGTAGGAGCATATCAGCTATTAACACCTAAAGGTGAACCCTTGTAGGAGCCAACTAAAAGCTTGCATCTCAAAAAAAATTATGCCTAGTCTTGAGGGGTATAAACCAGAAAATACAAAAAAATCAAAAAGTGATCAAAACAAAAAAAATGAGAAAAAGGATTGAAAAAGTAAAGAAAAAAATTGTCCTCTAGTGAAAACCACCTTGGTGGAAATTTGGGCAAGTACCTTGGTGAAAACCTGGAAAATAGGCACTTCATGTAAATAAAGCACCTTCATCTATTCTTTTCCCCTCCATTCATCCATCACCTATTTGCATCCTTATCATAGCTTGATGATGTGGTGTATCATATCTCTTTAGTACTACTTGGCATATTTCATAGGTCATTTTGTCCTACCTATATCAAAGTAGTCTAACCTATCACGATGGGGGAATTTTTATGGATCATATCGGGTCCTTGTATATCTTGAGGTCATTAGAAATCATATCACAAAAATCAAAAAAATATTCAAAAAATCTTATCAAAAACACCAGAAACATTCATAAAACGTTCATCAGAAAATCCAAAACATTTGCAAAATCCTCTACAATTATAATACAAAAACATTCACAAAATTGTAAAGGCTAAAATCCAAAACATCCAAAAAACATCAAAATCCCTAAAAAGGTCAAAACATCAAAAATCCAAAAATGGTTCCTCTTGTCAAACTACATCATCTCTGAGCTTGAACGTTGGTAAACCAATCGTTGATGTGCCCCTGAGATACCGTAGGTCAGTCCTTTAGGATTCTATCATAATAAACTGACTTTCCATCATCTTTACATTTCTCATCTTATCAAGTTAGTTGAACGACGCGGTCTCTGTGTGTATAACGTAGGCAAGGCTTATCTTTGATCAGCCCCCGAGACCCTAGGATACATCTTTAGGTTAGGTTCTTGGTCAAAACTCTTTGAAAATACCTAAACATCAAAATATTCTGAAAATCCCTAAAACATCCAAATATTCCAAAAATCTCAAAACATTCAAATATCTTCAAAATCCCAAAGCTTTCAAATATTTGGAAAATCCCTAAACATTTGAAAATTGAAAATCCAAAAACATTGGAAAACCTTGGAAAACCCTAAAAAGCCTCAAATAATTTGAAAAAACCAAAACATTCATGTAAACTTTCGAAAGACCAAAAATAGCCTCAAAACATATTACAAAATACCAAAAACATTGAAATATTCCAAAAAAAAACCCAAAACCACCCATGCCATCTCACTTTCACCTGTAATAATCTTTCATCCATAATAAATTGATCATCGCCTTCACCCTTTGGTAAGTCAAGTAAAAGGAAAGTGTAGCAAGTCATCAAGTGAGAACCTTATTGTCAAAATCTAAAGTCTAGATCATAGGTAAATGCATCAGTGAAGTTTGTACCAACGGTTAGTCTTAGCATCATCAACTTAAAACATCAGACAACCCTCTGATCAACATATCCTAGGATGTATCCTTCCTACAATGGGAATCAGTATCAGTTATCACTTTAGCTAAATTAAACAAGGCAAGAGATATAGATAACACTAACTATTTATCTCTAATATTTTCTTATGATTTATCTTAAATGACCCATTCCCAGGACCTCTCAATGATGTCTATCAGAATGATTTAGAGAGAAAGGAATGGGGCATCGATCATTGTCTTTTTTTTGTTGCACTTGTGGATATTATTGTAATATAATCTTGGCACATACTTGCTTAGTTGTGTGTAGGAAGTTTGTGTGGGGTATGTTGTTGACTATTTTGTATTCTTTGGTCCAATATATTCTAAGCTTCTAAATTACATTCCAATGAGGTTTTTGTATGTCAAGGTGTGAACAAGAACTATCCTATCTATTTATCCAGACAAAGTTCGTTACAGTAGATACAACGCTATCCTATTTATCAATACCTTGATGCATTGTGCCTATGTGTTATATCAAATAATAAGGAATGACAGAAAATCCCAATCCCAAAGTGTGAGCAACTCATCATCCTACATTCATCCTACATCTTGCATTGTCTCATCACCATCTCTAATAAAGTCTTGATGGATTATAAATTTGTTGGATCTTTGAAAAAATCAATCAGAATCAATGGTTATTCATTCTATATTCTCCTATCTTCCCTCCACGCTAACCTGGTATCATGATAGTCAACAAAAACATCATCAATGCATCCATCCTGCATCTACAAATAATCAACATACATCCATCTCATAATCATAGCATAAAACATCCATCAACATAATCATTTCATATCACATCATACATACTGCATTATCATTTAAGTTGTCTTGAATAATATAAATTTGTTATTCTAAGAATCTTAAAATCATTGCATCCACATCATTTGCATCCATAACATTTGCATATGAAAAGATAATGAGAAAGAACATAACATTGCATACATTCATATCATGATCATCACATATCACATAAGCATAAATTAAGTGCATCCATACATAATCAATTATAAGCATCTCATCCATATCATTCATAACATGAAATAAAGTACACACATCACATCATGAATCATTTGTATTTGTATCATATATATATCAAAAAATGTGTCATGGTACAAAATCTGGATCAGTGTATGAATATCGATCAAAAATACAATATCCACGAGGCTATCAAAAAGGATCCCTGAATGTAGATCAGTGATAAAGAATGGGGAAAAATTAAAAAAATATTTTTACATCAAAAAGCTAGCCCTGATGGTTGCTACCCTCTCCAGCCTGTCTCTCAAGTTGATCCTCTACTCATGGTCGTGCATCACTATGCTCCAAAAAATCTGGTTGTCTCAGTTTCACCAGTACATCTCAATGATAATGCATCTTATAATATTCGGCCTCTATAATAGCATCTCTATATAACCATGCTGACACAGTCCTACCATGTGTAGTGAGTGTCATGGCCTCAATCTGCTAGCATCGAGTGACCTCCTAGTTCCTCTTCATCATCACAACCTATTCTATTTGTAGTGTTTAATCTCTCTAAACTATGACTTCAAACACCCGCTTGTAGGCCTGATCACACTCACTAGTCAATGTCTGCACCTACTGTTGCAGATGTTGAATCTATGCATCTCACACGTTTGGTGGTAGTGGTCCTGGCTATGGCTGCACCTGTTGTTGCACCTATGGCTATACCTATATTTGTACCTAAGGTAGTTGTCCAGCTGGGGGTGCACCCGAAATCTATCCATCATGGTTGTCTTGGCCTCCTTGTCCCCTGCCTCTCAATCTCCCTCTCAGAGGAGCACCTATCGAATCTGTCAATCATTATGGGGGGAAAAACCATGCATCATATTTGTGTGTGGTCTGATTTGCTACCATACCTTGATCATATGCCCAATGATGGATTGCTAACTGTCTGAAACTCTCAATGACCTCTGGGGCTTGAATGGTTGGTCCCCATGAAGGAACCTCTCTAGAAGATCTCGCAAACATGGCCTTGTATGCATCGAGGGGCCTATCTTGTACATCCCCAAACTGATGATCCACCCTATCTAGAAGATACCTCTCTATAATATGATGTTCTAAACCCTACATATATTGGGTTTGTCTACTAAAATATAACTGTTGAATATCATCAAACCATGGCAGCATCTGAAGCCATGGTTACGATCGAAAAAATTTCATGTCATCTATAACCCATCTCCAATACGATAGCCCAGTCTGTCTTGTTGTGCCTCAATGTAATGGTACCCTTATATTTCCAAATGAATGGATCATCTGGCCCAACATCGATCATCTAAACAACTGGCCGAAGCATGGCAATGTGCTCCCATGCCCAAATATGCAGTAGAGTGAAACCTGCACCAATGGCCCTATCGTCACAATAGACAAAATCATATAAATCATGGTATAAGGAGGCCAGCATCACAAGCCCCCATGCAAAGAGTGTCCTCCTATGTAGCATGTGATTCCATGCCAAGCCCCATCCTAGGCTTAAACCTTTGTTCCATCTGTCTTGGGCCACCAACCCTAAAATGATGGTTGTGATAATCAATCTAAATGTGGGCGCATGACACTTGTAGGAATCGAGATCGATCTAAGATGTGACCAACACAATATCCTCCATCTCCATCAACTCATGGCAGGCATCAAGGCTAGAGTTAATGACATAGATCACATGATCACCATGAATGGGAAAGCATAGAATCCACCATAGGTCCTCCAAGGTAATTGTCGCCTCACCTGTTGGAAGGTGGAAGGATGAGGTCTCACTATGCCATCTCTCGCACAAAGCTATCATCAGAGCATATGCAACGTACCATAGACTAGTCTCTCTAAGGTGCTCCTGGTGCAACTCTGATAAGTCATCCAATCTCTCCAGTATGGCAGGCCTGTGCTCCCTTAACATCAATGGTGGGATAAGCTTGTGCATCCACAAAGAGCACGACATCAAGAAAGCATCAAAATCTAAAGTTATTTGAAATTTATGGCTCAACAAGCAAAAAAGAGTCACTATATATGATAGCGTCTCTATATTCAAATTTCAAATAGCGACGCCCGATGCATTTTAATTCTCAAATCAGGACATGTGTCGCTAGACAAGCTGGTGTCATGATTTAACTTTTGGCCTATCCTAACCCTAATTTATAAATCGGCTTGAGCGTTGCTCAACAAGCCTGTGTCGCCATTTACAAAACGGAAACCCTAACTTTAAATCAAAAAAAGAATCGCTATATACATATGCGTCACTATAATTGATTTGGGTGTCGTTGATTTTATTTTGGGCATCGCTATATAGTGATGCCGCTAGAATCTGAATTTTAACACTTAATAAATGCATCAAAAATTCAAATTTCAAATCAAGTTTTGAATCACATACCAGTGGTCCTATGCCTGAAAGCCATTGGAACTCTTGAACTCAATCAAAGATGTTCCTAGGAAGCTTGTGATGTGCCATTTTATCAAAGGGTCAAATTTTAAAATTGCAAGAATCTCTTGAGTGTGAATGAGCAAATGAATTGAAAATGACCCTTCTTGGCTTATTTAAGCTAGTAAATTAGGGGTTTTTGCACTAATTTTGCATTTTAACTAGGATTTATTATCATCTTCATCAATTTTAGGAAACTGGGCCTAATATTGATCATTTTTCTCATTTTTGGCATAATTCTTGCATCCCGAAGCCTTTCTAGACCCCCTAGGGTAGCTTTTCATCTTTATCAAGAAATCAACCCAAAATTCAAAAAAATTCTTCCATTGGGGCAGCATTTTTCATATGAGGAGTGTTATTGTTTGAACCGAAGCAATAGGTACCTCGCTTTAAAGAGGGGAAAATTGTAGACACTAAAAAATGTCCTCATTGATATCCTACATTTAAATCAAATTTACTAGCATCATTTCCTTTGAAATCCATCCTCTTTTCGCTTAATTGATTAAATTATCCTAGCTATTTAATCAATTATGTCATCTTCATCTATTAATCTAATTAATTCAATCAGGTTAATTCACCCCCTTTCATGCTAACATTTCATCTAATTAAATTAAATAAATCAACATATTTAATTTAATTCCCTAAGTATTCTATTTTAATTAAATAACCCTAAGTTATTTAATTAAATGTCATCTCACCCTCTTCCCATTCATTAAATCATTTAATTTAATGAAAATCACTTTATTCCTCCAAATCCCCTAATTGCATAAATTAAATCTTGTTTAATCAGCAATTAATCTAATTTTCCTCTACTCAAAGGGAATATTCTCATAGAATATTCCTTATCCCCTTTTTTGCACAATTAAAACTTTGTTTTAATTTGCAAAATGTCTTTTTCCTCACCCATAGGAGTATTTCAAAAAAAAATTCTTATTCCTCCATCATTTGAAGAAGGATATTTCCACTTGGCTTCAAATGCAAGTTACCTTGTAACTTGAGCTACAATTTATATTTTAACCTTTTGAACAAGTTATCTTTGAGCTATGTGTGCGGGTCAGAAGTGTGTTTGTTTGAGGTAAATGTGAACCCTTGATCCTTTCCTTGATCCATGTGATCTTGCATTCTCATCCGTTGATGAGAATCCTTGATCCATGTCTCCTCTTTTCCTCCATCTTGAACCATTGATTAATATTTTTGATCTCAAGCTTCCATTTCTCATTTTCTCTCCTATGAATAAATCACTATTTGGAGACAAATGGATACATCTTTCAATTACAAAATTATGTTGTTGAATTAACTTGCATCCACACTCATATTTTACTCACTTTTAACTAGTTTTAGTTCATTTTAATTGCATAAATAGCTTAGAGCATCCATTAATGGCTTCCATGCATCCATCTTAGTTTATCTATAAATTAGGGTTTTCATCTTTTAGCATAGAAATACCTTAGTGTAGCTTAGAAATTTCATAATTAGATATTTTTAGCATAATAGAATGTTTAATTAGCTTTCATCATGTCCATTTTAGTATAAATCATGTTTTAATCCATTTTATCATGAAGGTTTCATTGATTCTCTTCCATATAATCGACTGAAATAGGCTCACTAATCATGGGATTGGGAAAGGGTCATCATTTCACATCAACACGACACCAATTCCAAAATAGGATAAGTTTCATACGGGCTAGATTAGGAATTTAACTATTTTTGTGTAGTTTGTAGCTTTCCTTTTCAATTAAATGCTTAGTTTAGATTTCCATTTTGAATGATCTTGTTTGTAGATGCAAGTATGTTTGGCTCAATTATACTTTATTTCATCATGGGTCAAGTGTAATCGGTTCACCCCGACAATCCTCGTATCACACTACTGTATAAATTTGTAGAACTTGAGAAGATGATTGTGCACATAGTTTTTAGGATTACCAGCTTTATGGTTGGCAATATTTATTACAAAACTAGGTTAAATCAGAAAGTTAAAAGTGTATTTGATAAGACAAATTCAATTCATTGAATTCATTCAAAGGGGAGTAGAGGATCAACAAGTGGAGTTGAAGAATTCAAAGTGTCTCCCAATCATAGAACATTTAAACCCTAGTTTTCCAAGCAGAATAAAAGGAATTTTTCAATTCCTACACACTCTAGCTTGCTAGAATTATTATTTGAAAGTAATTTTAATGAAATGGGGACACCATCACTTGTATAATTCTCGTAGAGACCGTAACCTAAGTTTAAAAGATATTTTTCCAAATTCTTATATAAGGATCCCTTAGGTGCATTTTCATACATTCCCTATGGGGTTCTGCCAACTGAAAATATTACAGAATACATTCATGGAAATATGAAAGAATTCCCTTCTAGCAAATTAATTAAACTATGATTAGATGAGTTAACTAAGGATGATTTAAAGCCAGAATACAAAGTCTTGAATGAGAAGCTATTGTATGTATGGAAAGATTTCCCAAAGTTAGACTACAAGAAGAAGTATATTAGAATGGCCTTAAGAAGAATTCATGATCAATTCATGTGGATTGATGGGCATCACATGATAACCAAAGAATAAATTAAAGAGGTAACTGGTTTGTGTTCCTTCGGACCAATTCCAATCCAAAAATCCATCAAGAAAAAGGAAGTAATGGAAAGAATAGGTGCTACACTTGATCATAGAGCCCTCACATTGGACCCTATTAGAAACTCAGTTGTCAGATATGTCACAATTCTAATTGGACAAAATATTTACTATAAAAATAAATACAATTCAGTCTCTTCAATGGAAATTCATGTGAAATAGGATATGGTTGAGAATAGTGCTAACTATGACCTCTATGAGTTGCTTTGGTAACAATTAATGGAGAACCTAAAGGAAATTAAGAATAATAACATATTTAGGTATGGTACATTAGTGATTTGTTTACTTTTATACTTCTTGAGAGAAGTTCTTGTATTTAGGAAAGCTAATTGGACACATGCAAAGCCTATTGCAAATCAAAATCAGACTATATGAGTATTCTTGGTTACATGAATGCTCAAGATAATTCCCTTGTGACATTCTTTGCAATATTTAGAACAAAATGAATGTAAGACAAAGGATTCCCAAAAGTTTAGTAAGGAGGTACATTAAAGACCTTAACTTTCTTATCTCCATTGATTTTTTCTTTATGGAATTAATTGAACCTAGAACCATTTGGGTCTCAGAACTAGATTATGAAGTGTTAGAAGTAGAAGATTCTAGCTATGTAGAAGTATTACTAAGCAGTCCCAAAGATCCTAGTAGACCAAGGTTAATGGATAGAAGTAGAGATGATATCAGTATAGTAGAAGCCTCTAGAAGCTCTAAGAGGTTAGGTGTGAAAAGGAGAGTCATGGATAATCCTCTAGTAGCAATGAGATTCAAGCCAGAAGTCACAAGGTAAAAGGATATTGGTATCATCATTGTTGAGAAAGGAGAAATGCACATGGTTATTTCTCAACATTAGCATGAGACCATTGATAGAACTACTAATGCTGAAGAAAATGTTAATTTGGATGAAGCAATAAAATAATTATAGGAGATGACCCCCGGTACAAGCATTGATACACCATTACCTGCAATGGAGAATTTTAAATTCTTGATTGATTCCTTTTGATGATGTTTAATGCATAGCAAAAACTTAGACAAAATATGATATTATATCTCTCTTGAAAGGTCAATCTATATTGGAAAAGAGATAACCCCAAGGTCTCTAATGTCAAGTCTTGACAATGCAACAAAACAACTCAATGATAAATGTGAAAATGTTGGTAATCACAAGGGGAGCTTATAAAACAAATACTGGAAATTTCAAACATATCATATTTGCAAAAAATGGATAATCGAATTCCTAGATCTAACCCAGATAATAAAAGAAATAGAAAAATACAAGGGTTTCAAAAATCCTAAGATTGAAATTACTCCTAAGACCAACAATACTAATGATAAAATACTTGGAACGAACCAATCCCTTAAAACTAATTTCTACTCAACCCAAATTTAATCTGCAATCTTCTAAGGAATTAAAGATTTTATGATCATAAACATTTATTCAAGCCAACCCTTATTTTGCAATTGAAATGAATAAATACCCACAATTGAACTAAGCACATAAATATAAGGTACAGGTTGACCTTGCACAACAACCCAAAATCAAGAAGTTTCCCAAAGTATGAACCAGAGTTCGCTACAACACTCCAAGTATCAGATCACAAATACCATTAAATCACTTAATTCTAAACCTAAAATGCATTCAAATATTTCAAAGCAACTTCAAAAGATAGAATAAGAACCATGAAATATAAATCAATCCAAGAGAGGCCACCAAAGCACAATGTATTCACTTGTATTGAATCACCAATAATAGAAACAATTCTAGTATTTTGTGTCACATCACTTGCTTCAAAATAAAACTAACTCCTAATTCTAGCTCTCTGCTCTATTGCTTAACTTGCTCAAAAAATCTAATCTTCTAGCCCTATCTATATATCTACAAATGAGGTGAAATTCCATACTTATAAAGATTACACCATATGTCAACCCATTTAGGGTTACAAAGAAGGTCGGCCACAAAATAGGTCAGTCGACCAAGTTCCTAAAATAAAACATGACATTATATTAAATGCATGGGGCTCCTTCCCAGGTTGGCCTAGATTATCCAACATAGCACAGTCCAATGCATGTGAAGGCTGGAGAAGAAACGATGAGAAGCACAAAATTTGAGGCATTCATTCATTGGTTGTCTCTTTATCTTTTCCTTGACCCATTTTATCTTGTACCTTAAGGAAAATTTCCTCTAGGTCGGCCAAAGGTAGGCTATTTAATACTTTGAACCTTCTATCAAGGGACTTAACCCCACTCCACCTTGAGATCTTAATACTTCTCCATGACAGCATCATATGTCACAACATCATCTAGATGGTGAACTAGGATTGGACCATCATCTATTGGAGAATAAACCTCATGCCACCACATCTTCAATTATTCTAAGTTCAAATTCTTTGGTGCAAACTTCTTCCTCCTAGTCATAATCTCAAAAAAAATGGAATACATTTTCCAGAAATATCCTTCAATGTACTCCCTATTTGTGCACTTTCTTCAAAACCTTTTGTTGATCTATAATAATTCATACCATTCCCAAGGTTCTAAAACCTTTGAAGAAGGTAGGATCTCATCACTCACCAACTTCTCCTCCTTAATTGATCTAATATATCTGCCATAACCTAAATGGGAGAGGGAGAACTTTCATGTGCCCTTTTCCTTTCTAGAGGTATTTTCTATTCATCATTGATTGGTGAATCATCATAACATACCGTGGAGGAGTGGAAAGTCCTACCAAACTCTACATCCTTGGTCTCATACTGAACATCTTTTGACTCATGAAGAGGAGAGGCATCATTCACTTCCCACCTGTTTACTCTTGGTCTTACCAACAATCACCCTACTTGATTCAACCTGCACTCAAAATGCCACAATAAATATCCATTATAGCATGAGAATCCAAATTAGTCCATTACAAATAACATGCTAAACACTCAAAGAAGTTAAAAAACCATTAGAATCCCTTAGAATATCATTAAACATCCCATTGTCAAAGTTCAGGATTTTCACCCTTTGGTAGAATTCAGGTCAGAAAAGAATTTCAGAAAATTTCGGGCTAGGCAGATTTTAGCGATGAAAAAAAAAAACACACCAGAGGGTCACTCAATCATCATCCAAAACTCAAGAAATGCTTCCACATATCTTTAAATTATTCAAATCAATCATGCAATGAAAAATCATTAACAATTAACTCATGCATTCCTTTTGTTCTCCATTTGTAACAAATCTTCGGGGAATTCCATCGGGGATAGAAATCCATGAGACTTAGGAAACTTGGCACATTTCGGGAAAACGAAGGGGCAACGAAAGTTCAGTAATTTCCTAGGACAACAGATTTTCATGAAGTGAGTCCATTTTTCATGTTCTATGCATTCTTTCAAGAAAACGACCAAGCGATGGAAATCTAGGGAAATTCTAAGGCAAAGGAAATGTCCGAAGTCATCTAAATCTTGAAATCTTTGACTTCATCAAGATTTCACCCAAATTGATCAAATGATCAAAAATTTGGGATTTCAAGCTTGGTTTTACCCAATTCAATCTGACTCATCAGTATATTTAACTTCCTAACTCTTCCATGGGTGATCTAATAGCATGGGTAATAAACTTGAGATCAAACCCTAGGGTTTCAAGATGAAAACACGCAATTATAGACTCATTCCACAATTGAAACTCTGGGAAAAATGAAATCACACACAAGACCATGCCTGAGAGGAGGTAAAACTAGCAATGAAGGGCATAATCGGGTTATCAAATTATCAAGGAAGGTCAAATTGATTTCAGAGGAGGCATCGAAAAGCAAAGGGAAAAACCCTAATTTAAACACAAACCACCATGACATAGAAATCTGAATCCAAAACAAGCTCACAACAACTCACAGTAATTAACATCGATCAATTGAAAACCAAAGCTTCGTAAACATACCATGAATGAAAAAGAAAATTGAAATACCAGCAGCAAATGACAATCTAAATCCTCAGGTGAATTTCAGAGATCATGAAACAAGCACTACCGAAGCCAAGAATCCACAGGTCCAATCGCCAACCAATCCAATCATTCAAGATCAAGCTCATCAAAATTCAAACAAAGCAAATGAAACTAATTCCTAGCATAAAAACCACCTTGGACTTCATTAAACCCAATCTGTAGAACTCGTACATGCAGCATAAATGCAATGACAAGATAACTCAAAAGAGTTCAAAATTTTGAGGGGATGGAGGATTTTTAGAAAAATCGAGAGGAGACGGAATTCCCCGAGGAGCTAAAATCTCTGAAAACATTGCAAAAAAAAGCCTCCATCGTATTTTCTAGGCAACTAAGGAAATTAGCTAGAGAGGAAATTCCCGAAACCATGGAAAAACCTGAATTTACCCAAAACTCATGATTTTTCAAAGTGTTTTTTTAGCAAGGGCATTTTGCATAAACAAGATAAGCATTGAGGAACATTCCAAGGTGACAAAATCTCACAACCATAGGACCAAAGTACCAAAGACCAAAATCTCATGACCTTCAAAGAAAAGTCCAAAAGGAAAAGCCACATAAAAGAGCCAAAAGACCAAGCAAGAGGGTCCCTGCTTTTAGTGGGGCGTGTGTGAAAAAATTGTACAATAAATGGAAAATACTACTGGGGATATGCTCCAGAGAATTTCAATGAAAAACAGGAATCAAGAACCCAAAATCTCTGGTTTCAGTCCTTACATCAGGTTACCTATGGGCAAGGTTTCAAAAATCACAAACAAGCAAACCTTTCCTGTACCAGGGTCGAAGTGTGTGTGCATTTCCCTTCCCTTAGTTGCAATAAGGACCAAACTTGGTCTGATAGGTACACAAAGGTTCCAACTCCAAAAGCAACCTAGATAGAGCCTCGCTACCAGTCAGGTGTCCATAGCCCCGACATAGGTTATCACTGTGATCCTCCCAAGCATAGCTCTACTTCCAACTAGGCATCTATAGCCCCAGTAGAGATACTAGGATACCCCTGATAAGGTGAATATTTCTTTTTATTTTCAATGTTCTTTTCTCTTCTTTTTTTTGATATTCTCTTTAAGATCTTTTAAACTATCCCTTTCACCTTGCAAGCAATGAAGCTCACACTCAGGGTTGAGAACCACAGTGGCGCTAGAGCAGAATATAATATTTTTCACCTGACCGGAGTTCATAAGGACCATGTGCAACCTTAGAATGTTTAATATTTTTTTGAAAAATATGAGACCCAAATACATTCCAAAATTTGACTTAATCAAGTGACTCCAATTCCAAGCATATGCAACATCAGATAAATGAATTCTTCCAATCAACTATGAAAAGATGACAATAGTTTGTAAAAGAAATCCCCCAAAATAGCCCCAGGCAAGCACCTTGTTATGTAGATGCAGCAAACCCAGAAGAAAGTTAGAAAACCCAAAGCAAGAGCAAAGAAGAAAGAAAAACAACCAAAGCAAACCTACTCTAACCAAAAGCAGAAAATGAGAAAAGAAAAATAAAAGAAACCCTAACCTAACCAAAGCAAAAATAGAACAACAAAAAGGAAACTTAATCTAACTATGTACAAGGAAAGAGCTATGAATAGCTCAGGATTGGAAGTAATGCTTAAAATAGTTCCCATTGACAGGTAGTGGGATATCCTCTCTAGTGAAGGTTATCAAGCGAAAAGCATTATCTCCCAGAATCTCTGAGATCTCGTAAGGGCTGAGCCAAAGTTTATCAAATTTTCCATTCTCCCCTTTCCTGTCATGTGCTTTATCCCAATAGAGAACCAAGTCAGATATTCTAAAGGCTTTTACCTTGGCTCTCCTATCAAACCATCTCTTCACTATGCCCTAGTGTTTGGAAAATTTTTCTAGGGCCTCATCTCTTTTCTCTTCAAGGTGTAATAGTTCAGCCAGGCGGGCTTCATGCTTATCCTCTCCATCATAATATTCATTAATGAACTACAGGGTAGGTATCTTTAGCTAGATGGGAAATATAGGTTCCAAACCATACACTAGGTGATAAGGAGAGGTTTCTATAGATGTATTCTATCTGGTACAATTTTCTCAAAGAGCAAACCTAAGCTGGGTGTGCCAATCCTTGGGATTCTTCTCTAGTAGCTTATGGATGACTGTCAAAAGGTTCTTATTGGAAGACTCATCCAAAACATTTCCCTATGGATAGTAATTGGATGCAAATTTTATAACAATTCCATGATCAAAGGCCCAATTAGAAAATTTTAGTGAAGCAAATTCAGGACCATTATCACAAACTATAGCGAATGGACAACCAAAGTGATTAATGATACCCGATTCAATGAAATTGATTACAACTTTAGAAGTAATTTTTTCCATGCAAGAGCCTTAGTCTATCTAGTAAAGTAATCAATTATGGTGAGAATATACCTGTGGCTTGCAGAGGAAGGTGGATTGATTAGACCTATGAAGTCCATTCCCCATTGTGCAAACAATTTTACCTCTATGACTAACTGAAGTGGAAGGGTTGCACGTTTCTCCCTACTTGTTGTAGTTTGACATACATGACAAGTTCTCACATGGTTATATGCATCTTTAAACAAGGTAGGCCAGTAATAGCCCGCTCTTAGGACCTGATTTGTAGTGGATGGTGCAGAACCATGGCATGTGCCATATTTATCATGGAATTCAGTCATCACTCTTGTAGTTTCTACTTTCCCTAAGCATCTAAAGTACACACCCTCATGGTTTTTCTTATACAAGACAACTCCCTTCATCATAAAAATATCACTCTTCAAACGCAGAGCTCTTCTCTACACAAAAATGAGGTGTTCAGGGCATTGTTGGTTCAAAAGATAGTAAATAATTTCATCGTACCAATCTCCTAGAGACACTTCTTGGAGGTGATATTTTTGAGTTGTGAGGTCAAAACCCATTTTAGCCATTTTCCTTGTTAGTCCCTGCCCTCTCACCAATTTCATGGGCTAGATCTCAATATCATATTTATGTAACATGGTTACCCACTTGGCTCTACATTCTCCCAATTCATTCTGCATCAATAACAACTTAACCATAGGATCAAGTACTATGGAAAAAACCTGATTTCTTAGTATATAGTGTCTAAGCTTCTTCATAGCTTAGACCAAGGCATAAGCCTACTTTTCCACATTTGGATATCTCAATTTTGCATCTTTTAAAGGAGCACTCATAAATGTTATGGGATGTTCATTCCCTTGGTCATATTTCTGAGTCAACATGCCAACACAAGAATGGTCAAAATAAAAAGAGTAGATATAGAGAGGCTTGGCATAATCAAGACTCACCAATACCAGAGCTTCAACAATAGCTCTCTTAATCTCTACAAATGCTTCCTTGGCCTCTACACTCCATTCAACCTTTGCTTCATATTTCAGCATTGCATTCAAGGGCTTCACTATTTTTGAAAATTGAGTGATAAACTTTTTGATGAAGTTAATTTTCCCAAAGAATGACTTCATCTCCTTTTTGCTTGTAGGTGGCTGAATCTTCATAATAGCCTCTACTCATTCAGGATCAATAGCAATACCTTGTTATGAAATAACATGTCCTAACAATTTTCCCTCAGTGAATCCAAAGATGCATTTCCTTGGATTAAGTGAGATGCCAGACTCTCTGCACCTTTGAAATAATTTGCATAAATCTGCTATGTGATCACCTCTCTTTTTAGAAAAAAACCGTGAAATCATCCATATAAATAATTATGCACTTACCAATGATTTCCTTGAAGGCAATATCCATAGCTCTCTGGAATGTAGCCCCAGCATTGATTAATCCAAAGGGATTTCTCTTGTAAGAAAAAGTTCCCCATTTTGTAGTGAAGGCAGTCTTGCTCCTATCTGCATATTGCACCATAACCTGACTCTATCCAGAATACCCATCTAAAAAAGACATCATATGAGATCCATTGACAATCTGAAGCACTTCATCTAGTGAAGGGACTGGGTAATTATCTTTTTATGATGCCCTATTAAGGTTCCTGAAATCGACACACAGTCTAATATCTCTATTTCTCTTACTTACTAGAACCAAATTTGCAAACCATGTTGAATGTCATACTGGAAATATGATTCATGTTGAAAGTAACTTTTGCACTTCCTTTTGAATGATAGGTTCCAATAGAGCATTAATTGGCCTTTGTCTTTCCCTGAATGGTTAAGCATTTGACTTCATAGGAATGGTGTGTGTAATGATTGAAGTATCATATGTCTTTAAGTCTTCATAACTCCATGCTATCACATCTTGGTATGTGTGTAGTGCATCAAAAATTCCCCTCCTTTCTTCTGGAGTGCACACTTTACCAATAAATAAAAAATTCATATCATCTTGATTCCCCATGTTGTATGTTTCACATTGGCTGCTAAGAGAATCCTTTTTAACTTGTTGTTCCTAGATTTTTAACCTATCTAGATCAAAAATTCTCTCCAAGAAGACCATACCCCTTGGGATATTATTAGTCTTCAAATTGATGACCCCTTCTAGGTCCATTTCTTCCTCTTGAGGCTCTACCTCATCAATCACATGAGAAGTAAATACATCACATTTAGTGATAAAATCAAGAATTTTCTTGTCATCTTCAAACACCTAGAAATTAGTTACATTGTAAAGCACTAACGGAAATAGAGTGATCTCCTCTGTAAACTTCTTCAAACTTGAGAGTGAGAAGGGTTGCAGTGTACTAGCTGCTTGTGCTAGAGAATCTACAGTTTGATTCTTGTTGCAAGGTATCAACTGAATGTTCAAGACATCAAATCCCTCAATAAGATCCCATACTCGATGTTTGTAATTAGTCATTCTTCTATCATGAAATGAGTATTGTTTCCTCACCTTCCTAACTACTAACTCAGAATCCCCAAACACTTACAAAATCTTAACTTTCTTTCTGAATGCCATTAACAACCCATGGACCAAAGCATCATATTTAGCTACATTATTAGTACACTATAATTGGAGCCTATGAGCAACAAAATAAGTCTTACCTTTAGGATTGATTAGCTCAAATCTTGCTCTAGCACCTTGCTTTGATTTGGATCCATCAAATCTTAATACTTCATCCTAGGTTCCCTTTCAATTCTGATTTAATTTGGGACTCTCTTCCAAGAAAGCCACATGTGAGAATGGTCTATAGATGTGTATCTTTTTAGGGCCTTGGTGAAATCTTGACCTAATCAATCCATAAGTATCAGGAATGTATGCTACTTGAATGTTAATCACATGTTGTACCCTAGGGTCTAATGCAACATGCATTGGAATCATGTTCAATTCTCCTACCACATTTACCTTTGTTTTGTCCAATTGAGTGACCTTCTTCTGAGATGAAGTAGGAGTAATGCCTAAAGCTCTATGGACAACAAAAGGCCTGACATTTGTAGAGACCCCTGAATCTAGAAGACAATTGTGCAAATTATTTCCAAAGATGCGAACAAAAATCAGAAAAGGAGGGGTTTCTAGTTTACCCTGGAACAAACTTGATTGAGTGTCAACTTGTGCAACCTGGTTCTTATCCTTTTCTTTCCCCCTATCCCTAGGCTATACTTGACCTTTGTATTTGGGTGCCTATGAACTAGGAAGCCTGCTAACCACCTTGTCGGTTGCTATTCCTTGGGGTACTGTACTTGAATTAGAAGACCCTAGGATTATATTTTTGATAGCAGGAACCCTTAATAACTCAAAATTAGAGAGACTCGCCTTTAATTTCCTAAGTTCTTCAATCACATATTTACCTAATTTCTCCATATTCATATCAACATCGGTTTCTTTGGAACAACCAATCTGCTTATCTTTTGTTGTATCAGCATTGCCTCCTTTTGACACATTAGGTTGTCCTCCTTTTGCAAAGTATTGTATTGGAGCCTGAGGATAGGAGGGATTGTTACTAGCATTTGGATCTGGTGGAGTGGTAAAATTGTTTGGAGGAATAGATGTAGAAAATAGGCCTCCAGCTTGTGAATTCTTGTTAGGCCTATTCCTCAAATCATATTTCCTTTTCAGTTGCTAAAACATCTAGACTTCTTTAACATCAGCTTCCTCTTCATCCAAAGGACCATTATAATTCTCATTTCCCTCACAAAATAGCTAATAAATTTCATCTTCATTAACCACTTGTTCAGTCTCCCCATTCTAGATACTTGACTCCTCCTTTGGCTCATTCTCCTCATCCCTTGGAAATGGAGCATGATTAAACACCGACACTAGAGAATCATAAGGATTTTAGGGTACTATCTCCTAACCACTGGAATTATTTTCAACTTCATACTAAAATATGGAAGCAGCAGTTTGGAACTCGAGGCAATCCAACTCAAAGTGTTGACTTGTCTTATGGAGCTTGCACCATCCAGACAAAGCTTCCTCAACCAGGTACACACCACTTGGAGGCTTTTGTCGGTTAGAAGGTTGATCAAATGGAGTAGGGACACCTCCATTATTAGGTCATGTATTCCATGGTTTGTTTTTCCTAGTTTGTTGTCTTCTCTTGAATCCTTGATCACTTTATTGTCCTCTATCACAGTTCTAACTAGAACCCTGTCCTCTTTCAAAATTCTAACTTCTATCAAAATGTTGCTCTCTATCAAAGCCATGTCCCCGAGCAGCATCTCAATTCTCCCTATTGTAGTTCAATTGCATGTTCTTCTGAGAAGCTTGGAGTTGACTATTCAGGTTTCTCAAGTAAGTTACCTCCATATTCAACTTCTTCACCTGTTCTGTTAGCTCATCCAGCCTCTCCTTATCAGGACTACTGTAAGGTACTGAATTTACATTATTTTGAAGTGTCCTGATCCTCGTCTAGAACCAATGGACTGATTCAAGACTTCTAAATTTTGCAAGTATGTAGGAAAACCAGCCTGTTACTGTGAATGAAGGGGTTGATTAGCACTTTGCTAGGGATAGTTAGGCATCGAGAAAGCCTAACTTATTGGGGGACCAGGGTAAGGAATCGAAGGAAACTGTGAAATGGGGTTCATAATGGGAGTATGATTAGTCAAAGCCTGATTGAGGGCTTGGACTTGTCCAGGGTGAGTAGCAGGTCCCAGAGATGGCAAAGGTCCTAACAAGTGTTGCCTCATATCAGTGCTAACCTTGATAGCCTCGGTATATGTAGTGAGAAAGGTAGTTGGGGGATTAGTTTTCCACTCAAAGAAGGTGCATGTAAGACTATCAAGGGCTTCAAAGTAAACTTCCAAAGCAGTAGCATCATCCACAACATAATGGGCTTTTAATCTGGTGTAAGCTTGGTGAAATCTAATATTGAATGACCCTATAGGTTCATTAACTTCCCTCTTAACTCTAGTGAACCTCAAATAGAGCTCATTAGCACTGATAGGGATTTTAAAATTTTGCAGAAATGTAGTCTCAAGTTCAGTCCAATTATGAATTGATGCAGTAGGTAAATAATTGTACCAATAAAAGGCCTCCTCTCCTAGAGAATAAGGGAAAAGTCTACATGCAACATCCTCATGATTGATCCCTCTATCCCTCAGACAAGTCTAGAAGATTCTAACATGTTCCTTTGTAGTCCTATAAGGGTCATTTGTGTGGAACTTAGAGAAAAAATGCTCAAGGGTTTTGGGCATCACATTGTATTTATTGAAGGATAGAGGTGATGGATTATTTTCCAAGAAATCCATTGGTGGAGGTGGAGGTGGTAAAGGCTAATTGATGAGGGATGGTTGTTGAATAGAACTGGCCACAAAATAAGATGAAGATGAGGTTGATGGTGAGGACAGCAGAAATAATGAGGTAGATTATGACTCCTCCCTTCTTCTGGTCCTTCTTGACCTAGTTGGAAGTGGCAATTCTTGAAACTCTTCCTCTTATAGTGTAGATTTGGTTCTCCTTCTGAATCTCTCAGGATAAATGGCATTCAAAAATTGATCTAGCTTGTTTATTCAGGCCCTCCTTCTAGTGCCAATATATTGATGATGTTTTCTGCATAGCAACAACTCAAACAACATATGATATTCTATCTCTCTTGAAAGAACAAACTCTATCGGAAAAGTGATAACCCCAAGGTCTCGAATGTTAGGTCTTGACAATGCAAAAAAACAACTCAGTGATAAATGTGAAAATGTTGGTAATCACAAGGGGACCTTACAAAACAAATATTAGAAATTTCAAACTTGTCGTACTTTGCAACAGAATGATACTCGAATTCCTAGATCTAACCCAAATAATAAAAGAAATAGCAAAAGACAAGGGTTTCAGAAATCCTAAGATTTTAAATTACTCCTAAGACCAACAATACTAATGATAAAATACTTGGAACAAACCAATCCCTTTAAACTAATTTCTGCTCAACCCAGATTTAATCTAAAATCTTACAGAAATAATGCAATCTTCTAAGGAATTAAAGATTTTCAGATCATAAAAATTCATTCAATCCAACCCTTATTTTGCAATTTAAATGAATAAATACCCACAATTGAACTAAGCACATAAATATAAGGTACAGGTTGACCTTGCATAACAACCCAAAATCAAGAAGCTGCCCAAAGTATGAACCAAAGATCGCTACAACACTCCAAGTATCAAATCATAATTACCATTAAATCACTTAATTCTAAACCTAAAATGCATTCAAATATTTCAAAGAAACTTCAAAAGATAGAATAAGAACCACGCAAGATAAATCAATCCAAGAGAGCCCACCAAAGCACAATGTCTTCACCTATATTGAATCACCAATAATAGCAAAAATTCCAATATTTTGTGTCACAACACTTCCTTCAAAATAAAAATAACTCCTAATTCTAGCTCTCTGCTCTATTACTTAACTTGCTCCAAAAATATAATCTTCTAGCCCTATCTATATATCTATAAATGAGGCAAAATTCCATACTTATAGGGATTACACCATATGTCGGCCAATTTAGGGTTACAAAGAAGGTCAGCCACAAAACAGGTCGGCTGAACAAGTTCCTAAAATAAAACATGACATTGCATTAAATGCATGGGGCTCCTTCCCAGGTCGGCCTAGATTATCCAACATAGCACAATCCAAGGCATGTGAAGGTTGGAGAAGAAACAATGAGAAACACAAATTCTAAGGCATTCATTCATTGGTTGTCTCTTTATCTTTTCCTTGACACATTTTATCTTGCACCTTAAGGAAAATTGCCTCTAGATCAACCAAAGGTAGGTTATTTAATACTTTGAACCTTCTATCAAGGGACTTAACCCCACTCCACCTTGAGATCTTAATACTTCTCCATGACAGCATCATATGTGGCACCATCATCTAGATGTTGAACTGGGATTGGACCATCATCCATTGAAGCATAAACCTCATGCCACCACTTCTTCCATTGTTCTAAGTTCAAATGCTTCAGTGCAAACCTGTTCCTACTAGTCATAATCTCAAAAATAATTGAATAAATTTGCAAGAAATATCCTTCAATGCGCTCCCTATATATTGCCTTTGTTTGTGCACCTTCTTCAAAACCTTTTGTTGAGCTATAATAATGCATACCATTCCTAGGGTTCTGAAACCTTTGAAGAAGGTAGGATATCATCACTCACCAGCTTCTCCTCCTTTCTTGATCTAATGTCTCTGCCATAACCTGAATGGGAGAGGGAGTCCTTTCATGTGCCCTTTTCCTTTCTATAGTTATTTTCTCTTCATCTCTGACTGGTGAATCATCATAAGATATCAAGGAGGAGTGAAAAGTCCTACCAACCTCTGCATCCTTGGGCTCATACTACACATCTTGTGACTCATGAAGAGGAGAGACATCCTTCACTTCCCACCTATTTACGCTTGGTCTTACCAGCAATTGCCCTACTTGATTCAACCTGCACTGAAAATGCCACAATAAATATCCATTATAGCATGAGAATCCAAGTTAGTCCATTACAAATAGCATGCTCATCACTCAAAGATGTTAAAATAGCCATAAGAATCCCTAAGAATACTATTAAACATCCTATCTTCAAAGTTCGATATTTTCACCCCTTCGCGGAATTTAGGTCAGAAAGGAATTTTGGGAATCTCTAGGCTAGGCGGATTTTAGCGATAAAAACACAGAACACACTAAAGGGTCACTCAATCATCATCCAAAACTCAAGAAATGCTTGCACATAGCCTTAAATTATTCAAATCAATCATGCAATGAAAAATCATTAACAATTAACTCATGAATTTCTTTAGTTCTTCATTCCTAACATATCTTCAGTGAATTCCATCGGGGACGGAAATCCGTGAGACTTCACAAACTTGGCACATTTCAGGAAAATGAAGGGGCAATGAAAGTTCGGTAATTTCCTAGGACAACGGGTTTTCATGAAGCCAGTCCATTTTTAATGTTTTATGAATTCTTTCAGGAAAACGACCAAGCGATGGAAATTCGGGAAAATCCTAAGGAAAGGAAATCTCTGAAGTCATTGAAATCCCAAAATCTTTGACTTCGTTAGGATTTCACCCGAATTGATCGAACGATCACAAATTTGGGAATTCAAGCTCGGTTTCACCCACTTCAAGCTAGCTCATTGATAAATTTAACTTCCTAACTCTTCCATGGGTGATCTAATAGCATGGGTAATAAACTCGAGATGAAACCTTAGGGTTTCATGATGAACACGCAATTACAGACTCATTCCATGATTGAAACTCTAGGAAAAATTAAATCATGCACAAGACCATGCATGAGAGGAGGTAAAAATAGAAATGAAGGGCACAATCAGGTTATCAAATTATCAAGGAAGGTCACACCGATTTCAAAGGAGGCATCAAAAATCAAAGGGAAAAACCCTAATTTAAACACAAACCACCATGACATAGAAATCTGAATCCAAAGCAAGCTCACAACACCTCATAGTAATTAACATCCATCAATTGAAAACCGAAGCTTTGTAAACATACTATGAATGAAATATAAAATCGAAATAGCAGCAGAAAATGACAATTTGAATCCTCAGGTGAACGTCGGAGATCACCAAACAAGCACCACAGAACCCAAGAATCTATAGGTCCAATCACCAACAAAGCCAAGCATTCAATATCAAGCTCATCCAAATTCAAACAAAGAAAATGAAACTAATTCCTATCATAGAAACCACCCTAAACTTCATTAAACCCAATCCATAGAACTCGTACGTGTAGCATAAATGCAATGACAAGACCAGTCAAAAGAGTCTGAGAATCTGAGGGGATGGAGGAATTTCGTAAAAATTCAGAGGAGACAAAATTCCCTAGGGAGCTAAAATCTCTGAAAACATTGCAAAAAATAGCCTCTATTGAGTTTTCTAGGAAACCAAGGAAATCTGCCAAAGAGGAAATTCCCAAAACCAGGGAAAAACCCGAATTTACCCAAAACTCATGATTTTTCAAAGTGTTTTTTTAGTAGGGGCATTTTGCATAAATAAGATAAGCATTGAAGAAAATTTGAAGGTCACCAAATCTCACAACTACAAGACCAAAGTACCAAAGACCAAAATCTTATGACCTTCAAAGAAAAGTCCAAAAGGCAAGGCCACAAAAAAGAGCCAAAAGACCAAGCAAGAGGGTCCCTGCTTTCAGTGGGCCGTGTGTGGAAAAACTGCACAACAATTCCTTCATGGAATATGCCTTTGGACTAAAAGGACAAGCTGAAACAAAAGTTGTGGCATGGATTGTAGAGAAGAAATTACTAGATATCACATTAAAGTGTGCATTTGCACATACCAAAGTCACAGAAAGCTTGAAGGATGTACAAGCATGTGAAGAAGAACCAAAAACATTACTTCTATATTACATGAGGTGGCCAGATGGCACACAAGTCATAAAAGATGTCATGGATGAAATTTGGGTACAAATAAGTAGTGCATCTAAAACCTATGATTTGGTGCAAGATCTAGATGACCAAACGTTGAATCCCATAATGAACTTAGATGAAAAAGTACTTATCTTGTAGAGCCAAAAAGAAGAGATAATCAAATAGTTTTGGAAGCTAAGGGACTTGGTGAAGATGATTTATATGTCTGTCTCAAGTGCCCTTGCTAGTACATATAGGATTTCAAAGGTAAAACTCTTGTAGGAGCAAAGAAACATTGGGAAGAAGGAAAATCTACATGGCGAATTATCTTCTAGAAGTTTTATGGGTCAACATCTTCAGGTAGATCATTCCTACACTTTCTTTGAAGCTTTCAAATCCTTTTTGCATATATACAAAAGGTACAAAAGCTTTTTTTGGGTTAACCTCTTAAGGGGGAGTCAACACACTCTTCCAACTATCTATGTTCACATATATATGTGAGGGGGAGCATATAAAGTCTTTTGATACCAGTTCACCCTTTTGCATTGTTGTCAAAGGGGAGAGATATTTGGAGAAATACTTTGGAAAACACTTAGAGATTTGTGGAGAGATATTAGAGAAATGATTTGGAAAGACATTTAAGCATGATATGTTTAAGGGGGAGAGAGAAGAGGTTTTAGAGAATGCTTTTGATATAAATGTTTCCATCAATGACAAAGGGGGATATTGTTGGAAGCTTTTCATTATTGATGTCATTTGGAAACATGACCATGATATGTACATTGTATATGATGCAATGTTTTCATTGATGTCAACATTGTTTTGGATCATTTGGAAGTATTCTTGAATACATTTGTACATTAAAAGTTGGTCTGGAATGTATGGTTATATAGGAAATTGGATAAGTATTCCTTCTAATAGTATAATGATTCAGTGCATTAGTTTTTGGGTCCAAACTCCACCACAACTAGAGATATCACTCTACGATTCTAATTGTAGCTTTGAAATCATCAGATGCATTTGCATTCAATATTTTGTGATGTTTTGTGAAATATCCTGAAAGATATGAATGAAAAAGTTCAACTCTATGTATTGTAGTCATTTCCTAAATAGAGTGTCAATGTGGGAGATTCTACATTACTTTGTGAATTAATATTTTATGTTGTAGTGCTAAAGATAAGTTTCTAGATGTCAGCCAAATGGGAAACAAAGATAAAGTCAATTTTTGAGTTGCAAACATGATGTATTGTGTGTACAGATGAATATTTGTTGTGTTTAGGTCTTATTTTGGGCCAACCTAACACGTTTGATGTTATGCGAAAGATAAATAAGTGTTGTTGTCCTATGTAAGATATTTTATAGGTCCATCTCGACCTATCTTAAGGTGAATTGAATTTTGGATTAAGGCATGAGATGTGGATGAATTTTTTTAAGGATGATTGTAGTCTATTTTCCTTTTATTTAAGGTCCTTGGTTTTATTTAAATGACTCATTTAAATAATCTTTGGGTTTTAGATGAGAATCAATTTTGAGGATTATTATTATTTTTATGATAATAGCTTGGTAAATTTTTATTTGGGCATTAAATTCATCAACTCTCATGTTTCCATGCCCATTTTATAAAATTCACCTCAAAACCTTATTCCACGTGAAAAGCAAGTGAGAGAAAATGATGGATGTCTTTCAACTCCATGCTAGGAAGAATTTTGAATTGCATGAAAAGTAAAATGGTGATAACTCTAAGTCTAGGCACCAAACTGAAGGGGAAAAAGGAAACACTAAATAAGGCAACATGTAGAAGAGGAGTTTCTAGGGTTTTTATCATTGCTTGTTACAACTTTTGTGAGATTACTACAGACATGGAGTTGCAGATGAAACAAGACTACATTTTAAAGAGAATGTTGATGAAGGTTTTGAACTCTAGTCAACAATTCCAACAAAGAGCCAGTTTTCAAGACCCATGCCATATCAATGTTATCTTCTAGGTCAGTGCTCACATATAGAATCTTTCATAATGGGATAGATGCATGTAAAAAGGGGCTATTTGTTTTCACATATCATTTACTTAAACCACGCCAATACATGAAAGAAACAAAATGTTGTAAGGAGTTACAAATTATTGACACAATAGCAAACACTTCATTGGATTCTATTAGTCTTTGCTCAAAGTATTGTCTCCTCTATTTATTTTCTTAGAGTTTTTGAAGGAGAGGATAAATTTTATTCTTCTATATTCCAATTATCTCAGTTGTATTATTTGTCATATTAGCTCAGGTCTTTATTTGGCCAAAGGGTTGGTAAATGAAATAAACCATATCCATTTTCTTGTCACATCTAGGTCTTTCATCCATTTTAGTTTGTATCTTATACTTTTCTAATGTGAAAATGAAGGGGAAAACATCAAAAAACCAAGTAGTTACATGAATAGAGGTCAAAGTCTTGTTTGATGGGCATGCAAAGGATAGCCTCAATAGGGAGTGAAGAAAAGATGTAAAATGAAATGGGAAGTTATATTGTCATCATTTAAGTAAGACTTGTTGAGATTATTTGAAGAGAGTTTGAAAAGACAGTCAAGACAAAAGAAACTATGGCAGTGAGAACTATTTGAAGGTGCAGGGTTACTAAAAGGTTAGGCATGGTCTATAGCAAGCGTTTCACTAAAAAAAATCACCAAAGATCATTTGAGACAAGGGCAGAGTTAGTGGAAAACAAGTGACATTCATTTTCAAAGAGAACAAGTCAACAATGGAGTTATTAGTGTGCACAATATTGAACTCAATAGGGGGGTACATTAAAAGGAAGATACTATGTTTAATTACAATGGGGTTATGACAGCATGTGAATCTTAGCAATGACCTATAAAACATCAAGATGAAGATGAAAGATAGTGTTTTATTCCTATGATAGAGAACATTGTGGTCTAGAGTTGACAGTGGTTCATGATAATATAAAAAACTAAAAGATTTTATGATTATGAATTCATGATAGCCAAGGTTATGATAGTCTATGACATGGTGAATTGTGAGTTAAAATGAATGATAGCCTCAATTAAAAGACAATAATCCTGGGAGTCAATGATTAAAATGGACAATAGAGGATTTTTATTCAAAAATCATTAAAGATAGTTACCTCAAAGAAATATGCATATCAATCAAGACAATCACAACCAGTTACAAGTAATATGACAGTCAATAACATGGGGTATAATCATAATAATTCCATAGATTCAATGGGTTGTGAAGCATCATAAGAACCTACTACTATCATAGAGGGTAGTAATGAGACAATCATTAAATCACCATCCAAAGAATGAAAATAATGTTATTAAAGAAATTCATCATCATATGCAAAAGGATAGAGCTTTTTGTTTTAGCTATGAAATAAAGGAATTTGATGCAATAGTTCTATGGACTATGATTGAATCCTTTTATCAATGATTGATAACCATGTCAAAACCTTAAGTTATGGAAAGGACAAAGGGTTTAAGTCAAATCAATGTTTTGAAGAAGGTAGTCTTACCACTGTCATAAAATCAAACAACAGATTAGTAAAAGATGATAGTACATAGTCATCAATGTAAACCAAAGCTAAGGAATTTCAATAAAGACAAAGGATCATGGTTCCAAGAAGATAGTCTCAATTTTTCAAAGGCAAGGGCAGATTTCTGAGTTATGAATGTACAAGATCATAAGCATGACAAATACACTAAAGAAACCTAAGAAGAGACAATTATTTCAAATGGACAAAAGAGCTAAAGAGAGGTGGTAGTCATTTGTAGTAGGTGTGCTTATGATAGTGAGCAATGATAAGCTTCTTGGTTTAAAGCATAGTCACCCTAATAGACATGCCTCATGTACACTTATTGGGGAAGAATTAGAAATAGTCAAAGTGTATTGACTATGAGATGTAACAAGACATGAGATCCTCGGGTGTATAAGCTACAGAGGTTTCCAAACCTATGAGATGAAGACAATCATAAACCAAGGAGCTTTGCAAATGAGATAAAAGAATTTTCAAATCTAAGGAAGTAAGTTGGGATAGTTACAAGTAGGGTATGCAAAATGATAGAGGGTAAATATGATGATGAATTTATAATCCTCAAGAAAATCCATTAGATGAGAGTAGATGAAATCAAAATTTGACTATCCATATATCTACATTGAGTGCCCTGTATAATGTTTACAGTCATATGATTGTATTTTGATCCTTGGTTCTCTTTATGAGTAGGAAGTTTAGTAACTTTTTATGTTCTAAGACTTGAATAGTGGTTTATAGTCTGAAACAACAAGGAAATTAATGCAACTTCCCCATGTAGCTTGCAAAGTATAGAGGATAGTATCAGTATTTAAAGAGGAAGATAGTCTTATGATGAAAAAGGGAGAAGAGATAACTCATACTAAGAGAAAAGTCACCATCAAGTATAATGATGCATTTTCAAGGGTAGTGTTCCATAAAGTAGAAGTCATTTTTCATGACATGTCGAAGGACTGTCAATGCATGATGCAAAAGCTCAATTAAGGTAGACTTAGAGTATTAAGAGGACTATCATATGCATGGTACAAGCACAACAAGTGGCAGAAATTTCTAGAAAGAAATGGTAGTCATGATCATCAAGTATGTAAAAATGACTGTGGGAGAGTAAAAGAATAATGATGTATATTCACTGAGAATACAAAAGGTTGAAAACCTTGTAATGCACTATCTAGGAGGACAACAGATGTATTGGTAGTTTCATAGGGGTGGTGACTATACAAGTGAAAGATTGCAATGACAAAGAAGGGGCAGTAAGTAACCATGTACGGTGAAATGAGAAGACAACAAAAGGACAAAAAGTTAGGTGTTGTTAACACTCAATTATCATGCAGTAAGGGGTAGTTTTGGGCCTATTTAGAAGCCAACCTAAGTACAGTTGGCGTTAAGAGAAGTTTGATACCAAAATCATGCAAATTGGGGCAATTCAGGGCCCTTGAAAAGTGGTTTTTCACCTTATATGCCTGTAGACACATAAAAATGACCTAGACCCGCAAGCTCTATTTTACCACTTTTCATCCTAGCATAATTATGACATTTTAATTATGTTTCTAACTCACTTTCGACTATTAATTAAATAATTCATAATTATTTAATTAATTCATATCTGTTTATTCTTCATGATTATTAAATAAATAAATTTTAATTATTTATTTAATGCATCACTAATTGTCTAATGTCTCCCTATAATTAAATAAATCTATTAATTTATTTAATTATCTTTGTCCATTATATCTTCCTGATTATTAAATAAATAATTCTATCTATTTATGTAATTATGTCACTAATTAGGTCCTCTTCTTTTGAAAATTAAATAAAGTCTTATCTTCCACTATAATTAAATAATTATGTTTAATTATCTAATTATTCATTAGCCTCTTATCTCCTAAATTAAATAAATTTTATTTATTCAATAGTGGTCCACTCTCTTGAATTTTGAGTTAAATCATTATATTTAATTTAAAAAGTTCCCTTTGTCACATTCTTTTATAATTAAATAATATCTTTATTATTTAAATCCCACCTAAATTAAATAACTCTTTTTATTTAATTTCTTCTAAAATCTTATTTATTTAAAATAAGTCCCAACACCTAAATTAAATAATTTTATTATTTAATTTCTCCTCTTTTATTTTGCTCATTTTAAATAAATATTATTTTATTTAAAATAAGTCACACTTTATAAATTCCCTCTTTAGTAAATAATTAAATTTAAATTATTTACTGTCACATGACCCCACCCCTTTTGAATTAAATAATTTTTAATTCAAAATGTCAACATCCCCTCTTGAATCAAATAATTTTAAATTATTATTTGATTCTCCAGCAACTTCGATCTGTGTGCCCAAAATCTCTTGTCACATGTTTTGTCAACCCTTGATTTGATTTTCTAGAAATCAATCTTGACCTTTCATTTCAAATCTGACCTAATGTTTCCCTAACCCTAATTGTGGGTTGTTATATGGAATCTCGTCCATTGATTCTAGGGCACTTATTGACTTTCAATCTTGGCCATTCACACAAAATTGCATCTTCTATAAAAGAGCAATTTTGGTCACATCTTGCATCTCTTATCTCTTGCATTATTGACTTCTTGCATTTTTCATATTTTAGCATTGTTATTCTCATTTGTCATAGCATATTTTTAGATTTCATTTGACATAGTTTAGACATTTTAGATGCTTACTAGTTGCAGTAGGGCATAGTATTGCATATAGTCATTTAAAATCCTTCAACATTTGCTTAGGGCTTGTCATTGTCATTAGATTGCTCATCATAAATCTGAGGGCAACAATATATTTCAGCAAGTTGAGAAGGTATAATGGAGGTCAGACATGGAGGATGAAGATATCTGGTGAGATTGTTTCATTGTATTTCCTTTGCACTTCATTATCACTTTGGGTTTTCATGTTTTGCATCTGATATTGCTAAACCTAGAAAAGTACCCATTGTTACAACACCTAGCAAAGGAGACACATCATGCAAAGTATCTTAATAATCAATTACGGGCCGAAAAAGGGGGATTTTGGGGTAGTTCCAGTTCAGTTCAAGACCCCACATGGGTGCAGCACCAATTGAGGCAACATTTCAGCCTACAAACATCCATTTTAGAGTAGTTTTAAGCCCTCTTTTGTAGGATTTTCTCTTTTGCATGACCAAAAGAAGATTCATCATGAATGGTGGTGGATTTTTCAAGAAAAGAAGATTTGAATTTCACCATCGGTTGTCTCTTTCAGTTACAAGCAAGCTCCTTTTTTATGAGGCTTCTTCTTTTCTTCTCATAAGAGTTAGTTCTTTCTTGTTGCTTGCATACAAAGCAAAGCAAAAAGGCATTGTAACTTATATTTTTCAAGTATTTTCAATATTTAGAAGCATTTCTCAGTTGTAGCAGAAAAATTCTTTTCAAGTTCAATAAAAAGAAAAAGTTCTTTCTCAAACATCTTCAATCATAGCAAATGAATGATATGATGATTTTATTGTGTTTTCATTTATGAAACCTTTAAATCTATCTCATTTATGCATGTGAAATCACAATAATACATGTAAAATACAGCTTATGATTTGTGTTAAACATGTTCCAGTAGTTGGAGTTGTGAAACTAGTTTTCCTTCAAACCAAAACTAAACAAAAACCTTCTCATAAAACATTTATGTATTTTCATGATTAGTTTTGAGTTATGAGAAAATAAACCTTTTGTTTGAATCATATTGTGAGTTTAGAGCAATTTTTGTAGTTTAAAAATATGTGCATCACCTCCTAGCGGCAGTAGAATTTCATTTCCAATGCTTTCTATCCCTTTTCCAAATAAACCAACAAGTTTTAGGAGGTTTTTCAAGGGGAGCCAACTCATAATCTAGACGTTCGTCCTCATCTTAGGTGACCCACGGGCCTGAGGATTTCCCCATGTTGCATAGGATTGTCGAGCTTTATCGCTTAGCACTCAAGGGCACAATCCTTCATGACAATGACAACAAGTTCAATTTTTGTGTGTTGCTTCTAATTAGGCCAACCTAATTGAAGTTACACCTGATGTGGATATAAATGATGGATTGATTTCAATTTTTTAAAGAAGAAAGAGCATGGTGTGATTAATGTGAAAAAAGTGGCATACATGACGTGAATTTTATTAGAGTTGAGCGAATTGTATTGCAAAGTGTGCAAATGCAAAGTAGAGTAGAGTATTGATTCAGGTGAGAATGAAGATTATTTTTGTACTTCATTGGAATTGTAATCAAGCATATGGTAGATGTTATTACATCAGTTCAAATAGGCTATGTAGCCACCCCTCCTTTATTCCATCTTATTTTCTATGGATAGTGAGTCCACCTATAGTGATAATATGTAATATACTATATCTGGATATAATATATTATGAGCTAATCCTCACAGTGATTTTTCCCATTTTGGTTTTTCCATGTAAAAATCTTGGTGTTCTTGTGTCATATGATTTTTTGGATGTTTCATGCTTTCATTCATCATTGTAGTTAAAAACATTTTGTTAATTGCATGGATAATGTAAAAATGGTTTAATGTAATACTGATTCTTCCCCCCTCTTAGTATTTTGGGTGTTCAATGGATATAAATTCTTCTACATTATCACCTTGAAAATGTTCTTGATCTAGAACTATGAGATTTGAACATTTAGCCATACAAGGTGCGACCCTTACTTTTTCCATTTGATCATTTGCAAATTTCTTATTTGGATTCTCTTTGACTTAGTCTTGATCACACTAACTAGACATAAGTAGATCATATTCTAATTTGATAGCCTCCTATTTAGCTATTTCCAGATCACTTATTTTATCATATTTCAGGTGGAATAGGACTTTTGGATGTAATGTTGCAATAAAGATGGTTAGCAGATTCTATTGGCTGGGTTGAGCAGTGTGAGGGATATTCTTTAAAAACTTATCAAATCTATCCAAAAGTCCCTTATACATTCATGTTTTCTTTTATTATCCTAAAAAGATGGTATAAAAGAGTACCTTCATTAATAGATAGTTTAAACCTTGCTAGAAATTTAGTTCTCAAGTCATACCAATTAGTGATGCATCCATATTCCAAATGCTAGAACCAACATGTTTTTGTTTCTATAAGAGATTCTACAAAAAGTCAAAAATAAAAATCTTCATTTATAAACCCCAAGACTATGAATGCAACTGTGAAAGCTTGACTATGTTTGTCTAGATCTCATGTGTTATTTCCATCAAATTTAGGAAAATTCATTCTTGATCTTGAAGGTAGGACCATATATTGGGGTAAGGCTAGGGGTCCAAAGTGAGTTCCCAAGGTTGGGGTGTAATAATAGCCATGTTGCTAACTCAAAACTTTCAACAAAAGGAATCTCTTAGAGTCACCAATTCCCATTCAAAAGAAGTAACTTCTTTCTTTGTGTGACGTTCCCTTTATCTATAAGCTTCTTCATGAGTCAATTCCTTGGAGATGCATTTTGGTCTTGAGGATGGTTTTGGTTTTGTTCTTGATTGCGCTAAGGTTGAATATCTAGCTCAAGAATTTCCCTAGGGAACCTCTCTATACCTCTTTGACAAACAACCACTAACCATTATGCTCATTCTTCCTCTTCATTTAAAACAAATTTTACTCTCATATAATTTGTAGTGCCTCTTTTGTACCTCCAGGCTATGGTATTTAGTTGGGAGATAATGTCATCTTGTTGTACTTGCATCCAATCAATATTTGGCTACAATATGGGTAAAACATTCTCATGCGGTAGGAACATATTTACTCATAATAAGGAAACTATTTTGATTTTTCTTTCGATCCCTAGCAAAGTCACAAAAAATATGTTAAGGAATAGGTTTGTATTTATAAAATATGTTGATTACTAACTCCATATATCATTAAATAAAGACAAATTTCCTAATAGTTTGGAGAGATCTCAATTTCATTGGTGATCTTCCTGTAAATTTTGATGAGGTACAACTCCCTCAAAATGGTTAATTAACCTTTAGTGGGTATGTTTTTAACTAGAAAGCAAGAAAGGCAAACTAACACTACTTCATATTTATGATATTAGTGTGATAAAACTTAGAAAAAAAGCTATCAACCTCTTAACACTAAGATCAAGATCTCAATAGCAGATAGAAAATTCTTTCAATCAAAACTTCTTTTAATCCCAAAGAAAATGAACATAACACAAAGAAGCTTTAGATTCACAAAGGAAAAGACTTCAGATATTTATTCAAGTTCGCATACTTATTCTAAATATCCATATTATATTCAAAATTCAATACTCATAGGCATTGAGAAAATTCATAATCAAAAAAAGTCCAAAATGATCCTCCTTTATTTCCTATTACATCACAATGTATTTTAGAAAACCAAAGTTTGGACCCTCTAAAATTCCTCTAAATAGATATTTATAGATGTAAATTCTTAGATATTTTCAATTATTGTAACCACAATCTATTTTAGTGGGATTTTAGTAGATCGTCACTCAATTCTTACACGGCTAAGCCTTATGGGCATTTATGACCATTTTTAGTAATGTCATAATTGTGTAATACCCATCAAATTGATTTTGACAGGAAAGTGCATCACCGCTTCTTGTATGTATTCCTTGTGGCTTCCTATACATGTGAGAAACTTGTAAACTTCAAATTATGAATTTAATTACATATTCCTTCTGATCATGCTTATGTGGATAGGTTTAATTAAGCGATTTTATCCCCATACTAAGGCTTATTTGACTAGAAATCAAGCCAATTCCATCACATCATATGCTCTATTCATTTAATTCAAGGTAACTTGCAATGTCATTGCATCACTAGCTGCTACCGAATAGGCTCTTCCATAATTTACTTCATAGACTTGACAACTATATTTTTTATTTATAAACTAGATTAATTTCCTTCATTTTCACATCAATTTCATCATTCCAAGATGTCAAGCACTTCTAGTGATGCCACTTCGAAGAGTGGTTTTCTAGCAATTGAGAGTATAGAATGCAGTTCAATTAGGCAATCGGTAGTAGATCAACTCAAGGAGATGTTTCTCATCAAGAGTGATGTAGAAAGGGTCATCAAAAAAATCATAGGGGAGAAATTCCTCTCCCAAGTGCATGTTCATAAATCTGCACTTCTAGAGTGATTCCTATATAACATCACCCATACTTTTGGTAAATTGGAATGAGGTATTAGAGGTGTAGAGTGCTTGATAAGGCTGGTGTAGCTAGCCAAAGTGGAGGTGACTTTGGGGAACCTCAATGAATACCCACATGTAGGGTTGGTGGGAGACATCATATGTATTTCCATCACTCTCCAACATGAGCATGACAAACAATTTTTCGCCCTCCTTCACATTGGACTAGAAAGGAATGAAATGGGGGTGTCTGCCCATTTCATTAAGTTCAACAAGAACCTATTTTGGCTAACATAGATAGAGAGGTTGTAGGAGGTGATGGAGGGAATTCGCATTCTAATGATCATTCTTTATGTTTTAAAATATGTACTAAAAACTCCCCTTTTTTATGTAACTTGATATATATATAGAAAATTTTGTGTTTAATTTATCTATGCAATATGGTTAAAATAGAGAAATTGGTATTTCCTATTTTTCTTCAATTTATTTTATTTTTCTTGTGATGCATCTTTTCCATCTTTGTAGCTATAATGAATGTCGATGGCCTCTAATTCTATTTAATATTCATCCTATGGTGTAGCATACTTTTCTATTTCTATTTAATTTTTCATGTATGGATCTCTCTTCAACACTATTATTCTTTGCTAATAACACTTTGAAATATAGCAATCTAAGAATAATGTAAATGGAAAAATATCAGGTCCCAACAAGGTTTCAGAAACCTTGTCAGAATCTAACATAGTTGTGAAAAGATTTCTTATGTACTGCTTCATAATCTCTTTTGAGACATATTCTTGAGATACTTAAGCACTATATAAAATAGGCTATTCACAAAAACTCTTCATCGTTTGGAATAAAGTAGGTTTTCAAAACCCTATCAAGAACTGACAAAGGTTTCAAAACCTTGTAAAAGTTCTAAAGTAGCACTGGCCCCATTTATTCCTTAACTTTTTCTATGTTTCATCGATGCTCAATAAGGTTGTGAAAACCTTCTCGGGCTACAATACTACTCTCTATTGGAAGAATGGAAAAGATCAGTTTGTATGTTGTCATTGATGTCACCATGTTTTTTATGGTATCAGATTGGTCTGGTACCCTGAATCAGTGTGCAGAATAGGTTTACCTTCTCCGGTGTTTGGTCCAATATTTTGGTCCGCATATTTCCTCTAGTAATTGTCGATGTTTAGGTTTTTGAGAAATGTCTTATGATCACTAGAGGTGTGTATTTATGTATTTGTGTATGTTCATATGATTGGATGGTGAGTTGGCATCGGTTTTGGTGATTGCATTTTGTTATTGGGTTAACCATGGCCGACCTAATAATCAATTAATAATTTAACATGTATTATGGATATAGGTATGACCTATCTTTGGTCTCAACTGACATAATATTTCATGACACATGGTTGAATTAATTTTAGAGAATATTTGTATGAAGCCAACAGTTATCTTTTTGTAAATATGTATTGCATCCAATTAGGCCAATCTAATTGATGTGTGCAGATATATCAAATATATATACAAGATGGTTTGTAGATGAAGAAAGGGATGAGAGCAAGTGGTGAGTAAGTTGATATGTGAAGTGTGTGAGTATAAGGATGAAGATTAGTTTGTTGTCATGCGAACGAATACTCTGACCACCAAAGGAACTGAAACTGCACTTGTGGTGTAATTCCATCAATTTATATTCTGGTTGTAATCCACTTTGTTTCTATATTTTTTGTAGGCAGTGAGCCTCCATTTTTGCATAGTGATTCATTGTAAGTAGTGAGATTTTGTATCTAGTAGTGGGCCTCTTTTATAACCGGTATTGAAACAACTATATATCTATAGTGAGCTAACCCTCACCGTGGTTTTTCCCTCATTGGGTTTTCCACGTAAAATTTTGGTGTTCTTATGTTGTGTGATTTCATGCTTAGTTCATGCACTTCTTTATTTTATGCATTAAAGTTTAAGATGAAGTTTGTTCAATAAATTTAAGAAGATACTGATTCACCCCTCCTCTCAGTATCTTGAATAGTCAACACTCTCAAAACTTGATTGAAATGTTGGATTTGAAGCTTTCCTTTGAAACATCAGACCAAAGATTGGTTGTGACAACCTCTTCAGGACGTGACAAGGTTTTAAAAACTATAGGAAGGACCGAAAATTTTATAACTTAGAAAAAAAATTCCAGATGAAATGTAGTTTTTAGGGGATGACAAAAAATGTGGTAACAAATATGAGATGTGCAATAGCCATGTGTGTCAGCTCCCAATACCTTTGTGTTAGGTAGAAAAAAAATGCAACATATTCCAAGAGATGAATAGGACCTATTTTACATTAGCATACACTTCCACATTGGTGCACACTTCCAAACACTTGGCACAATCATTTCATCATCCCAAGTTGGCCCAAAAAACATATACCCTTTTTTATATTAGCTCCAGACCAAAAGTAGTATCAAAGAAACAAAAATAATATCATGCAAATCATCTCATGGTTATTATATGGCTTGTCATAGATTCCTCTACACTCCTTTTATCGTTTCAAATCATTTCATGTTGGCGCAAACACTTAACATCCAAATTATCAATTCTAGACCAATTGTGGTATAGGAGAAGGGCAACTATCAACTTGTGGTTCTTACAAAGAACACTGTGAGCCCAAAACATGCTTCTCATAACCTTTTTACTTAGTTTATGTTGGAAATATGGTTTTTATTAATTTAAACTCAATATTGGTTGCCATTGATGTCAAGTGTGTGCATGCTAAAGTTTGTATAATACTTTGGATTTAGTCGATGCGTAAAGATATATGTTAATACAAGTCAACAATGCAATATGAGGAAGAATGGTGACTGGTCTGATGTCTATGTGTGATTTGGAGGTGGGTACACTTGTTCCAATATGTTTCCTACATGTCTACTTTGATACCATCATATTTAATGTATGACACATGGAGATAAGGTTCAAATGTTTTGCTAAGACATTCATAATGTATACTCTAAGACAAAGTCATGTTATTTCTGGTTTGTATCCCTTTGCAGTGTAAGATTTTTGTTTTTGGTTCAAAATATATGTTGGTTAATATGTGAAGGTTTTATATCCAATAATTCAAGTCATTACACCTTGTACAGTAAAATTTCTATCTGACACAATTTTGGTCTATGCTCTAGCATAGTAAAGTGTTGATGAAGGCTTCATGGAATGATTCACATTCCTTTGGAGTGATAGATATGGTTGTGCAGAATTGTGGATATGTTCAAAGAGGTGAATGGGTTCATACTTATAAGTCTTAAATGTTTTGGTGTATATCTATGCAATATCCTATGCTTTGAAGTGTCATAGTTTGTTGGGATGCTCTATTTTCATCAGTTCAAAGTGTTTCTCTTCTTGCACCAGTAATTAATGATCATATACCTTAGAATATGGTTTAAGAAGTATCATGCATAAACTACAATTCCCTCATTTTGGCCTACATGATGCTTTTGGTCTCTCCTCAATGGTTAAAATTTGAACGAATGGAAATTTTGGCGGTGTTATCATTGGTTGAGCCGACAATCTTGTTTCTTTCATCTATAGTTAGTCTTGATTTATTTTATTTTATTTGTGAGATATGTTGAGATGATTTTTGGTCCTATTATGTTGTGTTTTTATATAAAAATCTTTGGATCCAACCTATGTTGTATCATATGTTTCATCTAAGGTCATCTTGGAGCTAACCAAATTGGAGTTTTGAGTTATTGTGAAGGTTAATTATAGAAGAAGAAATTCATCTATGAAGGTACTAGAGTACATAGAATTGAGATTGAGTAGTATGTTAAATATAAAGTGTGTGAATTTAGTATAATGGTGTAACTGCATAAAAAAGGAACTATGACATCAACATATGTTGGATGCTTCTCTATAGCAATTCATGTTCATGTTTTTCATTATCATTTTTCATGTATCTTGTGTTGGAAAATGTGCCTCAACTTGTTGGCTTGGAATTTCCCTTAAATCTTGGAATTTTTACCTTTATTGGCCTGAATGTCGCTAGATCGCGGAAAACTAGAACTTCCTAACCTAAGTCACAAGGTTCTAAAGTTTCATATCCTCCTGATTTAGCGACATTGAGGTTCTCTTTGTTGTCGCATGATCGGTGAAAGTTATAACTTTGGAACCTCACGTTGCGGGTTGTGAAGTTTTGGAAATCTCCAACATACCAACCGCAAAGACAAGTGGATCACAAGATCATGAAAAGTTAGAACTTTGGAACCTCTAGTCGGGAGTTGTGAAGTTCTAGAAACCTCTGACTTACCTTTAGATGTGGTTATTGTCCAACGGTGATGACATCGATTTAATGTTGGTAGTGTATTGTGCTCTCCCCACTAGCCCCGCAATGCTTTGGTGGGACCCAGTTGATACCTTGTGGAGTGTGCGGACATTGGCTTGTCACTGGTGACTTGGATGTTACAGTGGTAGTGGGGACCACAATGATGTGATGTTCTATATATCAATCTATGGTTGTGATCAAACCAATCCAACAATTCCAGCTAACCCCCCGCCCCTTGAGGTGGGTCATGATAGACTCTTGCGGGGTGTGCAGGATTGGCTAAGTGGTGTACGTTTGCTGACTGGGTGAATTGGCATTGTTTGACTTGATAACTCATGAATAACATTGAAGTGGGACCCAATTGGTGCTGAGATAGAAAGTGATGGTTGTTTGGTGACTGTTGATGTTTGGTTTAGTAGGTTGAAATAAACATCGAAGCTAATGCAATTTTTTGATAGTTACGTGTTTGTGATGGTTTGTGTATATTTGAAATGGTTGGATTTTTGGAACCAAAGCGGCCATCGATTGATGTCGAATATATATATTAACACTCTACAATGAGTTGGGGTTCGATCTATTGGGTTGGATTGATTCGGTGATGTTTTGCATTGTATGTTATATGAGCATTGTAGCAATGTGAGAGAACAATTATAATTGGAATCTATGTATGAGGTTGATTAGGGGATTGTAATGTTGTTGTGAATTAACACCTAGAGTGTATTCTGTAACTCGGTATGTAAACATTATTTATTGTAATACAAAGTGACTTTTCTTAGTGTGTGGGTTTTTCTCCCATAAGGGTTTTCCCACGTAAAATTGGTGTTCAATTATGTGTGTGTTATCTAATTGGTTTACTCTGTTGTTCTATTAAATGTGTGTCTTAATGATTGTAATTCAAATTAACTTAAATTTTTTTCACTTCTCTCTTGTGGATTTTATATTTGGAAGGTGTTTCCACAGTAAGCTTTCCTTACAAGTGGTATCAGAGCCTGGCCAGTTGTGTTATCCTTGTGGGTAGGGCTGGTTTTTTATGCTAATTTTGTTTAGTGGGAGTCTTGCAGAGAAAACTAATTTTCTTGATTATAGATTGAGATGACAAGCACAACAAGAAGAGTAGAAATTGAAAAGTTCAATGGCGGTAATTTTGAGTTGTGGAAACTCAAAATGAAAGACCTGTTGGTGGATAGAGATCTATGGATTATTGTGTCTGGAACTAAACCCTCAAGTATCAAGCAAGAATATTGGGACCTCATAGATAGAAAATCCAAAGGATTGATAAGACTTTGTTTGGAAGATTATTTTCTCTTAAATGCCCATGACGAAAAGACTGCATCTTCATTATGGAAGAAAATTGGTGATATTTATTAAGGGAAGTCTCTAGTGAATAATTTATTCATGAGGAAGAATTTATACTCCATAAATATGGAGGAAGTTGCATATGTAGCAAACCATTTGAATTATTTTAATATGATTGTTGCTCAATTGGCATTTGTAGGTGTAAATACTGATGATGAGGATCCATGTATGCTTTTACTGTGTTCCTTGCTTGACATGTGGGACCATCTGGTGATGGCTATTGGAAGTACAACAACCACATTTAAAATGGAAGAGTCAGAATCCAATTTCTTGATGGAAGAATCAAAAGAATTGATGACATAATGCACATACCAGATCTAGCTCAAAATTTTCTTTTTGTTAGCAATTTGAATGATGTTGGCATGAAAGTTACATTCTCAAGTGGTGGTTGCAAAATGACCAGAGGCTCAATGGTGTTGGCCAAGGGTACACGTAGACAATCTGTACAAGATGGATGCATGTGCTATTCAATATAATAGCATCTTTGTAAAGTCAGATAAAGTTGATCGTATAGGGAAGGATAAAAATGTTCCCCTGGGTGCAAACTCTTTGGAGGTGAAAATCTCAGCAGAGAAAACCATCCTATGGAATCATAGACTTGGTCACATAGGAGAAAAGGGCTTGAAAGCTTTGAAAATAAAAACCTGGTAGAAGGGCTTGTTGATTTTAACTTGAGCTCAATTTTTATGAACATTGCATTTATGGAAAGCAACACTGTGTTTCATTTTATTTGATTCCTCATAAGTCTTCTGGTATAATATATTATGTTCACTCTAATGTATTTGGTCTAGTGAATGTTCCTTTGTTATCAAATTCTAAATATTATGTTCATTTTATTGAAGATTATTCAAGAAGGGAATTTATGTATATTCTTAAAAGTAAATCAGAGGTGTTCAGTCGATTTAAAGAGTTTAAAAACTTGGTAGAAAATTAGAATAGAAGTAAAATTAAATGCTTGAGGATGGATAATGGCAGTGAGTTATGTTCTACAAATTTTGAGAGGTATTGCAAAGACCATGGGATTCAAAGGTATAAAACTACACCTCACACTCTACAACAGAATGGAGTTGTTGAAAGGTTAAATAGGACATTGATGGAAAGGGCAAGAAGTATGTTGAGCAGTGTTGGTCTGGAGCTAATGTTTTGGGCTAAGGTTGTGGCTACATCATGTTACTTGATTAATCATTCACCTAGTTCAACTCTTGTTGACAAAACACCTATGGAAGTGTGGTCTTGTAAGAAGCCCTCTCTAAGACATATTCATTTCTTTGGCTGTGGGGTATATGCATACGTGTCGAATGAGAAAAGATCTAAGTTGGAGAAAAGAGGTGTTAAATGTGTCTTAATTCTCTATGGTATTGGCATGAAAGGATACAAGCTTGGAATCTTGTTACTGAGAAGGTTTTGTACAAAAAAAGTGTAATATTTTGGAAGCTAAAACCCTCTATAGTAGATCTACAGTCGGAGATGAAAGATGATAAGAACAAAGAAGTAGTTAAAATTCCTCTAACTCCAAATATAAAGGAACTACAAATTCAAAGTGTACCTAAAGTTGAGGAGAGCTCTAGCAGCTCTAAGAGTTCTAAACAGGAAGAAGAACCACAACCTCAACCTCAACCTATGAGGAGGTCTACATGGGAGAAGCGACAACCTGATAGGTATGGATTTTCCATGTTGGATTCAACTTGTACATATGCTTTGATTACTAGCACCAATGAGCGTGGGACTGGAAGGGAGGTTATTAATATATCTAATTCATATTCTTGGTTGGAAGCCATGAATGAGGAAATGACATCATTGAAAAAGAATGAAACCTAGGATTTGGTACCTTTTCCTGAAGGTCAGAAGCTTGTTGGCTACAAATGGGTATTTAAGAAGAAAATTGATCTGGATGGCAGTGTGGAAAAGTATACAGCTAGGTTGTTCATGAAAGGTTATTCCCAGGTGGAGGGAATTGATTATGGAGAAATAATTTCTCATGTAGCTAAGCTATCATCTATCAGATTTCTATTATCACTTGTAGTTAAATATGACTTAGAGTTTGAGCAGATGGATGTGAAGACACTGTTTCTTCATGGAGATCTAGAAGAAGAAATTTGTATGTCCCAGCCTAAGCAATTCGTTAGAGAGTCTAGTTTGCAAGTTAAATAAATCTATGTATGGTTTAAAATAATCACCTAGAATGTGGTACCAAAATTTTGACACTTTTATGTTGTCATTGAGTTTTGTAAGATTAAAATCAGATCATTATGTGTACTACAAAACTGAAAATGATCATTTACTCATTATTTCCCTATATGTGGATGATATGTTATTCTTTGGGAATAGTAAGGGTATGATTTCTAACCTAAAATCTCAGTTGTTAGCATAGTTTGAAATGAAAAATTTAGGTGCAGCAAGGTATATTCTGGGGATGGAAATCAGAAGGGATAGGGTAAGTAGAAATATTTTGCTTAGCCAGAGCAAGTATATTAATTCTATCCTTGAGAGATTTAGTATGACAGATTACAAGCAGTTAGTTGTTCCAATGTTGCAAGGAATGAAGCTATCTGTTGAAGATTATCCAAAGTCTCCTACTGAGATGGAAGACATGACCAAGGCACCTTATGCAAGTTCAGTTGGTAGTTTAATGTATGCAATGGTCTATACCAAGCTAGGCATTGCCCAAGAAGTGGGATTACTTAGTTGATTTATGGCTAATCCAGGAAGGCCATATTGGGATGTTGTGAAAAGAGTTTTCAGATATTTGAAGGGTACTTCGGAGTATGGTTTATGTTATCATGGACACTCATTTTGATCACAAAGATCTCTTAGTGTTCATGGGTATGTGGATTCTAATTGGAAGTGGACATTGAAAGCAGAAGATCCACCAGTCCATACATCTTCATGTTATTCAGTGGTGTAGTTAGTTGGATGAGCAAGCGGTAGGCTATAGTCACTTTATCTACTACTGAGGCAGAGTATATGGTAGAAACATATGCTTATAATGAAGCCATTTGGCTTACGATTTTGTGTTCTGATGTTGGAAAGTAGGGAAGATTGCTATTTTTTGTGACAGTTAGAGTGCTATTTGTTTGGTGAAAAATATAATTTTCCATACCAGGACAAAGCATATTGATGTTCAGTATCATTTCATTTGTGATATGGTGGAGGATGAAAAGGTTAATCTTGAAAAGGTGGATACTTTAGAGAATGTCACTGATGCATTAAAAAATCCTGTGAGCACAGACAAGTATAGGTGGTGTGCAATTTCGATGAGCCTTGGGGCCTATGACTTTCAATAACTTTGAGTTTGGAAGAAGCCAGTAAGTCTTCATCAAGTGGGAGCATGTTGGAAAATGTGCCTCAACTTGTTGGATTGGAATTTCCTTTAAAGCTTGGCATTTTTCCCTTTATTGGCCTAAATGTCGCTAGATCACAGAAAACCAAAACTTCCTAACCTAAGTCGCAGGTTCTAAAGTTTCACAACCTCCTGACTTAGTGACATTGAGGTTCTATTTTTGTCCCGTGATCGCTGAAAGTTAGAACTTTGGAACCTCATGTCGCAGGTTGTGAAGTTTTGGAAATCTCTGACATACTCAGCACAAAGACAAGCAGATCACAAGATCATGAAAATTTAGAACTTTGGAACCTCATGTCAAGAGTTGTGAATTTTTTGGGAAACCTTCGACATAATGATAGGTGTGGTGATTGGCCAGCAGTGATTACATGGATGTCATGTTGGTAGTGTACTCTTTTCTCCCTGCTAGCTGCACAATGCTTTGGTGGGACCTGATTGATACCTTGCAAGGTGTGCAAGCATTGGCTTGTTAGTGGTGACTTGGATGTTATGGTCGTAGTAGGAACCACAGCGATGTGATGTTGTATATATCGATCAATGGTTGTGATCAAAGCAATTCAACAGTGCCCACTAGCCTTGTGCCCCTTGTGGTTGGTCCCGACAGACTCCTACAAGGTTTACAAGATTGGCTAAGTGGTGCACATTTGTTGACTGGGTGACTCGATGTTGGTTTACCTGGTAACTCATGAATAACATCGAAGTGGTACTTGATTGGTGCTAATATGGAAAGCGATGGTTGGTTGTTGACTGTTGACGTATGGTTTAGCAAGTTGAAATGGACATTAAAGTTGATGCAGTTTTTTCACAATTACGTGTTTGTGACGGTTTGTGTATAATTGAAATGGTTGGTTTTCAAGAATTAAAACGACCATGGCTAGATGTTGAATATATATTGTAACACTCTATAATGAGTTGGGGTTTGATTGATTTAGTTGGATTGATTCAGTGATTTTATATATTGTAAGGAGGAAAATCATGTCAAAGGGCTATGATTTGCAAACCATTTAGCCCCCTGAAAAGGACAAGATGTTGAATATTTCAACATAGGAGAAGAATTAGAACAATTCCTCTAGCATGCAAATTTTTTGAACAACATTAAATCATTGGGAGTTGTCTCTCAATCGTTGTTTTCTTAAAATCCATCATTTGTTGAGGGGGAGCTTTACAACTCTCTAAGAAGCTTCTTGTTGCTTCACATGGTTTTGTTGCTTCATGCTATATCTACAGTTGTTTCTTTGTCCTTGTGAAAAAAAGGGGGAGAAGAGCTTGTTGAGTATTGGGTTCAGATTTGGTTTTGTTTCAAATGGCTCATTTGGTTTTGTTTCAGGTGGCTCAATTTTTTCCATCAAGGAAAAAGGGGGATTTTGTTGCACTTCTCTTTTGGTATTTTTCCTTGATGTCAAAATTGTGTTTCAGATTGGCATCTTGGTTATTGATTATCAATTGCATTGTGTGTACATTCAGACATAATCAGTTTTAGCATACTTGGTTTTGGCTGACACACTTGATTTTGGCATTCAATTTTATTGTGATTGGTTTATATCCAATTTTGTTGGTACTCATCTTCTGGCTCCATATGCAGATTAAAAATCTTCTTCTTCACAAGGTTATGTTTTTTGGTGTTTCTGATGTTTAGTTCAGAGTGAAGGTTCTTCATTCCTAATGCGAAGGTATATCTTGTTTTTCAGTTTATGTTGTGACACTATAGTTGCATATACTCATTCACATGATATTCAACTTGCTTGCTTTATTCACAAATACAGTCATAGTCATATGATAGCACTATCAAGTTTCATTTCTATGGTCACTTTACATGAGTTATTTCACTTCACTAATACATAGTAAGGTTTGTGTTCTTCAGTTAACTATTGTATATAGCTCAATAAGGTATTTCATTACTTGAAGTTCATTTTTTACTCAAAATAATGGATAGGGCAATAAGCAATGGTATTATATGGGCTTATCTTATCACTTCATACATAGTGTATTTCGACATACACTTGGGCCTTCATATTTTGCATGGGTTCAATATTATTTCGGGTTTCAATGTACACATATTTCATTTTTTTTATTTTGGTAAATGATAGCTCACCTAGATGTGAGTTGGCAGCGACAGTATTATTGTTTCAATGAGCATGTTGATTACAATGCGTGTGGCTTATTATTTGGCACTTCATTATAGCATTGTGATATTGATGGAACTCAAAATGATTGTTATTTTGTTTTTTATTCCAAATGGTTATGTTTTTTGACTAAGGGGCTCGATGGTGAAGGAAATAGGGAAAAGTGAGTATTTTGTTTTCCATTTCACTTTGCAAGTAGCCAAACCCTAGCCGCCTTAGCAAATATATTTGCGGATACTATGTTGAGTCTTGGCTTGAGCTAGAAGTATGTTGAATTGAAGAATAAGTTGGCGGTTTCTATGATGGATTATTTTCGAGCTGAAAGTTGGAAGGTTTTTAGTGAGACCGTTATGAAGTTCTTACTCAATTTTTTGGTAACATTTTGCCCGCCATGACAGGTATTTGGTTTTCATATTTTTGGAACATACTCATGCTGGTTGAAATCTTAACTATTTTGTTGATTAAGATTTCATTGGAATTCAACTTCAGTTTGTGTAAACTTGAGTTTATAATCAAGGGTTTTATCTATTTCAGTGGTATTCATCGAAATTTCTTTGCTCATTATTTAAACCCATTATCGATATCATGGTTTACAAATTTGTAAAAACCTTGGTTATTGTGGATACAATTTTTTGACAAGAATAACCTTTTTGCACTCTTTGTATAAATGTATGGTAGTAATCCATTATGGTGTTGAGAATTTGAGAAAGAAAAAGAGTGAATACTTATTTTAAGATAGAAAGAAAAAGAGGGCTACATTGTATATTGTCTCTGGTTTCTAAAACAGAGAATCATATTCAGATTTGTGTGAGAGAGATTGTTTTTTTGTACTATTCTACTCAATACATTATATAATTGGACTTATTGAAACATTTTTTTTGTTTTGTAGAGATTTTATGATTGCAAACATAGTGCAATTGTAAGGTCCTTACTTTGCAAAAAAAATTTAGTAAGAAACATTGAAAAGGAGTTGGTGCTCTTATTGAAGTGGGTGCTTCATAATTTTAGTGATTGAGTTGGTGCTCTGAAAATATTGTAATCAGATTTTGGAATAAAGCCTGTAAGGCATTTTGGAGTGGTTTTTCTACCCCAAGAGGGTTTTCCTTTTGGCAATTTTTGTGTCACTCTTTTGTGTGATTTGTTTCTATCTTGCATAATATTTCCTTTTGTCATTTATGCTGAGTTAGTTCCTTAAAATGTTCTAATACTTTTTCATTGTTCAAATTTCATCTAAATTCTCTTGGTTCAGTTGTTAATGTGCAAGTTTGAATGTTAATTTATGTCATCAAAAAGTCTGGTTTCCTTGCAAAAGAAACCATTATGTTCACTCAACATTATATGAACAATATACATCTTGCTTTAACAGGAGTTGTTAGGAATTCATTTTGTAGTTGATTGTGTAATTTGTCTTATCGTTCAAAGTTCAGCCTTTATATTGCATATATAAGATTACATTCTGTTCTAGATCAAAAAGAGGTCAAATCTACATTTCATGTCATATAAGGTTTTTAAATTATATTACTTTGATTCACCTCCCCCCCCCCCTCTCATATTAGTTCCACTTCCAACAAGTGGTATCAGAGTGTAGGGTCCTCTATCAAGTCTAACCAACCTAGGATTGATTCTGGTCTTGGAGTCTGTTTAAAATGTCTCAAGCTCATGAAGGCACATCTATGACTAGAGCTCCATTATTTGATGGAACAGATTATGTATTTTGGAAGATTGAAATGGAAACATATTTGACTTCTATTGATCTTGATTTTTGGAGTATAGTGTTAACTGGGTACACTATACCAACTGCATTTCCCACATCTACTGATGAAAAGAAAAAATATTAAACCAATGCTAGAGAAAAACATACTCTCTTGTGTGCATTGACTAAAGATGTCTTTATCAAAGTCATGCATTGCACTTCTACTAGGTATATTTTGATTAAACTTGAAACCATTTATCAAGGAAATCAAAAATTTAAATAGTCAAAATTCCTTACTCTAAAACATCAGTTTGAGGAAATAAAAATGAAGGATGATGAAAAGGTAGCTGATTATTTCTTGAGAGTTGATGAATTTGTCAATGCTATGAAAGGGTTAAGAGAAGAAGTAGAGGAATTTTATGTTGTAACTAAATTCGTCAGAACTTTACCAAATAAATTTGAAGCTAAGGTTTCTACTCTTGAAGAAAAGAAACACTTTGACCAGCTTACCTTAGACAGTTTACAAGGCACTCTGACTGCCTATGAAATGAGAATCAATAAAAATAATTCCTTTGGAAAAGAAACTGCCTTTAAGGCAAAAAAGAAAGATTTATCTGATGACAACGATTTTGATTTATCAGATTCTAAAGAAGCTCTTCTTGTCAAGAAACTCAAAAATAAGTATAAAGGTAAGATTCCCTTTAAATGTTTTACTTGTGGCAAGCCTAGACATTTTCTTGATGAATGTCCTTATGGTGATCGGTCTTATGAGGATGAAAAACCAGAAAAACAACATAGGAAAAAGACTTATTATCCTAAAAAGAAGTTTAACTTCAAACTGAAAAAGAGTCTCTTTTCAAAAGAATACTTGAATATTGAGTCAGATGACTCACTGGATGATGAAGAAAACTTTATTTATGGCTGAAGTAGAAACTCAAAAAACTTCAAATAAAGAACTAGAAAAATAGTCTGAGATAGAAAACTGTGAAATTGAATTGTTGTGTGCATTTCAAGAAATAAAAAGACTTAAGAAACATATTGCCTCTCAAGAGCACAGTCCAGACAGTTTGGTCACTGGCTTACAAATTGAACTTGATGATTCTAAAAGAATGGTGGATACTCTCCAATCTATTCTTATTGATAAAGATAAATAGATTCAAAACCTTGAACAATAGGTTGTCAATCTTAAAAAACAAGTTGAAGGTTATGAAAGTACTATTCACTTGAATGAAATACTTGGGAAACAAAAACAACATAAAGATATGAATGGTATTGGATTTAACACTGGTGAGTGTTCAAAATCTTTAAATCAGAACGTTAAGGCAGGTGATAAGAAGTAGCCATTTGAGCATAAATGAACCAATTTCAAGTTTAATGCTTTATTTCATGGTTATTGCTTCTTTTGTAATAAATTCGGACACAAAGTGAGTAATTGCAGGATAATGATGTCTAGAACACCAAGTTTTGGTCACAAAAATTTCTTTGTCTTTCCTAATTCTATTAGGTGTTTCACATGCAATACTATTGGTCACACATCCAAACAATGCAAACAAGGTAAACATATCACTGAAAAATTTTGGAAACCCAAGTTTGTTCAAACTGCTCTTCTTTCTGAAAAGAAGGCATTGTGGGTTTTGGATAGTGGTTGTTCCAATCACATGACAGGAGATAAGGGCAGGTTTATCAAACTTGAAGATTATTCAGGAGGTTTTGTAAATTTTGGTGACAATATAGGTATTGAGATTAAAGGTAAAGGCTCTCTGCTTCTAAATGATGACACACCTATTTATGATGTGTATTATGTAGAAGTCCCTAAAAAAAATATTTTAAGTTTTCTTCAGATTTGTGACAATGGTTACAATGCTATATTCAACTCACAAGGTTGTGCTATAAAGAAAAAATATGGTAAAACAATTGCAACTGGATTAAGAACACAAGGAAATGTTTACAATCTTCTTGACTCTTCCAATCATGAATGCAATGAAGGCATATGTCTTATGGGTCAAGTTGAAGAAAATTGGTTATGGCATAAATGATTAGGGCATGTTAATTTTGATAATCTGGTTAGGATAAAAAAAAACCAGAATGTGAGAGGTTTACCTGTTCTAAGCAAACAAGAAAATGTTGTTTGTAAAGAATGTCTAAGAGGTAAACAAACAAAGGTTAGTTTTAAATCAAAGGAACATTCTTCAACTAAACCTTTGTAGCTTGTACCACTGATTTGTGTGGTCCTATTAGGACAAGTTCTATAAATGGTGAGTAGTATTTCATGTTATTTGTAGATGACTACACAAGAATGGTTTGGGTAACCTTTCTCAAACATAAGTCAGAAGCTTTTGATAGATTTAAAATCTTTCATAAAACGGTTGAGAAAGAAGTTGATATGAAGCTTAAATGTTTGAGGTCAGACAAGAGAGGTGATTTTACCTCTCAAGAATTATTGATTATTGTGAGAAACATGGCATAAAAATTCAATATGTTGCTGCAAGAACACCTCAATAGAATGGGGTTGTTGAGAGAAAAAATAAAACAGTGAAAGAGATGGCAAGGACAATGTTAGATGAAGCAAAACTTCCAGACAAGTACTGGAAAGAAGTTGTTCATACAACTGTTTATATCTTCAATAGAGTACAAATTAGAGTGAAATCCAATTTCACTCCATATGAACTTTGGCATGGTAAATCTACCTCAATTAAATACTGCAAAATCTTTAATTGTAAATATTTTATCAAAAGAGATGATGAAAATTTAGGCAGCTTTCAATCTAAATCTGATGAAGGTATCTTTTTAGGATACTCTACTCATAGAAAATCCTATAGGTGTTTCAATAAGAGGTTGAATAAGATTGTTGAATCTGTTAATGTCAAAATTGATGAAAAATAGCTTCTAGATGATGATCATGTGCAGGATGCTGAAGAGGAACCTATGATAGGTCTTGACATTTCTCCCAAATCTGATGAAGCTGATAATATACAATAGGAGGATGCCTCAAGCTCTAAGATAGTAGCACCTCCAAAGATACCCTCCAGGATTTTTATCAAGAATCGTCCTCAAGATCTAATCATTGGGGATAGAGATGTTGGGATCTTAACAAGAAGAAGAGAAAAAGTTGATGAGAAAACACAAATTGTTGAACATTTTTGTTTGCTAACTGATTTTGAGCCTAAAGTTGTTTCTGATGCTCTAAATGATGATTTTTGGTTGAAAACTATGTAGGAAGAGATCAACCAGATTGAAAATAATAAGACTTGGGAACTAGTCCCAAGACCTGATGATAAAAAGTTATTGTTGGAAAATGGGTTTCTAGAAACAAATTGGATGAATGTGGCAAAGTAGTGAGAAACAAAGCACGTTTTGTGTGCAAAGGGTATGCACAATAGGAAGGTATATACTTTGATGAAACTTATGCACCTGTTGCTTGTATTGAATCAATTAGAATTTTTTTACAATACTCTTGTTTCAAGAATTTAAGGTTTACCAAATAGATGTCAAAACTACATTCTTGAATGGTTATCTTGATGAAGAGGTATATATGGAAAAGCCTAAAGGTTTTGTTGCAAAAGAAAAATTTGATCATGTATATAGGTTGAAAAAGGCCTTGTATGGTCTTAAACAAGCTCCTAGAGCTTTCTATTCGAGATTGGATGCACACTTAACAACAAATGGATTCAAAAGAGGTGGTCTTGAGAACAATCTCTATGTTAGAGTTGAAGGTGATGATGTTCTAGTTGTTGAGGTTTATGTAGATGACATAATCTTTGGCTGAAATAATGATGCTTTGTCTAAAATGTTTTCAAAGATTATGGAATCTGAATTTGAAATGTCAATGTAGGTGAATCAACATTCTTTCTTAGCCTCCAAGTTTTACAGCTTGAACAAGGAATGTTTTTGTCACAAACAAAATATGCCAAAGAGATGTTGAAAAAATTTCAAATGGATGAATTTCATCCCATGAGCACACCTATGGTAACTAGTTGTAAGTTGTCTAAGACTGATGATTCTCCTGATGTTGATCAAATTGAGTATAAATCAATGATTAGTAGCTTGTTATACTTGACTACCTCCAGACCTAATTTAATGCAAGTTGTGTGTATGGTGTATAGATTTCAATCTGCACCAAAACAGTCCCATCTTACTATTGTAAGAATAATATTCAAGTATATCCAGGGTACTCTTGATTCTGATTCATGGTATCCTAGAAACAATGATTTTTCTTTGATAGCTTTCACTGATGCTGATTGTTCTGGTTGTTTAGATGATAGAAAAAGTACCAGTGGTGCAGCATTTTATCTTGGTGATTGTCTTGTTGCTTGGCATAGCAAAAAGAAAGATTATGTTTCATTATCAATAGCTGAAGCTGAATATATATTGCAGCTACATCTTGTTGTACTTAGCTTCTTTGGATGGCTCATAAATTATCAGAAATGGGTATTGATATTGCTAAACCTGTCTCTATTTTTTTGTGATAACAAAAGTGCAATTAATTTGTCTAAAAATCCTGTTATGAACTCAAGGACTAAACATATTGCAATTAAGTTTTATTTTCTGAGGGAAAAAGTTTTTCCTAATGAGGTAACAATGCAGTATGTCTTCACACAAGCACAAGTGGTAGATATTTTTATAAATCCTTTGGCTAAAGAAGTCTTTGAAGGGATTTGTTCTCAGTTGGGAGTTCTCTCAATCGTTGCTTTATTAAAATACATCATTTGTTGAGGGGTGATTTACAACTCTCTAAGCAGCTTCTTGTTGCTTCACATGGTTTTATTGATTCATGCTATATCTGTAGCTATTTCTTTATCCTTGTGACAAAAAGGGGGAGAAGAGCTTGTTGAGTATTGGGTTTAGATTTGGTTTTGTTTTAGATGGCTCATTTGGTTTTGTTTCAGGTGGCTCAGTTTTTTCCATCAAGGACAAAGGGGGAGTTTGTTGCACTTCTCTTTTGGTATTTATCCTTGATGTCAAAATTGTGTTTCAGATTGGCATCTTGGTGATTGATTATCAATTGCATTGTGTGTACATTCAGACATATTCAGTTTTGGCATACTTGGTTTTGGCTGGCATACTTGATTTTGGCATTCAAATTTATGGTGATTGTTTTATATCTAGTTTTTTTGGTACTCATCTTGTGGCTCCATATGTAGATTAAAAATCTTCTTCTTCACAGGGTTATGTTTTTTCGGTGTTTGTGATGTTCAGTTCAGAGTGAAGGTTCTTCATTCCCAATGCGAAGGTATATATTATTTTTTGGTTTATGTTGTGACACTATAGTTTCATATACTCCTTCACATGATATTTAGCTTACTTTCTTTATTGATAAATACAGTCATAATCATATGATAGCACTATCAGGTTTCATTTCTATGGTCACTTTACATGAGTTATTTCACTTCACTGATACATAGTCAGGTTTGTGTTCTTGAGTTGGGTATTGTATATAGCTCCATAAGGTCTTTCATTACTTGAAGTTCACTTTTGACTCAAAACAATGGATAGGGCAATAAGCAATGGTATTATATGGGCTTATCTTATCACTTCATACATAGTGTATTTCGACATACACTTGGGCCTTAACATTTTGCATGGGTTCAATATTATTTTGGGTTTTAATGTACACATATTTCTTTTTTTTTTACTTTGGTAAATGACAACTCACGTGGATGTGAGTTGGCAGTGATAGTATTATTGTTTCAATGAGCATGTTGATTACAACACATGTGGCTTATTACTCGGCACTTAATTATAGCATTGTGATATTGATGGAACTCAAAATGATTGTTATTCTATTTTGGATTCCAAATGATTATGTTTTTTTGACTAAGGGGCTCGATGGTGAAGGAAATAGGAAAAAGTGAGTATTTTGTTTTCCATTTCACTTTGCAAGCAACCGAACCCTAGCCGCCTTAGCAAATATATTTGCAGATACTGTGTTGAGTCTTGGCTTGAGCTAGAAGTATGTTGAATTGAAGAATAAGTTGGCGGTTTCTATGATGGATTATTTTCGAGCTGAAAGTTGGAAGGTTTTTAGTGAGACCGTTATGAAGTTTTTACTCAATATGTTGGTAACGTTTTGGCCGCCATGATAGGTATTTGGTTTTCATATTTTTGGAAGATACTCATGCTGGTTGAAATCTTAACTGTTTTGTTGATTAAGATTTCATTGGAATTCAGTTTCAGTTTGTGTAAACTCAAGTTTATACTCAAGGGTTTTTATCTTTTTTAGTGGTATTCATCGAAATTTCTTTGCTCATTATTAAAACCCATTATGGGTATCATGGTTTAATAGCATGGTTTACAAATTTGTAAAAACCCTGGTTATTGTGGATATGGATTTTTGACAAGAATAATTGTTTTGCACTCTTTGTATAAATGTATGGCAGTAAGCCATTATGGTGTTGAGAATTTGAGAAAGAAAAAGAGTGAATACTTATTGAAAGATAGAAAGAAAAAGAGGGCTACATTGTATATTGTTTCTGGTTTCTAAAACAAAGAATCATATTCAGATTTGTGTGAGAGAGATTATTATCTTGTACTGTTTTAGTCAGTACATTGTGTAATTGGAATTATTGAAACATTTTTTTTTGTTTTGTAGAGATTTTTATGATTGCAAACATAGTGCAATTGTAAGGTCCTTACTTTGCAAATTTTGTGTAGTAAGAAACATTGAAAAGGAGTTGGTACTCCTATTGAAGTGGGTGCTTCAAAATTTTAGTGATTGAGTTGGTACTCTGAAAATATTATAATCAAATTTTGGAATAAAGCCTGTAAGGCATTTTGGAGTGGTTTTTCTACCCCAAGAGGGTTTTCCTTTTGGCAATTTTTGTGTCACTCTTTTGTGTGATTCATGTCTATCTTGCACAATCTTTCCTTTGGTCATTTATGTTGAGTTAGTTCCTTCAAATGTTCTGATACTTTGTCATTTTTCAAATTTCATCTAAATTATCTTGGTTCAGTTGTTAATGTGCAAGTTTAAATGTTAATTTCTATCATCAGAAAGTTTGGTTTCCTTGCAAAAGAAACCCTTAAAAAAAATTCACTCAGCATTATATGAACAATATACATCTTGTTGTAACAAGAGTTTTTAGGGATTCATTTTGTAGTTGTTTGTGTAATTTTTCTTATCATTCAAATTTCAACCTTTATATTGCATATATAAGGTTAAATTTTGTTCTAAATCAAAAAGAGGTCAAATCTGCATTTCATGTCATAAAAGGTTTTTAAATTATATTACTCTAATTCACCCCCCGCCCCCTCTCAGAGTAGTTCCACTTCCAACAATTTTTGGATCAAGCAAATGTTTTGTGGAGGATTTTTGAGCTTCATTTTATCCCTATGATAACATAGTGAAATTTGGTAGAGGACTTACCTAACAAAGTACATATGCATTTATGGCAGAAAGTAAAGGCTTTTTAAAAGGCCTTTTATGTGATTTTTGGATCATTTAATCTCATTTGCAATCAAGAGCATTTGAGTTTGAGAGTGAAAAACAAGAGTGCTCAATTTCTTAAGCTATTTGTGTGAAACCCTTGCTACAGAGTTTGAAGATTTCTTAAGGAATTCCAATGGAAATACTCAAGTAATCGATGTTCTTGAGAAATCCAAGACCAAATACAAAATTTCCCTTTCAAGGAAATGGAAGTGGAAAAAGATGGCATGTTCTTAAATTTTATAGCAGATTTTGTGTACTATGAAGATATAAGGATTTATATGCATGCCCAATTGAATGAGATTGACCATACTTCATCCTTTGAAGTAGTCTGGCATGAGCTACTGAATGAGAATGAAGTATACAAACTCAAATATGCAAATTTTGTTGCCAAAGGGTTGGAAATTTGGAAAGCCTTTCTAGACTTCTATGAATGCAAGGAATGGGGATGTTACTGTTCTTTGTGCCTCCGGACCAGCCCCGATGCTAAATTTTGTAAAGAATGAAATGGTTATGGAGCTCACCGGTGCTAAATTTGATAAGAGATCCCTAACAGTAAAGGATATCATTAATCTTGGTGTCTGGTATGCATTAATGGGGATTGCATATGAGATTTACTTCACAAATAGATAAGGGTCTACCACCAGCACTTCAATTCACATTGCACATTAAATGGTAAAGGAAGGTGCCAAATTTGATCTATGTGAGTTTTTGAGAGAGAAACTAATAAAGAACTTGAAGAAGACAAAAGAAACCAATTATAAAGTCAAGTTTGGTTCCTTGATTATATTCCTTACTTTCCTCTTTTTGAATGAGTTACCTAGTTTTAAGGGTAAAATTTAGGATAATTTCACTTTGGTAGCAGCTGAGATCAAACAACATATGAATTTTTTTTGGAATAAGCAAGCATATACTACTTTCTATTGGGTTTTTTTCAACAATTTGAAAATTGAGATGCAGAGAAGATATAGGATACCATATAGTCTAGTCCAAAAGTATGAGAATGAGGTAACTTTAATGATAAACAAGGATCATTATTTCATGGAAGTAGTGGAAACCAAAACCTCATGGATTCTTGAGTTTCCTTATGAGGTTGAACATTAATTTGTACAAGTTTATGTAGATATTATGTTGTCAGAACCTAAGGATCCCAAAGTAAAATGATTTGGTACATATAGATAAATCATGGATGAGATTTACTAGAAGCAAAGAGATGAAGCCAATGGAAATAAAGTGGAAAGGGTGCTTAAGGAGATAGGTGTTCCACTAGTGAACGTACAAGACAATTGAGATGGGGGATGAATCAGTTGTATCTCAAAACGTCAAACCCTCATTAACACTCATATCCATATTCATTCATTAAACCCTTAAATCTATTAGGATGATGTAGCATGAAAAGTAAATAACAAAATCTTAAAAAACTTAACACCATACACAAGAGAAAACAAAATTTACATGGAAAACCCAAGAAGGGAAAAACCACAATGAGGGTTAGCTCACAATATAAGTAATATCAACACTTAATACAATAGGTCTCACTATTGGAGAGCTCACTGCCCAACGAAGAAAGGTTCACTACCAGAATAGAAACGAAGATAGAGAAGAAGTGTCACATAGAGAAAATAATCTCAATGCAATAGAGAATGCACCACAATCTCATCAACAACTTCACAATCTGATTGAATAATTGTAGTCACCTTCTACTGTGCAGATCTAGTAGACTAACACATGAAATCTTGCACTGCACTTCTCAAATTGAAACTCTAATACTATGCAATTCACATCTCTTGCATCTATCTTGACATCCCTCAACAACTTAACACTTATTTATATCATCCTCAACCTTGAAACCTTTATCCATGGTTAGTTATGCACATCAACCGTGTAAATTCAAATTAGGTTAGTGCCAAAACACTTTCATGGTAGATAAAATTGAAATCGGACCAATCACACCTTAGCTAGGACCAAAATCAAAAACACCATGCAACCACACACTTCTATAAATAATAATTATCCATCACAAGTAGTATAAACACCATTAAAATTTTAAGTACACGCTTTTTCAAATCCAAGGATGACTTACGAACCAAACACCATTCTTGAACATGATATAGAATATTCCTCAAACACTCTAAAATCCAACAAACTCCTTCACAACAACTTCCACCTGAAGAATGTACACACCCAATACACTCAAACAACTCTATCATACACTGTTACTTGATAAACTAAATTTTGAAGCACCAAACCTCAAATCCGCAAGACTTGAAACTACTTTGTGGAGAAATACGGAGCAAAGAAATTTCTCCCAAACACCTCTGTGATGCACAGTTCACACATTGGTGAAAAATTTTTGCACAATGATCTAACACACCAAATTCTAGATATAACATCTTTGAACATCTCGCACCAACATATCTAAATTGCACAGACAGATCTTCAACCTAGAATAAATGTAGAGCTACACAAGAACACACCTCTTCAACTCATAACACCATTGCAACACACTATTTCCTCTTTTTATCAAATTTTCTCAAAAGCACTTGGAAACCAAGCACCAGAGACACATCCTCATCATCTTCAGCACGTCCTCGACCATAGACAGAAGCTTATCAAAGCAACACTAGAGGTTGACACCAATAGCTAACTAATCAAAGCATGGATAACATCAATTGCTCATACTCTTGCAACAATAGACATTTCTCGACCGAGGATATTAGTATGGGTCGATTATGCTTGATCCATGAAGAATTAAAGCATAAAAAATCCACCGATACTCAATCTTAAACAAGCTTATTCAAATGAAAGTTAAACTAAACATTTATTGAAACCAAACATTATAAACAATAAAATTATTTAAATATCTACTCTAACCCATCTAAAAATTATCCCATTTTGGAATTGGTGTCATCTTGATGTGGAACAATGACCCTTTCCCAATCCCATGATCAATGAGCTTGTTCTAATTAATTTTATTAAAGAGAATCAATGAAATTATTGTCATATGTGGATGAAAACATGATTTATGCTCAAATGAGTATGATGCAAGAGTTAATCTACCATGATTTTATGCTAAAAGATGGAGATATGCAATTGCTAAGCTAATCTAAATGATATTTAAACTAAAAAGATTCAAACCCTAGTTCTCTAATTAGCTAAATGGATGCATTATGGAAGCCATTAATGGAAGCTAAGCCATTATGCAACTAATTTAAACTAAAATATGTTAAATGTATGCAAAATATGAGTGTGAGTGTGAGTGATTTCAATAGCATAAGTTTGATGTTGAGAGATGGATCCATTTGTCTCCAAATAGTGAACTATTTATAGGAAAGAAAATGAGAAATGGAGGGTTGACATTGAAAAAGCTACTCAATGGTCAAGGATGGAGGAAATGGAGGCATGGATCATGGATTCTCATCAATGGGTGAGAATGCAAGATGAGATTTAATCAAGGGTTCTCATTCCTTCCAGATAAGTACACTTTTGACTTGTACAAGAGGTGAAAAGTTAACTTGCACAAGAGGTTTCAAGCTAACTTGCACATGAAGCTAAGCAAGAATATTCCATTAAATGATTGGAGGAGAAAGAATATTCTTTGGAATATTCATGGGTGGGGAAAAAGGATATTTTGCTAATAAAAAAAAAGTTTAATTGTACAAAAGGGGAGGGAATATTCCCTTGCAAGTGGGAGGAATTGGATCAATTAGATAATTGCTAATTAAACAAGGTTTAATCATGCAATTAGGGGAATTAGAAGAATAAAGTGATATTCATTAAATTAAATGATTTAATGAATGGGAAAAAAGGTGAAATGACATTTAATTAAATAAATTAGGGTTATTTAATTAAATGGGAAGACTTAGGGAATTAAATTAAATATTTTGATCTATTTAATTTAATGAGATGAAATTTTAGTGTGAAAGGGGGTGAATTAACCCAATTTGATGAATTAGATTAATAGATGCAAATGATGCAATTAATTAAATAGCTAAGCTAATTTAATCAATTAAGAAAAAAGATGATGGGTTTCAAGAGGGAATAATGTTAATATACTTGATTCAAGTGCATGATATCATTCAGGATATTTTTTAGTGTCTACATTTTTCCCCTCTTTGAAGTGAGGTACATGTTGCTTCCATTCAAAGACTAATGCTCTTCAAATTAAAAACTACTGCTTAAATCAAAAAATAAGAAAATTTTGATTTTTCGGTGCCCCACTAGTGAAGGATTAAGTTGATTCCCTACCCCCTTGAGAAATTGGGTATAAATTTTGAATTTTGGGTTCATTTCTCAACAAAGGAGAAAATATGCCTTAGGGGTTCAGAAAGGCTCCGGGATGCAAGAATCATGCCAAAAATGCAAAATAAGGTTCTAATTGGAAAAAAAGGTGAAAATGATGAAAAACCCCAGCTTGATGGTTAAATTAGGGAAAAAAACCCTAATTTTGATGTATAGATAAGCCAAGAAGGGTCACTTTCAATTCATTTGTGTATTCACACCTTAGAGATTCTTGCTTTTTTGAGCTCTGACCCCCCAAATGAGATGGCATGATGTGTGCTCCCACGACACATTTTCGACCGATTTCGTGAGTACCAGAGGCATCTAGGCACAAGACCACTGATATGTGATCTGAAACTTGATATGAAATTTGACTTTTTGATGCATTTAATGTACTTTTAAATTTAAAATTTGGCAATGTCACAATATGGCAATGCCCATTTCAGAATCAGTGACGCTAAATTGAATTTTTTAGTAACGCATATGTATATGGAGATGCAATTCATAATTTAGAATTACGGTTTCCAATTTTAAATTGTGACACATATGTTTATAGCGACACACTTCTTGATTTGAAAATTAGGGTTAGGGTTTCCAAAGTTTAAATCATGATGCATATGTTTTTGGTGATGCGATTTGTGATTTGCAATTTGAATGCCTTTGGCATCACAATTTGGAATTTGAAATATATCGATGCTATTATAAATAATGATGCTATCATCATTTTGGAGCTGAAAATTCCAAACTGAGACAAAAAATTCAAATTTTGACATCGTGCACTTTGTGGGTGTAGAAGGTCATTCCACCCTTGATGCCTCACAAGAATCAACCCACAGTTTTAGAGAGACTTGGTGATTTATCTGAGTGTAATGATATAAAATTTTTTGCAAGATCAAATCAAATGATTAGTTGTACCTGCAAGTTAATAACATATCAAACAATAGAATGCAAAGGAATAATTACAAGAAATGGAAGAACTGGAAAGATCTCACCAATTTACTACTCCGTGGCTGACTTCCATTGCACCTCCTCAAGCTTTGGAATGATGAATGCCCTCAGATTTGTGTGTGAGAAACTCTATATGCCTAGCCTCAACAAAGCTTTTGAAGGTTTTATGAAAATGAACTAATGTGCAATTAGGAAAATCAATCCTAATATGCAAATAGTAAATAAAAGCCTAAGATGTGAGAAATTCCTATAATAAAAATAGATTAAGCAAATGATCATGGATCCGAAAATGAGATCAAGATTGTCATTTTATAGAAAATGCAATCTTGAACGGACGGACAAGATGAGAGCCTTAAGGAATGCCCTAGAATCAAAGGTCAAGATTCAATAAGGCAACTCTCAATTAGGATTAGGGTGAAATACCCATATGTGTGAATAAGATTTAATTAAATAAATTAAATCAAGACAGAATGTGATAGTTGAGATAAAATTAGTAAAAATCAGAAGACAAGAGGATGGCATTTTAGAAAATCAGTAATTTTAGAAATTACTTGATTTGTAGAAGAATAATTCTATTTTGAATTAAATTAATTCAAAATAGGGAATTTGTGTATTTTGAAATTAATTACTAAATGAAGAATCAGTTAAGTATGTGAGATATTTTTAAATGATTTGTTTTATTTAAAAATATAAAAGTATCACATGCCTTAATTAAATAATTAAAAATAATTATTTAATTTAGAAGAAGTATTTAATTAGTTAAATAAGTTGATGAATTTATTTAATTAAGAGAGGATTTAGGAATTAGTGACATATTAAATAGATATATTAAAATATATTAATTTAATAATCAGGAGGACATTAATGATAAGGATTAATTAAATAAATAAGATTTTATTTAATTGCAAGAAGACTTTGATAATTAGTGACATATTAAAATAAATAAATGAGATTTATTTATTTAATAATCATGAAGAATGAGAGATTATGAATTAATTAAATAATTATAAATTATTTAATTAATAGTTGAATGCGGGTTAGAAACATAATTAAAATGTTGTAATCATGTTGTGACGAAAGGTGGTAAAATAGTGCTTGCGGGTCTTGGTCATTTTTATGTGTCTAAATTTTCCCCTCTTTGTCATAATGCAGCTTGTCGCATTGTGGAAAAGAATAACAAGTCCAAAATATACCCCAGTGAAGGTACGGAGTGCCTATGCCCCCTCGGGAAAATTTTTGAATTTTGACCCAGGGTCAGAAAAATTTGGAAAATATCCCGACTAATTCAATTAGTAACCAAAAAAGTGATGGTGCGATCTGAATTAGAAACAGAGGACGTTAAGCTAGCCAAAATGCCAATCAAAAGTGGTCAAATGAGCCTCCAGTAGGACCTACTAGGTCAAAACCCTAATTTTTAGCCTATAAATAGGTTGAAAAGGTCAATCCAAATGTCATTTTCTCATTTGTCATATAGAAACTTAAGAAACCAAAGCTCTGAGAGATGATGGTGATTCCAACGACTACACACTGTGGATACCGCATGCGCACATTCCGACGACCTGAGGGCGCAGAAGCACCGGTAAGTACCTTATCCCACTTGTCAAATTTTAAATTTTATGCATTTATTAGGGTTTAATGGGGGGATAACAAATGCGGTGCAATGCAAATGCCTTCATGTTCGCTGCATTTGATTGTGTCGCGACGCAAGTGTGATGGGTAGGCTAGTTTTTTTGTGTGATTGCGCATTCACAAGTTGAAATGATGCAATCGCTAGATTTTGCACCGCAATCGACATGTCGAACGATGCATTCATTGTTGGATCATGCATTTTCTCTTTACAATGATGCATTCATTGTTAGATTACGCATATGCTAGTCTAAACGACGCATTTGACATATTGCAACGCATTTGACATGCGCAGAGTTGCAATTGACTGGTTGCGACGCATTTGTGGTCAATGTGACGCAATTGCAGTTGACCAGAGTTGACATTTGTTGACCTTGTGTCAAGATTAACTTTTACATACCCTTGACTTTCCAGTAGTAGTAAACTTTCCATAATGTTGCTCAATATGTGCTAATCCTTGGCCTTTCCTTGTGCAGAGTCGGCTTGTGCCCATTTATACCCAGGAGTTCCGACCAGCGATCTATGCTTTCAAAGATCATCTCAGTGATAGACAGAGATAGCGATTGATGGCCTTAGGCCTGTACCATGTTACCTACATGTGCATTATTTAGGCAAATAGAGGTTTGCTGACAGCCCTCTATGAGAGGTGGCATTCTAAAACCTACTCATTCCATCTACCTACTGGAGAGGTGATGGTGACTTTGGAGGGCGTGTACCGTATTCTCCATATTCCAATTAGTGGAGAGAGGGTGGTCTATGATCCACACCGAGGGCGATAGGCCTTGTCAGAGATGTACGAGGGTGTCAATGGTGCACAGTTGGCCATGGACAATTACGAGATCGGGTGGGACATTGTAGCCGATCGGTTTCCCATATTCGATGCCATGCTTATGACCTTGATCACCGGATTGCTAATCCCAGATCACCGTGGTCATGGGTTTCCCATTGGATAGGGGGATGTTCTTGTTCGTATGCGAGGACAAAGGACTGTTTTCACTTGGGGGTCATGCTTGTTGGCCATGCTCTATCACCAGCTACACGAGGTTGTCTATCATCAGGGGCACAGCATCAGTTGCCATACTACCCCCTTGATGATCTGGGTATGGGAACGCATTCCCGTTTTTTGACCACCAATGCAGATTCAGTAGCTCAGTGATGGGATGCCTTACATTTATTTGTATATGGGATCAGTGAGTCAAACTCGCGTGGGAGATACTGGGTACTGACATCATCGTATTAAAATGATGATCAGCTTTGTTTGGAGACCCTATAAAGATTATGTGCAGTGGTCGGATGAGGATGGCCACTTGTCCTTTTACAGACAGTTCAGGTATCTTATTGGCCGCACGGTACAGACGTAGCGGATCATCGAGATGTACCTGCCCCAGCGGGTATTACAACAATTTGGGGAGCAGAAGATTATGCCAGTAGGCACGACAAAGTATGCTTGGTCTTCTAGGGAGACCATGTGGGGGCCGCCCATATCAGTTACAGTAGCAAAGTAGCAGGTTCACAGCTTGGGGGCAGTTTAGTTGGTATGGAGAGGGGGTCAAGTAGATCCAGGGACATCTGCTGAGTTTGACACCTGGTGGCAGGTTCACAGGCCCATCCCTTTGATAGATCCGGATGGTCCACCGCCGATAGATCACAGATCAGTCATTCCACGGATTCTAAGGAGAGGTCGGGGTGGCAGAGATGGAGGGAGAGATGGCAAGGGTGCTAGGGGTAGAGATGGAGGCAGGGCAGGAGGAGGCCGAGATGGGGGAGATGGAGGAGGTGGGGGAGGTAGAAGAGGTGGAGGAGATGATGGAGGAGATGGCAGGGGTGCCAGGAGGAGGAGAGATGACCAAGGGCAGAGGCAGCTCAGGAGACTCAGGCAAAGAGTGGATGGTGTACCATTGTCACCCATTCGGGAGGAGGGGGAGGAGAGAGAGGTGAGGAGGATGTGGAGGTGGTAAAGGAGGAGAGAGTAGAGGAGGACCCACTTGTTGGGGGACACCCTCCTGACATAGACGTGGAGGACGTCCGGGTCAAGGGGGAGAGAGACAAGGAGGAGGATGAGGCAGATCAGAGACTGCGGGAGCACATGATTTTCAAACATGGTGAGGGTGACAAGTCACCCATTTTTCATGTTGATGCCACTATTGATCAGCGGATTGTAGACCTGCAGCGTAGACTTGATGCGGCCTTGTCTCAGAACAAGGCCCTAGTAGCGGAGCTAGAGGTCACCGGGTGGAGAGAGATTAGGCTATTCTCCGACGGCAGGAGTCATATCAATGGGTGACCGAGTTTGCAGAGTTGTGTTCTGGACCGGGAGGGGATATGGCTCGGGAGTTAGCTAGGATGGTAGAGAGCAGGGGCTGATACAGGGTATTATATGAGCAGGTTGTTCCACTAGATAGATGGGACCCAACGTTGTCTCGATCCTACAATAGGACAGGTAGTGGCAGTCGGACACACAGCAGCAGGTCTCATAGCAGTAGTTACACCAATGCTGGGGGGTCTACTACATCAGGGCAGTCGTCAGGTGATAGGTCCCATAGCTCCCATAGGCATTCATCAGGGCATAGCCATAGGTCAGAGCATGGTCATAGATCAGTGTCTTCAGGGCAGCAGACAGAGCAGAGTCAGCCTCCTGTTACTGATCCTCCAGGATCTCAAAGTGAGACACAAGAGAGGACACCCATTCATTTCACTATTCACTTGATGACTCAGCTGCAGTCACCTCCCAGTTCACCTCCACGGGATGGGGGACCATCCTAGGATTTGTTTTGTAGACATTTATATTTTGATATTCAAGCTTGCGAACTCTATTTTTGGGATATCATATGACTCTATCCTATGACATTACATGTTTTTGAGAGTATATATATATGTGATGTAGTTTTGATGTGGCCTATATGATGTGATGCGTTATGGTATTCTATGCTTTTATGAGATGCTTATGTGATGCTTTTATGATGCTATGAGATGTATGGATATTATGCTTATGTTTATGAATGCAATTATGGATGTGATTATGTATACATTAATGCGATGATGATGTGATTCCTATATGTTAATGTAAATGTTTATTTATGATGCTTATATGTTGATGCAAATGATGGTTTTATGAATGGATGCAAATGATAGCGTTTATGCAATGTGAATCGTGGTATTTTGATTTATGCCAATGTGAATGCGAAATGCTCATGCCATTATGTATGCAACTTTGTTTTTGTATGTCACAGGATATCATCAGAGGACGAGAAAAAAGAAGGCGAAGATGTTAGTGTGAAGAAAGATATGCATGCTAGTGCGGAAATTAAAAATACTTCAAATTTTTTCTATAGTGCTATTCTAGTTGTTGCTCTTTAATCATCAATGGGAAAAAATGTCATGATGGTCAACAAACACTATGATATGACATAGATCAATAGTGTGCAAGGTTGAACCATCACATAAATCAATTAGTCGTAGACAAAGGATGATCATGACTCATGCAAGGGACACAATTGCCCCTAGTCATTTTATCATGACCAACCACTAGAAAAACCCAACCAACTATGAGACATCGTTGCTTCTCTAAATCCTGATGATAGGACATCCTTGAGAAACTAGCCACATCATAGTAAAAATAGATAGTAAAATCATCGTACTACATCATTGCTTCTCTAAATCCTGAAGTCAGGACATCCTGGAGAAACTAATAGTAGAGTGATAAGCAGACAAGGATAATCATCATGATATGTCGTGGTTCCTAAGACATAAGGAACTAATATCATGATAATCATCAAAAGACAGAAAAAAGTTTGACAAGTGTTTGCCAAGTTTTTTTAATGTCGGGTGTTTGTCAAATGTCAAGCGATATCAAATTCTGGAAGGACACATCCTGAATGATGTTGATATCTAGGAGATCAATTCTCGAAGTTAGGAGAATCCATCAAAATTGCCAGATGATGATGATGATGCTTAGTAAGGACACATCCAAAAGCATAAAGAAGTGATGAGAGTTTCTTTTCAGAAGGACACATCTGAAGAAGAACCCAAAGTTTTGCCATGATAAATTGCCTTGATATGTTTTTGACTACATTCCATTGCTGACATGTTGAATTGACTAAAAGTGTTTGATGAAACAAATTTCCGATAGACTGATAGCTCAAGATTGACATAAGATTCGCTTGATTTTGAAAATAGTTTGATGTGTGTGAAAGTGTAGTGCCATGAACCCTAATGGACTTACCTAGTGCGGCCTCGGGGGTCCATTGATTGATGGCCTTGCCTACGTCGTGCACTTAGAGACCTTGTAGTTCGACATGACCAATGACATTGTCCAAAGGACAGAAGTTTGAATCATGATTTATTTTGCGACAAACCTAGAAGGACTGACCTAATGTCTTGGGGATTCAAAGATGAATCTTGCATACGTAGCAAAAGCACAAAGACAACGTAGTTCGGACTAGGATGAAGATCAAATGACATGATCGATTGAACTCATCAGATTGAATTTGATTTTGGATTTTGACATTGATTTGGATGTTTTTGCATTTTCTCAGGATGCTTTCTGATTTTTAGGTCTTTTTTTCAAGACTTTTTCACATTTTTATGATTTTTTCAAGACTTTTTCAGATTTTTATGATTTTTTTAGGACTTTTTAAGAATGCAGGATCATGTGCGGTACCCACTGCAGTTGCGTGATAAAGCTCTTTCCCCCAGACAAAGTAGGGATTATTGGCATCAACTCTAGCTACGATGACCGCATTGTGTGAGCAATGGCACAGTGAGACTTTTTCATTCCAACTTTCGGTAGGTAAGGTGACAGTGATATTAGAGGATGTATGGAAAATACTATATTTTTTGATACATGGTGAGCACATGATATATCATGTTGACGCTGGTTATGATGCATGCCATGAGGTAATGGAGATTGAGGACATCGTTCTAGTCACTTCATAGATCGACCTTGAGATGTATAGAGGTTGAGTGCCCACCTTCATGTTGATAGTTGCAGCCATCATTTTTAGTTAATTCACTCTAGACCAACGGAGCAGAGGATTTAACCCAAGATGGGGCTTGGCATGGCATCGATGATCTACAGGAGGACATAGTTTGCATGGGGATCGATGATATTATGTAGTAGTAGTTCTTTTCTAGATAGAAAAAAATATATGTAGGGTCGAGAGCATACGATTATTGAGAGATACCTATCGAATAGGGTGGCTAGGTAGTTTGGAGAGCAGCAGGATAGGCCAGATGATTCATACAGGGCAATTTTTGCTAGATCAGGTTGAGAGGTACCCACATGGGGACCTGCGATTCCATCCCTAGAGGTGGTTGATAGCTTTTGATAGTTTGTTGCTCAGCCTTGGGCTTACGATCAGGGACAGTCGAATGCTCAGACGACGCCTGCATATGATGCATCGTTCACACCCCCTCACAAGTTGAAATATCTAGTGGGTGCTCCTCCATGAGGGAGACCTAGAGGGAGGGGAGTGGGCTGTGGCTGAGGCTGAGGATAGGATGGGAAGGATGGGAAGATTCTCGGGGCACCACCAGTAGATCAACAGCCTCCTATTCAGCAGCAGCCTACGCAACATCATCCAGTGTAACCACCGCCAACGAATCCTTGGGATTTGAAAATTCAGTAGTTGTAGCAACAAGTGCAGGTCATTATAGGTGAGCAGGATCACACTCATCATAAGATTTTGGCTATTACTATTGAAAGGGATCAAGCACAGTAGCAAGTTTTGACTATTACTACAAAGAGAGATCATTTGAGGTAGTAGGTACAGGTTGTGACTATTGAGAGAGATCAGGATATCGATCATCACCAGTAGTTGGAGGTGATGACAGCGGCTACATAGGGCAGGACTATATCTGCCAAGCTATACAAAGAGGTTGTGACTGAGGTAGCCTTTTACAGGATGCACTATCACAAAGATGTTCCATAGGCACTTAGACAGCCTGACTACTCATAAAGGAGTAATGCATGGCCTAGGGCTGAGGATCATCCAAAGAGACAGGTTGGAGAGGGGAGCAGCCATCAAGGCTAGCTCGATTGTATAGATACTTTTTGACTTGTTGCTCGATTCTTTACAAAGATATACATTCATGGGCTCATTTTTAATAGCTTCATGGATATTGTATTTATGATCGATATACATACACTGATTGAAATATTGTACCATGAAATTCATGATGATTTATATATATGGATACAGATTCGATAGGATATGTTCATCTTATTTCATGCTTATGATTCTATGGATGCACTTTGATATGATGTGACATGCTTATATTTTATCATGTATGGATGCACTTTATTTATGTTTATGTGATGATGTATGATGATATGTGATGTAATTCTATGGATGGATGCAATGTTAATTTTTTTTCAGTATCTTTTCATGGCATGTTTTGGGATGGATGATATGATATGTAGATGGTATGCTATGATTATGTATGCAAATTTTATGGATGCATTTCTTTTTGTGTATTTTCTATGCATTTTTATGATGATATGTATGCATATGGATGGATAATGTAGATGTTTATGCTTATGATATGATAATGCGATGTATGTGATGTAATGATTTAAGATGCTTAGAATAACAAATATATGTTGTTCATCACAACTTAAATGATGATGGAGGATGTATTCTTTATGGTATGCTATGAATATGTTGTGTCAATAGTTTGTGGATGCAGGATGGATGCATTGATGATGTTTTTGTTGACTGTCATGATACCAAGTTAGTGTGGAGAGAAGATAGAAGAAACAAGATGAATGACCATTGATTTTGATGATTTCCTCAAAAGATCCAACAATTCTATGATCCACTAAGACTTTATTAGAGATGGTGATGAGTGTTGGTTGACAGATTTATCCTTTGAAAATAAATATAGAAAAATGACTCAAGATGCCCAAAAAGAAGAACAAACAACACTAACACTTGGAGAAGTTGTCATTGGATTGACCACTTTCCTCTGAATATTTAGAGGTACAACTCCCTCTTAAGATATACAATGAATGGAAATATAGGGTGTACTTTTCACCAGAAAGCAAAAAAGGAAACTAAAACCTACCCATAACCATGAAATTAGATGTGAAAGATTAATTCAAAAAGAACAGAATGCAGACAAATGACACAAAGTCCACATATTCCATATCCATGAATAATACCCACGAAAAGAGAAAATAGCGAACCCTTTCAACAGATGATATAACCCAAATCCAAAGCTTCAGAATTAAGAACATACATAGTCAAGTATAATAGAACAATGTTGAAGAATAATTACTATGGAAAAAAGTTCATGTAACCAAAGGAAAACATTTATAAATTCAAAGATTCAACAATATTCTCTTTAATTTTTCAATATCAAAAATATGAGTTCACAGACTCCACATCCATGTACAACAAGATTCAGTTAAAAGAAAACTAAGCTCATTTCACTATTTCCTGAATCCCCACTGTTCATGATGAAATGTCCTTCTCTTTATAAGCCTTGCTCCAATGTAACTATTCATAACGGTCATTGAAAATGACCGACATTGAAAAAGTGACAATGAAACGGAAATAGTTATGTTACGCAAAAATTTTGGTTACCACTACTAATTACAAAAGATTCCATGCATGCAAAACCAGAAAAATAAAATTGCTCCCCATGGAAGAACATTCTCTACCACCAGTCGCATTTCCATAAAGAGGTTGTGCAGTTCAGTGCATTCTTCTTCTTCCTCTAGAATGAAAATTAACCTGTGATATTGGGTATAGCTAGTCTTCTCCTTCCAGGAAACTATGTGCAACTGAGAGATAATATCAACCTATTCTTCTTTGGGCCAATTCAAGTCAGGTTGCATGACAGACGTAGGCTCTCCATCCCAAATGTCACCATCTGCAAGAAGTCCCATTTCTGAAAATGCCTAAGTTGATGGAAAATTGAATTTTAGAAGTACCGCCACCTTTTCTGTAAATAGGCTTAGTTAATTGCACCAGTAGATGATGACTTTTAACCTGCTAATGTGCCACCACCTTCATTATGATTGTAATTTAAGAGGCTAATTAATGCATCACAGATTTAATTTCTTGGGAAGAGAGTCCCAAGATTAATTTTTCATTTCAAAAACTCTCAAAAATACATTCTCACGATATGTCGTACAAATAATTAAATGAGCTGGCGGCGTTTGGAAAACCAAGGAATCTATTGTAGAGTCGCACAATGGCCATAAAATGGAACTATGAACCATACGTTGGGGCTTTTATGGTTTCAAAATTTTTTGACATACCGATCACTTAAAACACCTTTGGGCAAGGCTGAAGATAGAGAGAGAGAAAGAGAGAGAGAGATGGGTCGGGTAGTCGGGTGATTATGAAACTGGTAAACTCCGCTACATTGGTTAGAAGAGCAGAGAGATCAGCAAAAAAGGTTTCAAAACTTGCAAGGACCATGACTTTGAACCATTTGGAGGCACAAGATGGGAGTTATGTCATCATTAAGGAAAAACAAGTGCATGATTAAAATTAGAGGGTAACAATGAGAAATGCATGATGATGATTTGCTCAAATCTTGGGATTGGGATTTTTCATTGTTCTTTATAGTTTGATATAACACATAGACATGATGCATCATGGTAATGATAACCAAGATGATGTTGTATCTAGTGTAATGGACTTTGACTTTGCAAAGAGATAGGATAGTTCTTGTTCACATCTTGACATACGAAAACCTTGTTGGAATGTAAGTTAGAAGTTTAGATGATATCGGACCAAAGCATACGCAATAGTCAACAATGTACTCCAAACAACCTTCTTACACACAACTAAGCAAGTATGCACCAAGATTATTTTACAAGAGTACCCACAAGCACAGCAAACGAAAGATAATGATCAATGTCCAATTCCTTTCTCTCTAAATCATTTTGATAGACATCATCTAGAGGTCCTTGAAATGGGTCACTAAGATAAATCCAAAGAAAAAATCAAAGATAAACAGTTAGTGTTATGTATATCTCTTGCCAGTTTAATTTTGCTAAGGTGATTTTTGATGTTGATGTCCATCGTAGGAAGGATACATCCTAGGACATTTTGATCAGAGGGTTGTTTGATGTTAGTTTGATGATGAGATTTCTGATAAGTTGTTGATACACACTTCATTGATGCATTTACATATGATTTAGGCTTTAGAATTTGACACTTAAGTTTTCACTTTATGACTCACTATACTTGCTTTCTATTTGGTTTGTCGAAGGTTGAAGGTGACGATCGATTTATTATAGATGGGAGATTTCTTATGGGTGAAAGCGAGATGAGATGGATGGTTTTGGATTTTTTGGAATATTTTACTGTTTTCGTATTTTTAAATTTTTTTGAGGTTTTTTTTGGTTTTTTTGAAATTTTATGTGAATGTTTATGGTTTTGGTTATCTGAGGTTGTTTAGGGTTTTCAAATCTTTTCCAATGTTTTTGTGTTTTCTAAGTTTTCAAATATTTTTGGATTTTTTTGAGATTTTGAATGTTTAATGCTTTTCTAATATTTGAATGTTTAGGGGTTCTCTAGGTTTTGACCAAGAACCTAACCTAAAAGACTATCCTAGGGGCCTCTAGGGCTGATCAAAGATAAGCCTTTCCTATGTTATACATGCAGAGACCACGTAGTTCGATTGACTGGACTAATTGAAGATGAGATATTAACAATTTGAGAGAATTTTGGTTTATTATGACGGACTCTTAAAGGATTGACCTAGGGTGTCTCAGGGGCACATCAATGATGGCCTTGCCTAAATTCACGCTCAGAGATGATGTAGTTCGACAAGGTACCATTTTTGGATTTTTGAATTTTTGTCCTTTTTAAGGGTTTTGATGCATTTTGGATGTTTTGGATTTTAACTTTACAATTTTGCAAATGTTTTGAATTTTAGTTGTACAGGATTTTGCAAATGTTTTTAGATTTTTTATGAACATTTTATGAATGTTTTTGGGAATTTTGATAGGATTTTTGATAACCTTATGATATACAAGAACCTGATATGATTTAGAACAAATTTCCCCCAGCGTGACGCAATAGACTACCTCAATGTAGCCAAGACAAGCTCACCTTAGGAATATACCAAGTAGTACTAAAGGGGATACGATACTTCACAACATCAAGCTATGATAAGGATGCAGATGGGTGATGCAATAGATAGGTTGAATGATGAAGTGATGGGTGGATGGTGAGGCAAAGAATGATAGGATAAAGAGCCAAAGAATAGATGGGCGTGCTTTATTTATGAAAGGCACATGTTTGCCAAGTTTTCACCGAGGTACTCGCCCAAAGCACCAATGAAGTGGTTTTCACTAGAGGATGATTTTTTTCTTCTTTTTTTTTACTTTTTTTAATCATTTTTTTGATTCTTTGTATTTTTATCATTTTTTTTTTTTTTTTGTATTTTCACATTTTACACCCTTCAAGACTAGGCATAAAACATTTTGAGATGCAAGCTATTAGTTGGCTCCTACAAGGGTTCACCTTCAAGTGTTGACAATTGGTATGCTCCCGATCCATAGCTTACTATGATGACAAAGGGACCCAACCAGTTAGTCTCAAACTTTCCTTTACTATCCTGACCTAAAAGAATCTTTTGATTCTATTTGAGAACAAGATCCCCTACCTAGAAATATTGGCATTTGATCTTCTTGTTATAGCTCTATTTCAGTCAATTTTGATATACATGCAACTGATTAAGGGCATCAAGATGACACTCATCCATGAATCCTAGCTCATTCATCTGAGATACTTTGTATTCTTCATCGGTGATAAGGCTCTATAGTGACACTTGCAATGATGGGAGATTAACGTCAATAGGCAAAATGGCTTCTCATCCATAAACCAAGGAGAAAGGAGTTGCACCTATTGGTGTGCGAATACTGGTTCTATAGGCCTAGAGAGCGAGATTTAACTACAGATGCTAGTCATGGCCAGCTTCATTAACTATTTTCTTTAGGATCTTCAAAATAGTTTTATTTGTAGCCTCAGCTTGATCATTGCCTTAGGGATAATATGGGGTAGAGAATCGATGTTGGATGTTGAATATTTGGCATAGCTCTTTCACATCCTGATTCTTGAAGGGTGTTTTTTTGTTTGAGATAAGGGTTTGTGGAACACCATAACATTAGATTAGGTAATTTAGGATAAACTTGGCAAAAAAAATTCCCATTATGTAGGTCATAGGAATGGCTTCAACCCACTTGGTAAAGTATTAAGTGGTTGTTATGATAAAATTGTAGCCATTAGATGAGGTTTGAGTGATTTTTCCTATGAGGTCAAATCCATACTATGAAAAAGGCCAGGGTGTAATGATCGATTGTAATTCCTGAGTAGGAGCATGAATCAGATCTCCATGTTGTTGACACTGAACACATTTCTACACATACTGGAGAGATTCTCTTTCCATGGTTGGCCAGTAGTACCCTATCCTCAACAATTTCTTAACTAAAGTCATACCGCTAAAATGGGAACCACATATGCCATCATGTACTTATGTTAAAGTGGTTAAGGCTTCCTCTTGGTTAAGATATATTAGTAATGTTCCTTCGATGCTTCGATGGTAAAGGGTATCACCTAGGATCACGAATTGGGATGCCTTTTCTACAAAGATCTATTTAAGGTTTGAGGTGATATCGGATGGGAGGATTCCTCTACTAAGGTAGATAAATATGTCATGATACCATGGGGATCTAGGACCGACAATGAAACATGCAAATTCAGATTCATGGATTTTAAAATTTGTTATGATAAGTTATTCTACCAAGAATTCACATTGAAGGACATTGTTTGACATGTCTAACAATGATCTAATTATTGCCATAGTGTCTATTGCTTGGTTGTTCATGCGAGGAATATGCTCAGAATTTATATCTATGAAAAGGTCCTTGAGACTTTCTACCATCTTCTTGTAAGGAGTAAGCTTGTCATCCTTAGTTTGATAGTTGTCACTGACTTGGTAGATAACTAGTTGTGAGTCCTCGTAGACTTTCATCTCTTGTATCTGCCACTGAACTGATATCCTTAGACCTATGATAGGGCTTCATACTCAGAAAGGTTGTTAGTACATAGAAATGATAGACTATATGACTTTTGAATTCAATCACCTTGAGGGGTGATGAAAAGAATACCCTCTCTTGATCCTTGTTGGGTGAATGATCCATCAAATTACATCTTCCATTGATCTGTGAGATTGACCAAGAAAACTAATTCATCAGGGAACTCAGATATCAAAGGGTTCTCTGCATAGATAGGTGCATCTTCTAGTTGGTCTACAATCACTGTCTTTGATTGACTTACGCTCCACATACTCTATGTCAAATTTAGTTAAGATCATTACCCATTTGGCCATTCACCCAATGAGAGTTTCTTTAGATAACAGGTATTTCAATGAGTTGATCTTTGTAATAAGTTTGATTTGATGTGATAGCATGTAGTGTCCAAATATTTGTGAAGCAAAAACTACTTCTAGGCATGCTTTTTCAATGGGTGAATAGTTCATTTCATAGCCCACCAATGTCCTGCTGAAGTAATATATCTCTTTCCTTTATGTTTTCATCATGTTGTGCTAGAATAGATCCTAGCATTGTTGATGTTGTTGAGATATATAAGATCAATGGTTTGTTCAGTATCGGTGGCATGAGTACTGGAGGTGTCAATGGATAGTCCTTGATCTGCTGGAAAGATTTATCACATTTCTCATCCCAGTTGTAAGTTATTCCTTTATGGAGAAGATGTGGAAAGGGGTAGATTTTATCTCATAGTTATGCTATGAACCTTCTGACAAACTGCAATCTTCCTTGTTATCCTCTCATCTACTTCAGTGTTTGTGGTGGTTCCATGTCCAGGATGGGTTTTACATTTGTTGGATCAATTTCTATCCCTCTTTTTCAGATGATAAATCCATGAAGTTTCCTTGATGTGACCCCAAAGACTCACTTTTTTAGATTCAGTCGTACATTGTATTCTTCAAGCCTATTGAAGATGAGTCCTAAGACTCCTATGTGCTCACTTCTTTTCTTTTCTTTTACCAAAATATCATCCACATAATCTTTGACTGTTTTGTGGATCATGTCATGAAAGATGAGTGTCATTTCTCTTTGATAGGTTGCTCCTACATTCTTTAACCCGAATGGCCTCATGTTCTAGCAATAGGTTCCCCATGGACAAGTGAATGTAGTTTTATGTTGATCTTCCTTGGCAATCATGATCTGATTATAGCTTGAAAAAAAATCCATGAGTGATAGCATTTCATGCCCATCTGTTAAGTCCATAATGAGGTTGATACTAGGAAGAGGGAAATCATCCTTTGAGAATTCCTTATTTAAGTCTCTAAAATCAATACAGATTATGATGCCCCCAATGATTTTTAAGATTGGTACTAGGTTTGAAACTCACTTAGGATAATCTATTGGTTGAATGAATCCAATGTCAAGAATATTTTGTAACTCTAGTTTCACCAAGAGTGTTATATGAGGATGCATCTTCCTTAATTTATGCTTGACTGGCTTAGATTCAAGATAGACTGCTAAGTGATGCACAAGCACTTCTTAATCGAGCCCTAGCATATCTATGTATGACCATGCAAAGTTAGCTTGTTTCTCTTTCAAGAATGCTACTAGGTTTTTATGTTCTTCATCCAACAAGGATTCGACATAGAAAGTGATCTTGGGTGCTTCTTTTGTTCCCACATTAACTGGAGTGGCCTTTTCTGCTAATATTGTTGACTTACCTAGTTGCATTGCACTAAGGGGGAGATTGAATCCCTCATACTTGGGCACCTCTGAGAGGTTTTCACCTTTGGATGCATCCTTTTTTTTACTATTTTAGGATCAGAGAGTGCCACAGTGTGGTTTTCACATAAAGATCTCCATGCTAGTTGCATTTCATCAATTTTCTGACTGAAGGATTCAATCATCTCCCCATAGTATGCCCCTGTGTCCAATTCTATGTCAAAACTGGCTTTGTGATCTACCCATGATAGGTTATCATGGAGTCCCATGAATTTTGAGATTGCTTCATCATTTTTGAATAAATCTAGAATTGGTGGTCCTTGTTGGCTCTAGTCAATGAGTTGTGGGTATACTAGGTGTATTTCAATTGGTTGATTGCTCAGAGAAAAGGATTTAATGGATATCATGAAGAGGGAGTTGTTTTCGAAGAGATCAGCAACATCAAGGGGGAATTCATCTAAGGTTGTATCACGTGATGTAGGTAACCAAGAGGAAGTCTCAACCTATTTAACAGAAGTACCTTTTCCAATAAGGGTAACCTTGCTAGTAGTGCAACCTAAGCCAAGATTCTTTAGTCATTTCTAAGGAATGATAGGTTATAGAAAACCATTATCATTTTGTCCTAGTTTCTCATTCTTGTTATAGCCCCATTCCTTCATTAGTTGTAATCCTTTATTTTCATCTTCCATGGGAATAATAGGGACATGTCATTCATCCTAATAGAGGAGCTTAGAGACATCATCCTTGCATATATCTTCTTGATTCAGATCCCCCCACTTGGTGAAGGTAGTATCTGCTATCTTGATTGTTTCAGGCTCTTTAGTGCTAGATGTGGGTTTCCTATGGGATTGAGGAGAAAGAGGTAGCTCTCCTAAGACAAAGGTATCCTTCATTAGCTTATAGTTCCCACAACCATCATTATAAATCACTTCTTTGATTTTAGGAATGTTCTACACAATGGGTGTTTTCGCTGTTGAGGTAGATGCAAGGGATGATGGGTCGACAAATGAGGTAGATGGTGTAGGCCATTCGTCATTCTTGGGTATTTGAGATATCTAATAGAACCTGGCCTCAAGCTTCTTGCAGTAGTAAAAAGGCTCAGGATCTCCATGGATGGTAATTTATCTTCCCTCAAAAGGAAACTTCACACATTGATGATAGGTCGAGGCTATAGATTTTAAGGCATGGATCCATGGTCGACCAAGTAAGATGTTATAAGGAAGATCAAGGTCTAACACTTGGCATGTATTTTCTGCAATGAGAGGTCCTACTTGGATGAGAAGCACAATTATGCCTTGTGATGCTTGTTCTTGGTCATCATATGCTCTAATGGTGGTACTCTTTGCTTTCTCAATAGTAACCTTTGAATAGCCTAGGTTCTTGCTTAACTAAAGGGCACAAATGTCCAGATCAGCACCTCCATCTATCAATACTCTTGTGACCTTATTTTTATGAATGATAACCTCAAGGTGTAAAGCACAATTATGAGATGGTTGTGATGGTAGGTCTTGTTCTGAGAAGGTGATAATATGATTAGCAATATGCCCCACCATAGCTTTAAACTGACCGGTGTCACTATCTTCGAGGACACATGACTCAAACAAAGCTTTCTCCAATATTTCCCTATGTGTGGGGGATAGCCTTAATAGCTCTAAGATTGATATCTGTGTGAGGTTCTTTTTAAGTTGATCTAGGAGATTATACTTGCTAGGATTTGATGTTGGCAAAGTAGGTTGTTCCCTAGATTGATATGGGACTCATTGGACGGTAATTTTTCCATGTCATGTGGTGACTCCACACTATGTGCTAGATACTTTGATGGTGATGATAGTAATGACACTATCATAGGAAGCAACCACATTGGAATAAGTATTGTGTATGTTTGTTTAATCCTTAGCTTTTCTGTTGTTGTTCACTTTATTATGATTTGGCATAGGGTTCTTGTATATCTTAAGATCTTTATTCCCAACTGGTAATTCAAAATATATGGTTTCATTCTCTATGAGGTCTTGGATGATATTCTTGAGCCTCATGCAGTTTTCTATTTTGTGCCTTTTGATTTTGTGAAAATCATAGACATCATTCTCGTTGTACCAGGATGGTTTCTCTTGGGGTTCTTGGTAGTTTTCAAAGTTAGGAAGTTTTATTAGGTTTGACTCTACCAACTTCTTCATCATGTATTTGATAGGTTCATATAATTGTGTGTACTTGCATTTAGGATAATTTTTCTTGTTGGTAGTTCGCCTTTGTTGCATCTCAGTATTGTTGATCCGATTGTTCTGAGGAGGTGTTGTTTGTTGCACAGTTGGTTGAATGTTAGCAACTTGATTGTTGTTTGGCCTAGGAGCACTTAGGACTACCTTAGCATCTACCACACCATCATTTGTCACATTTTTTTCTTAGCCCAGACACAAGGCTTTTCATTTGAACTAATTGATGGGCAGTTGTAATATTGAGTATTTCCCTATGAGATTAGAGCTCATTCGAACTTAAGAGCTCTAAGGACAAGCTCATCATAAGATGTGATGCACTCCATTTTCAAGTAGAAAGATAGATCTGAATCGATATTTTCTATGATGATTCCCACTTGTCGTTCATTACGAAGGGTCCACTTTCTCTTACTAGCTTTTTGTCTCCATCGTTGCAAGAAATTGGAAAAAGATTCTCCTTTGGTTTGTTTGAGAGTGTGCAACTCTTCTAGACTAACATCCATGTCGATATTAAAGGAGAAGTGATCGATGAATTTATCGGTGATTTCTTGAAAAAAATTGATACCAGGAGGTAGATGAGAAAACCAATCCATGGTTGGACTAGTTAAACTTTGAGGGAAGAGGTGTATTAAATAAGAATCATTGTAGGCCACCTCCATACACATGATGTTAAATTCTTCGACATGGTCCACTGGACTCCCTCTCCCTTTGTATTTATCAAATTTGGGGATTTCAAATCTAAGAGGGAATAGTAACATTGCAATGTTTTAGTCAAATGGATAAGGACATAGATTATGTGTATGGGGCTTCTTTATCTTGCCCATTTGAAGATCCTGCATTTATTAGGATACTTCCTTGAATTGTGATGCTAAATCGTCTTGTGGGTTTGGTGGAGGAACATATGGTGGGATGATGGATGAGTTATATATGGGATTTTGATATGATTATGTGTTGTAAGGGGTGTATGGTGGTGTGAGGTTATGTGAAGGTGATTGAGGTATGGATGTATATGTTCCTAACGTGTTTGTATTGCCAATGTTCTATTGAGGACTATCGTAGGAACTTGGTTGTTTTTCTTGTTATTTTTTCTAATGTTGAGCATACTATTGAGCTAGAAAGTCTTGTTGTTGTTGTTGTTGTTGCACCACAAGGGCTAGTTGTTGGATCTGGTGTTTTTGTTGCACTGTGAGGTCTTGTTGTTGGGCTTGATGTTGTGCCATTAGGTCTTGTTGTTGGGCTTGGTGTTGTTGCTACACCGTGAGGGCTTATTGTTGGAATTGATGTTGTTTTTGTGCTACTAAGGACGCTTGATAGACTTCTTGTTGTTGTTGTGATGCTAAGAATGCTTGCTATTTTATTTTATTTTTGTGCTACTCAGGTTTCTTGTTGTTGTTGATTTTGTTGTGCTGCTAAGGCTACTTGTTGTTGTTGATGATGATGATGTTGCTATTTTTGTTGTATTGCTAAGGTTTCCTCCTGTTGTTGTGTTGCTAAGTTTTTTGATAAGCCTTTTGTGCTTGTTATAAGGCTAAGGCATGAGCTTGCAATGTAGGATTAGTTGGTTGTTGGGATACTTGTGATGGATTATGGGTTTTGATGTTTTGGATGGGTTGTGAGTTACTAATGAGAGGTTGGGAGTTCCCTTGGTTTAACATTCCTTGTAACATGGTTGATTGAGGTGGAGGTATGTAAGTTTGAGGTCTTGTTTGGTTTTGCATAGTGAAGAAGACCGTGGGGAAAAATGAGGATGGTGTCATTATATTTTGTAATGGTAATGACATGCTATGACCTTGAGTCCATTCATTGAAAAGGTTTCCTTGTCCAATTTCTTAAGGATTTTCTTGTGTTAGAAATGTGGACAAAGGATTGCCCATGTTGATGGGATTCATTACTAAAGGATTTCTTTGAGATGGGTTGGCAATGGATGGGGTGGATGTGTTTTGTGACACCAATGGTATAGATGAATCAATGGGAGGATTGGGTAAAGATGTCCCTATCTGCATTGAGGCTTGACTTTGTGACATAGTATTGGCATGCCCTTGTGTGCTATTTTGAGACACTTGGTCCATACTACTTTACTTGATGGTGGGCACACTTGGGGTACTCATGGGTATGGATGAAGAGGGGTTTCCTCGATATGTGGAGGCTTTGGTGGAGTAATGAAGGTCAAGGGGTTTATATGGCTATTTGGGATCTTCAAGGATGGGAGGAGCACCAAATTTAGGTGTCCAAGTGGTGGTAGGAGGTGTGGATTGGTATTAAGGGTACCCACAAGTGTATTTATTTCAAATGGAAGTGTTAGACCAAAGTCCTTGGCAAGACTAGTTGCAAGACTAGGAGTGGATGTTTGATTTGTCCCTGGTGTTGGAGTTGTGAAGCCTTGTGTCAAATTTTGTGCAACAAATGATGGGAAATTGGAGCTATGTTTTCAAAAGCTTGATGGTCCATGATTTCCTCCCTAGTAAGTTCAAATGGATTGTTCACGATGTCCTCTATCTCATATGGTCCTAATGGAAATGAAGGTTGTTGTGACGGGGTGACTTAGCTTCTCAGATCAAATTCTAGAGGATTTGGATCACTTGAGGTAAATGTGACTTTGGTTTTCTCCATGATTCTCTTGTATTGTGATCTTGTCTTTACAATAAATTTTGGGTCACTTCTGGGAGATTTGTGTTGAGATTAGTAATTTTTGAACTCTCTAGTTGACTCAAATCTAGGTGAAAGGGATGCTCTAAGTCTTTTTGGAGCAATCATGATAATGGGGGATGAAAATATGGGTGATATGGAAAGTGATCTTTGCAAATGTTTTGAGACAACACTTTTGACTTGAATTTCATGTTTTGATGTTAGGATAAAAGATGTTTATGAATTTGGAAATATTTAGGGTAGACTCATGACCTTCGAGATGAACTAGTCCAAAGATGATAACTAACTCAACCAAATGCATGAAGATTAATTTCACATACAAAGTAGCCAAGTTAGGGGTTGGTTTGATTTTATGTTTAAGTCAAAAAGTGTTGGTGTATTCAAAAATTTTGCAAAGTTTGGTGAAGTGAAGGGCGAATTTTATGAAGGGGTGGATGAAATGTTTCGGCCCAAAGTTGACTTCGAATGAACCTTTGTTTCCCAAGACCAAGGTAGTGAGAATGATGCTAGACCTCTTAATATTTCAAATCCTAAAGACCCAATGTTTTAGATAGGTTGATTATCATGAAAAATACCCAGATTTTGACCCATAAAGAATGCATACATGTCTGGATGTTTCCGTAGTGCATGTTCATAAAAGTTTACCAACAATTTTTTTTTGTTTTGGTATAGTGCCAAAATGCAGTTTTGGATTGGTTTTAAACTAATGTGCCTAAGTTTGCAATGACAACCAGTAGACCTTATCTTGGAGATTTTGAATTTGTGTGAGATCATTTAGAGAAGAATAAGATATTTATTGTCATGTGGGGGGTGGTAATATAGGCCTTCTGGCCAAAATATCAGCTCTTTGTTCTTCTTTATCTAAGATGTTTACAACAATTCTCCACTAATTGTATGTTTCCTTGGTTTCAAAAGTAAAGCTTCTCAAACTACTAATGATATTTTTTTGTTCTCCCTCAATAAATTCAAATTTTGGTTGAACGATAACACCTATAAGGTTGGATTGTTGAATGGGAGCGATCGGTCTCCAAATGGTCATGTGGGTTTTAAATTGTTAAGTTATCTTGCTTAAGTGAGTTTATTTTACCACAAAGACTTTTCTTGATTAAGTTTTCAAACTAAAATGTCTATGTCCAAAACATCATAGCTTTCACAATGTCCATTTTGTGAGAATCATGAGGTTGAAGCCATAATTTCCTATGTTGTCTTTGGAAAATATGGATTAATATATAATTCAAGATATTTAGAAATCTCTAAGGATAGAAATCCTTTAAAACAAGTATTAATATCAAGGCTTATTTCAAAAGGTGTCCATATTTAGGCCAAAGTGTTTGAAATTTTGAGGAAGATCATGAATGTTTGTTTTCAATATTTTGGATCCAAGCAAGGTATTAAACTTACTCACAATCATTTACAATCCTAGGTTGAAATGGCCATACTTGTTGATTCCCCACTCAGATTTCTCCAAACACTAAGACATTGAAAACAGTTAGAGATTTGGCAACACTCTCTCCCCTCCACGGCACACACTTCTCGGGACCACCAAATCTCAAAATCCTGAAGATCCTAAGATCTTAAGGATTTTTTATTTCAACAATGAATACTATAAATGTGGGGCGACTTCAAAATGACCGTTCTTGCACCAACAAGTATTAAGGATTTTTGATTCTAAACAATGGTTCGTAATAAGGGCTTATGTTCAAGGTAGCCATACATGCAGCAAGATTAGCTCAAGATTATGGAGAATCAAGAGGCCTCAAAGTCTCATCCTAGGAAGAGATTTTGATGTACCACACGGGTACTATGGGTGACACTTGTTGGTATGACACATCCGCACCTATTGTTTATGACTTTAGTCACAAACACATTTTTATATAGCAACTTGGAAGAGCTTGGATTTAGCATGTTACCACTTGGGTCATTCCCTCCTTTCAAAGTGGGGAGGCAAGAACTCTAAAGATAAACAATAGGAAGGAAGTATATTTGTAGTTTGATCATCCCAGTTCGCATGAATCAAGGAGAGAACACACACCACACCTTTTCCCTACACTAGCAAGGGGTTCATTTTTAATCCAAATTGAAAGATGTAGGTAATTACAAAAGTGTTAAGGAATGTTTATGTTTCTCAAGATCATTGAGTGGCATGAGAGAATTGCATACACATTCAATAAAAAATATGTAAATGAAAACATAGAAAATACTTGTTAATTTTAACCCTTAAGTCTAAGATGAATTCATTTTATGCACCAAACAAAATGTTAAGTTGCTTTGTTCAATATTAAAACCCAAAATACAATGATGAAATGAGGGTTCAATTTTTGTCTCATTTTAGTGTTCATTTTAAACCCAAATGAAATTTAGTGAGGTCCTAAAGCATAAAGTAAAAAGCATAAGGAATTGGGTTATAAATGCCCCGAAGCATCAAATGCTTGTTAAAATCATAAAACATCAAGATAAAAATGCTTCTTCACTTTAGCTTCATGTCATCCAATCCTATAAAACCGCGTTAGTCTAAAAACCATAACAACGTTAGAGGCATGTTAGTACTCTGATGACTCGAAAAAATCAAAACAATGCTGAAAAATGGTTGTTAAACTTCTTACCAAATTTTGGCATTTCTATTCATGATAGTGTCACTCTGGTGAACAAGGGCATCACTCTAGCGAATTTGGACGTCGCTCTGCAGACAAACCAGAGAGCACGATAACATTGCTATTTGGTCGGGTGTCATTGTTTGTAAATCTTTGATACCTCTATATAATATTAGTGTTTCTATTTGATTAATCAACGTCAGTGCATTTAATAGGTGTCACTATTTGAAATGACGATAGGATCACTATATAGAGGCGCCCTACAAAGGTGTTGCTGAAATTGAGCTGGGCATCGCTCTTTCCTACAAAAGTCAAAACGAATGGAATTAGTGCTAGAAATTGATTAAATTTGAATGGTCTTCCCTCCTTCTAGTGATAGAATGTTGATTAGGATATTAGTATGGGTAGATTACACTTGATCTATGAAGAATCAAAGCATAACAAAGACATTAATACTCAATCTTAAACAATATCATTCAAATGAAAGTTAAACTAAAAATTTATTGAAACTAAACATTATAAACTACAAAATTGTTTAAATGTCTACTCTAACCCATATAAAACTTATCCCATTTTGGAATAGGTGTCATGTTGATGTGGAACAATGACCATTTCCCAATCCTGTGATTAGTGAGCTTGTTCCAATCAATTCTATTAAAGAGAATCGATGAAACTATTGTCATATGTAGATGAAAACATGATTTATGCTTAAATGAGTATGATGCAAGAGTTAATCTACCATAATTTCTTGCTAAAAGATGGAGATATGCAATTTCTAATCTAATCTAAATGAGATCTAAACTAAAAATATTTAAACCCTAGTTCTCTAATTAGCTAAATGGATGCATTATCGAAGCCATTACTAGAAGCTAAGCTATGATGCAAATAATTTAAACTAAAATACACTAAATGTATGCAAAGTATGAGTGAGTGAGTTATTTCAACAACATAAGTTTTATGTTGAGAGATGGATCCATTTGTCTCCAAATAGTGAACTATTTATAGGAGAGCAAATGAGAAATGGAGGGTTGAGATTGAAAAATTTAATCAATGGTCAAGGATGGAGGAAATGGAGGCATGGATCATGGATTCTCATCAACAGATGAGAATGCAAGATGAGATTTAATCAAGGGTTCTCATTCCTTCCAAATAAGCACACTTTTGACCTATACAAGAGGTGAAAAGTTAACTTGCACAAGAGGTTTCAAGCTAACTTGCACATAAAGCTAAGTGAGAATATTCCCTTTCTTAAATGGTTGGAGGAGAGAATATTCTTTGGAATATTCATGGGTGAGGAAAAAGGATATTTTCTTAATTAAAACAAATTTTAATTGTGCAAAAGGGGAGGGAATATTCTATGGGAATATTCCCTTGCAAGTGGGAGGAATTGGATTAATTAGATAATTGCTAATTAAACAAGGTTTAATCATGCAATTAGGGGAATTAGAAGAATAAAGTGATATTCATTAAATTAAATGATTTAATGAATGGGAAAAAGGTGAAATGACATTTAATTAAATAAATTAGGGTTATTTAATTAAATGGGAAGACTTAGGGAATTAAATTAAATATTTTGATTTATTAATTTAATGAGATGAAATGTTAGCGTGAAAGGGAGTGAATTAACCTAATTTGATGAATTAGGTTAATAGATACAAATGATGTAATTAATTAAATAGCTAAGCTAATTTAATCAATTAAGAAAAAAGAGGTTGGGTTTAAATAGGAAATGATGTTAGTATACCTGATTCGAGTGCATGATATCATTCAGGATATTTTTTAGTGTCTACAACATTAATGGCAACAAAGGCTTGTTGGCATCAATGACAACACTAATTGCTCATACTTGCAACATCCGCGATATTCAAATATAAAAGATAAAGATGAGCTTCACAAGATATTGGGTACTTCTTCAAAGACTAGGATATTCATACGAATGTTTCCAAAGATAAATCTGTTCCTCCAGCAGGTAGTCAAGGTTCAAGGAGATCTAGTAGATCCTCTTATGTTATTTCATCTACTCTACAGTCCTCCAGATCAGCTTAGTCATCTGGTGGAAGAAGAAAAGAAGAATCTATTACTCCACCATATAAGAAAACCACAACTATTTTGCAACCAAGGCACAAGCAAAAGGTAAAGAGAAAGAAGCCTAATGAGGAAGAACTAGTAGAGGAGGGAGAAACTAAAATTCAAGATATCTCCTTATAAAATAAGAAAGGAAAGAAGATTGAAAAAGAGGAAGCTAAGCAAACCCCTATCGTTACACATGAAACTCTTGATTTTGGAGCCATATTAAATTGATTTTTTAAGTATAGTCTACTGGATAATACAATGGAGCTACATCTAGATGTCCCTTCAGAAGACAAGAAGACAATTGAGAAGGTTGTCATTGAATATATGCTCTTAAAGAACATTCCCTTTAGTGACATTGTTGACAAAGCTTCAAATAGCCTTGCTAAGGCTTTGAGGGAAAAAAGAGAAGAATCTATCAAGGTAGATGAAGAAATTAAATAGTAAGCAATTGAAAATCTGGGATCTTTGTCTCCTAGGAAGAAAAACAAAAGATTGTTCAGAGAAAAGCAAAGGATCTCTACACTAAAAGAAGAATAGATTTGTTGATGAGCATGGATGAAGATGTCAAAAGGAAGATATAGAGTGAGACTAAAGATTCATAAGGAAAATCATTAATGATTTGTAAAGAGAGGTTGATATTGATCCACAAGTGCCTAATCCAAAAAATCAAATGAAAAAACATATCTGGTTAGGAAGAAGTACAATGGACCTCCGAACAAGAAAAAGGAGAAGGTGAAGAGAAAGAGATTGAAGGAAAGACAACCAATATTCTTGAAGAAATGGAGAAGGCTGATGTGACTTTAGAGGATCAACTTCCTTTGGATTATATTATCCTACAGGATATACCTAATGTGTCAACTCAAGATATAGATCCATCAAATTTTTAGGGTAATGTGACAGTTGGTGATGAGAAAGAGAAAAATGATATGTAGAATGAGGAGAGTGCTCCTTCGAAGAATACTGGTGCAGGAAATCAAAGTGAAGTGAGTGTCCCTACTTTGGGGAACACTAATTCTAATAAAGAACATAATGTTTATCCTCTGGAGAGTTTAGGGAATTATGAGAAAAAGAAATAAGATGATCCTATGAATGTTCAAAATGCAAAGGAGAAGTGAGTTGAGAAGCAAGATGCTTCTATGGATATAGGTCAGGGTTCTTCAGACTCATTCAAGGACCTACTATGGCTATAGTTCAAGAAATGTATGGATGAATTTATTGCTCTTTTTCAAAAAAAATTGAAATGGACTAACTCCACTAAAATTATTAAGGATAAAATTGACTCCATTGAGTTGCATATCACTCAAATGGTCGGGATATATGATCAGTCAAAAGACAAGGATGGGGAAACTATAGATCAAATGGAAAATATTCATTTACAATTATCATTGCTTTATGATCAAAGAGAACAAATAAAGAAAAAATTTGGTTAGTTAAGGGAAGCAGACAACTTGAGACTTGCTTCAGTATTTGGGTTGTTAGTTGAAGCAAAAAATGTTGAACAGAAAATGAAGACTCCAAGCAATGTGGATGAGGCTAAGGATTTGTGCATGCATTTTGAATGTCAAAATCGCATTCTCACCTCAAAAAAAGAAAATTGGGTTGCAACTCTGGAGAATGTTAAGTTAATTTACAAAAATATTCTACAGTCTTAGGTAGTTGCAAAGGTTTAGCTAAGACAATTTTGTCTTTGTATAGTTTTGTGGAGGATTGCAGTATCTTTTTAATTTTATGTTGAAAATATTTTGTACAAAGCATCATTTTTTTGGTATCTTATTCTTAGGGGGAGAGATTTATAAGAAATAATATAGTAAGGGGGAGTTCATATAGTTTTTTGAGTTTTTATAAATATAATTTTTTATGCCCTTTTCCCTTGATGTCAAGTGTGTATGTTGAAGTTTGTATAATACTCTAAAGTTAGTTGATGCACATAGATATTTGTTGATACAAGTCAGCAATGCATTATGAGGAAGAATGGTGATCATTATGATGTCTATGTGTGATGTGGATGTGGGTAGAACTGTTCCAATATTTTTCCTACATGTCTACCTTTATATTATTCCTATTTGGTGTATTGCACATAAAGATAAGGTTCAAAAGTTTTGCTAAGGCATTCATAATGTATACTCTAAGATAGAGTCATGGTATTTTTAGTCAACATCCCTCCATAGTGCAAGATTTTGTATTGTGGTTCAGAAGATATGTTAGTCGAGATGTGAAGGTGCTATATCCAAGAATTCAATTCATTACACCTTGTACAGTGAAAGTTATATGTGAAAATTTTGGTATGTGCTCTAACAAAGTGTTGATGGAGGATTAATGGAATGCTCTGCATTCCTCTGGAGTGATAGATATGGTTGTGTATATTTGGGGATATGTTCAGAGCGGTGTATCGGTTCATAATTGCAAGTATCGGATGTTTTTGTGTACAACAACGCAATATCCTATGCTTTGAAGTGTCACAATCTATCCAGGATGCTTTGTTTTCATCGGTTCAAATTGTTTCTCTTCTTACACCGGAACCTAATAATCAGATACTTCAGAAGATGGTTGAATAAGTATCATGCATAAACTAAAATTCTCTCATTTTGGTCTACATGATGCTTTTGGTCTCTCCCCTATGGTGAAAATTTGATAAGTTGGCAGTTTTGCTAGTGTTGTCATTGTTTTAGTTAATAGTCATGTTTCCTTCATTTTTGGTTGGTCTTGATTAATTTGATAAGTTGGCAGTTTTTCTAGTGTTGTCATTGTTTAGGTTGATAGTCTTGTTTCCTTCATTTTTTGGTTGGTCTTGATACATTTTGAGATGATTTTTGGTCCTATTATGCCATGTGTTGATCCACAACTCTTTGGAGCTAACCTATGTTGTATCATATGTTTCATCTAAGGTAATCTTGGAGCTGATCTAATTGGAGTTTGAGTTGCTACAAAGGGTTTTTATAGAAGAAAATTTTCATTTGTGAAGGTACCAAATTATAGAGAATTGAGATTTAGTAGTATGTTAAATATAAACTATGAAAAGTCACTATGATGGTGTAGTTGTGTAAAAAAGGAACTACAACATTAGCATATGTTGTATGCTTCTCTATAGCAATTCAAGTTCATGTTTTTCATTATAATTTTCATGTATCCTTTTCTAAGATAATGAGTCTCAGGAGGTCCTTGTATCTTTCCCTAAGGTTGTGCACCTTAATATGCAAGTCCTTAGGCAGTGAGCCTTAAACAACATTGTAATATTTTTAAGAAATGAGCTTCATATATTTTGAGTTAACTCTAACCATGGTTTTTTCCTCATTGGTTTTCCATGTAAAAATCTTGGTGTCCTTGTGTGGTGTATGTTTTCATTTCTTCTCTTCTTTCAATTAATGTGTCTTGATGTTTCACTTGCAAATGGAAATGATTAAGTTTTAGTATATGTTGATTCACCCCCCCCCCCCTCTCAACACTTTGATGTGCTCAAAAGTTTCAAGAAATTACTTGCTAGTGTAAGTCATTAAATCACCAACTAACCAACCTTCTAGATTTTCTGAGCATAGACAACACACTATCAGTTGCAAAAACTTTTGCTATGAACCATATCACATGAGATTTAAACTAAGTAGACACATTCTCTATATGAACATGAATTCATAACCATGGGGCCAAATGAGATAATTCAATGAAATGTGGTGACATTCTATCCAATCTATGGAAACCATTCACAAGAACTTGACTTGTTCTTATTCTTCTAACTTTGGAAAACTTTGTGGTAACACTTATGCACTAAAACATGGAACACACATACCTCATGGCTACATTGAGCTATCCTCCAACCCATAAGGCCACATGTTCATCTGCAAAGAGATAAAGGGCATTTGACTAAGCTTATATAGTGCAACTATTTGTGCTTTTGACATTTTGAAGACATAAATTTTTCTTCATACCCCATCAAACAAGTCAAACATGTGTAACAATGCATCAATCAATTCATTTTAACAAGTGACATCAATCCATGAACTTCAAAAGATAAGGCACAGTTGTGTACAAATGATACTAATCTAACTTCATCATATCCCTTCATCACAACACTTCATTAAAGAGAACACACTAGTGTGTTTGCAATAATAACATAGGAAGACATCAATGAGAACACATTTGCAACACCTAGTAAAAACCTAAGAAAATAATGAAAGAATAACATATGAATGATGTTACTCATGATCATATTGCTCACAAAAAATCTATTGTGATAAATATGTATAGTGAAGAAGAAGAGGATAAGCTAGAAGAATAAAAATAAGATCATAATGAACTAGCTCTTATATTTTCTAGATCAATGAACTTGAATGGGGTCAACCATGATTATCCTCCTGCTAAGAGTGATCCACCATTTTTTGAACCTAGCGATACTCCTTGTATGACACATTGTATCCCTTTAGCATATTGTCCTCCTTCCATTTATGATGAGCAAGATTGGAATGTGGACGATTTGCTTTAGATTGGTTTGCATGTGTAGTACCTCTTGTGTATTTTTATTCTTGTTTTATTTCACATGATGTGATCTCCCATTATGTGCTTCTTGGCATGTCTTTTTGTTTGTTAGTTTTATTTGGGTGACCCTTTTTTTTATTGTTAGCACAAGGATACAAATAAAATGAATTTATTGTGGCACTCATCTATTTGTACCTTAATTCTTCTTTTTGCTATAAACATTGTTGTTGTCTTGTGTTTTCCTTTTGGGGATGATGTAAGGTATTGAGACATTTAGGTCTCTTCCATGTTGACCCAAAATCTTGTTTATTTATCTTAATGTGTCACTCCTCCATTGTGTTCATAGTTCTATGAGTATCCGAGGAATGATGTCTATTCCAAGTATAATCATATTACATAGTATTTATGGTTTATACTGACCTCGGATCCATGGATCCCTTATGTGACATATTGTTTCTTGTTTTGTAGCTTTGTCTTGGGGGTAACCACTTGTCATCACTCAGTCTTATTGGGAACATATTATTGGCATAGATTTTTCTAATAATCTCTCGTGGCCTTTCATGTTGCATATATTGTGTTTACTCTACTTTAAAGGAAATTACACAAATTTGGTGTTAAAAATTACTTTAAGTTAGGGGCATGCATTCCATTATGTGCTTCACTTTGTTCACATGCGTTGGAATTTGTGATTTGTTGGGTTGGAATTTTGATCATTTTTGTAGCACCTTATCAGAGTTATTGGGACTATAACTCTCGATATGGTTGACATGGAATCACACCTAGTGAAAATCACCCCTCACTAGCCCTTGTGTGTTTCTCATTTGCTACTTTTAGAAAGCTCCCCTAGTGAATATTGGAATTCACTAGCCTATTGTGCTTTGATTCATGATTCACTTAATAAATAATTGGAATTTTTTAGCCTATGACTCATGAGTGCCTTGGGTATGGATCCTAGTAATAATTTTGTAGAGCTTGCTAATCTATGATTGTCATACCTCCTTTTTTGCATTCTTGCATCATGTTTGTATTATGTTTATTTTAATTGTGTTTTTCTCATCTTATGTTTTCATTATGTTATGTCATGTGTCTTCATCATGTATTCTTCATATTTTTCATGTTTCTTTACATCTCATATATGTTTGTTCATTTTTCCTCATGTTGTTTTTCCATAGGATCCTAAATTTGGGGGCTAGTGCATTCCCTAGATTCAATATCATCCCATCTCTTCAATATTTGGACAATGGAACCCCTCTTGGATTATCTGTACTTTAATGTGAGTTTAAGTGTAAGTTCATACTCTCACTAAAGTGGGGGCTAAATGTAGCATTGAAAATTGTCACCCTTGACAATTTCACAATAGGTATAGCTCCCCCCTATGTGCTTAGACCTAATTATGCATTTAATTACCCACTTTATAAACATCTTTGAAAAATAAAATAATGGGAATGAAAATAAGTATTTAATATGTTCCCTTGACACTTTCGGCCTCGAAAATAATGGGTCTACTCTAGGGTTTCCCATGCCCTAGACCACCTCTTTTTGGCTCCAATTTGAATATGTCAGTGTCAGTATTATTATTTGAATTTCTAATTTCATTTTTTGACTATCAACATTTGACTTTTGGGAAATTAGAAGGATTACATATAAATACAAGGTATTTTCAACATTTGAAAAACTAAGCACACCTAGAGAAATTTATTGAGAAAATTGAGCATACTAAAAGAATTCAAGAGAAATCAAGAGAAGAATTATCAACTTTTGGAAACATTTATTCTAGTCAATCATCATGTCAATCATTCATCATGCTTTTATGTAAGTATGTTCATGCTTTATGTTTGTTTTTTTCTAGGTATTAGCACTTGCAAGACTTCAATCAAGGAACCAAATTCTCCTTGAAGGCAATGAGTACATAACTTCAATCCATCAAGGAATGCAAATCCGAGTGGTGAGTTACAACTTTAGTCAATTCATTACTTGTTTATCATATAGCCACTACCTTGTCAAGGGTAATCTCTCTTTATACATCATCATTTGCCATTGTGGAGGTAGAAATACCAAAGAGAGGTTTGACTTAGGCAAGCCCCTATATGGCACAACCCTTCCCCCTCTTTTATGTGTACAGGTTTTCAGATCTAAATATAATTGGAGGAAGATAAAGAATAATTTTTGAGTCATTTTTTCAAGTCCTACAAGTTGTCAAATAATGAAAACTAGATTTTCTCAGTGATAAATGAAGTTCTGACAATGACCCAAGAAAATAGGAGCTATAGACTAGAGACTCCAAGTCTGTATTTTCAGATCTTAAAAATTAAGAGGGTGGTTTAGGGAGCACCACTCCATAGACTAGTTAATTCATCACCAAATTTTCACACTAGGTTCCTCTATGTTTTCTATCTACCTTTCTAGATTTTGTTTCTATCTTTTTTGCATTTAATTTCTCAGAAATCATAACAATTTGTTGCATTTTCATAGTTTACCTAGGAACATCATTTCATCTTAAAATTTAGTTGACTTAAAATCAAACCAATCATCCAACATCAATCCTTGAACCAGTGGATTAAAACCTTGATCCACCATTTTAACTCTTCCATTGAGGTTTATAGTCAAGTGGCTTTTGAGACCATTTTTAATCCACCACCACCAAATTGGGAGAAGTTTGATTTAGTAATTAGATCTATTTTCCCAATCAAACACATGTCTCACCATGGTTGCTATAAATCTAGAAAATAAATACAAATAATGCTTCATATTTTAAAATATAATGCAAGCCTTTAAATAGAGAAAATGGAGATTCAAAAAACTATGAAAAATAAATTAAATAATTTTCCCCAATGAAAATCCATTATGAAATGGATGTTCTCCAATGGATGTGGTTGCTCAATAGTCTACTTCAAAAGTTTTGCAACATATACCCATAATTTTATATTCATAAATTTTTTGAATGATTGAAGCTTTATTTATATTTTTTGAGAGGGAGAATGGATACTTGAGATTTACTTAGAATATTGATGGTGATAATGCATAATAATATTTTCATTATGTTAATAAGGATTTGGAAAAAATGTTACAAGAATCAAATGATTATTTCTTTTTGTGTGATTAAATAATTATAAGTGGATAATAATGGAGAAATTTACATGAGTGTGAAGTTGTTAACTCCTTGGTGAAGTAGTTAACTCCTTAATACAATTCTTTCATGTATTTTATAAATAAAATAAAAATAATAACAAGGTAGTTAACTCCATTAATTTATTTTATTTGTTAAATGGTGAGAAAGAATATATGAGATGAAAATTAAATTAATTGATAAATTATTTAATTTGTGTGTGATATTGAGTTAGAATGATTAAATAAAACTTATTTAAGTATTTAGTGATGCAGTTTATTAATTAAATATTATAATTATTTAATTAATTAATAATGATGAAAATGTTGGTATGGTGACATCAATAGAATATCACTAGGCATGATAATAGATAAAATTTAGGTGTCTATGATTTCATGTCCTTTCTTAGTTATTATGCATGGAAATTTTTGCTCTAAATTGTCTTTTAATATCATGTTAGAGTAATCTTGTTAACCATGTAAAGAGAAGAAATTAGTAGCTAATATTTGTAATGATGAATCTTTTTGTTTTGAATTCGATGTTATTCGATCATATTATTTGGACTTAGAACCAACCATGTTTGGGATTAATTTAATTTCATGGTGATGCATGTATGTCATTATTTGTGTAAGTATTTTCTCATTATTTTAGAATGGATTTAACATGATTGGGAATCCTAATTATAAGATGTATAGGCTAAATTTTCTTATGAATTTGTTATGATCTAGAAGCCATGTTTTTCTTATCATTTTAATTTTATGAGTAGATATAATCAATGATATGATGGTGTGTAGTCGATAACATGGTAGGATTTGAATTTTTTATTACTCTTGTTGTATTTGATGTATGCTATCAATGCTATGAAATATATTTAATGTTTTTTATATTAATATGATTGTGGAGTATAATAATTAGCTTATGTTGTCCATTTGAAACTTGGTAAGAGTTAATTCCCACCATGTATGCTTGTTTTATGCATGAGGTAAGTGGGTATGCTAGTCAATAATAGAATTTTTGGTTAAAATGAATCCTAAATTATTTATGTGAATTTTATGCATGATATTCAACCTAGAGTACAACTAAATATTTAGTTCAAAACAATTCTAGAATCATTTGGTTTGAGGTTTTTATGCCTTATTTCATGTTTATATTGCTATAGGCTCGTTCATTCTATCCCTACCCTTATCTTGGTTTGCATGACCTCATTTCTTCCTTTTGAGGTTCTTGCAAGTTATGCAATCTATTGTGTTGGAATGTGTGCCTTTGTGTGAATGCATCTATCTTAAAATTTGATTGGCTTAGGATTTTCAACTCTCAATTGACTTAAATCTTTAAGGATTAATCCTAATGTTTGGATGTCATTATAATATCTTTAGGATTTTTTATTCATCTTGAGATGTGGAATATAGTTGTGTGACACTTTATTTTTAATCCTTATGCATGTAGGAGAATGGGACCATGGACTAGTGTTTGATATCTTTATTATAGGAAACCTTACCCTCTTGTATGATCATCATGGTGAATTTATCACATTACATGGTTAATCCTTCAACTTATGTTTTCATTCTTTATGTATTGGCATTGCATACTCTGAGTGGCATTATGTTATGTCATGGAATATTGAGTGTATAGACATGTAATATGGCATGTTGATGTTACATTTGTATCACAAAAACAAATTCATCCATGTTTTCATAATTAATGTCTTTGTTGAAAGCATGGGGAATTACAGTACATGTAATTTTTAAAATATCAACAAGACACAAGGTATGTGTAGGATGTGATATGGGAAAGGAAAATGTGGAAAATTTCTCAAAATGATGGAGAGAAAAAACTCTTTTACATTTGGTTCATAGTGATGCATGGGTCCTTTTAAAATATCATCACTTGTAGGATCAAGGTATGTGCTCACCTTCATATATGACTATAGTAAGATAGTTTAGGTTTATTTTTTATAAAGAAAGGATGCATTTATTGATAAGTTCAAATATTTTAAGGTTTTGTATGAAAAGAAAAATTATAAGATCTATAAAGACATAAGGATACATAGAAGTATATACATGAATCAAGTTTTATTACATTTTTGTAAATAATTTGGTGTAAAGAAAAAATCAACTATTTCTTACACAACCTAACACAATGGAGTTGCAAAAGTAAAAAATGGAACTATCATAGAAATGGTAGATATATGTTACACTCTCAATCAATATCTAGCTAAAACTCGGATTGATTCATATTGTAGTATATATTTTGAACAAAACCCCTACTAAGGTAGTTATGAACATAACTCAAGAAATGGCATGGAGTGTTAGAAAGTCTATTGTGTGTTACTTTTTAGTCTTTTATTGTAATGTCTATTTTGATATCCCTAATCAAAATATAAAAAACTTAAATAATAAAAGTGAGGAAGTACATAATGGTTGGGTATAGTGAAGACTCACTAGCATATAAGTTGTATAACCCTAAACCAAATAAATTCATATTTAAATAAATCTATTATTTGATGAAGATACTATCATTATGAATCCACTAAAATGTCATTTATTCCACTATTGCTTAAAGAGGATGAACCTACTAATGTGAGTAATTCTAATGGTGTGACATCCTCTATGAGAGAACAAGGATCTCATGTCAAAGCCACAAGTGAAAATAATTATGAAAACATAAGAAATACATGATACATTCAAAAATATATTAAGAAGGACCTAATCAAAATTTTATAACTATGTTCTTATGACTAGGGTGATTTATGTTAACAGTCTATGTATATATGAGGAAGTGAAAGGAAACATTTATTTAAATGAGAGAGAAAAAAATGAGATTGCTCTTGAATTAAAAATTCATCATTCACATTACACTAAAAACTATTACAAAGTAATGGCTTTATAAGATCATTCAACCCAAAACCACCTAACAACTAACTAATAACTAATCTTTACTAACTATATGATTATTGCATAATCACTTATATTTTTTATATTAAATATTAATATATGTTAAGCACTAATTCCTAACACCACCTTTAGTGCTAACATAAGAACCTTTTATTCTTTGTTGTAACATATCGATGGTTGGCCTTGATTTTTTCTTGCATCTTCTAAATTGCTCGACTGCTTCCCGTCCCAAATATCCGATGATACTTCCTAGATGATAATATAGTAATTGTACTTTCAATACGCAAAGACATGTCCGTGTAGAAACTATCGAATTGTACAGAGAAGGCTCAATACAATCGTAACATTAAGATAATTAATCTTTCCAAGAATCCTTCGATAAAGAATGATTTCAAGCACTGTCTCTTTTATTCACATGTGCCTGAAATTCCCAATAAGATGAAATGCCTCCTATGCCAGTAAAAATATAATCGAGATGTCTCCTCGTAGACTATGTACAGTGACTCATATATTAACTACAGACCACCCTTTGATAATCGCTTCCCCATTGCATTCTGATAATATACAGAGGACACGATGAGAATGTAAACATGGTAAATATCTCATAAATCATACTAAATGCACCTTTGTCATCCTAAATGCTCATCTTCTATTCAAATGTCGATAGAGATTATTCCTTTATCATGTGCGAGATACCATTGTACTATGATGGAGCTCTGAATGGCCAATGATTCTCGGTCATAGTAAATAATTCCCAATCACAAATAATTGATTCTCATTCTATATACCAAGACATTAATGGAGTTCAATGCTTCAATAATGTATTTCAATGAAGTCTCATTCTACTTATAAGAGCAATGCTAGCAATATGAATAATGTTGGAATCCTCAATCCTCGTTCATTACAATGACCAAAAATAGACTTTTGCAACAGATTGGGGAAATATAAATCTTTTTTTTCTATTTTACAGATTTTGAAAATGAACATGAACATAATGGAGGAAAAACAATAGAAGGAGTGATCAAGATGAAAAGAGAGAAGAAATGCAAATGAGTGATGAATGTCAAGGATTTGTATGTGGTCTGCACTGCTCTTCTATTGACAAAATACAAGAATGGTGGATGGACATCAATGGTTGTTACACGTGGTTTGCATTGCTTGGCCCTTGAATGAACCGCTTTGGATGAAAGACAAACGAATAGAAGGAAAACATAGAGGTCAAGAAAACCTGCTCTAATAATATATTGAAATGAGAGAGAAAAAATAAGATTGCTCTTGAATTAAAAATCTGTCATTTACATTACACTAAAAACTATTAAAAAGTAATGGCTTTATAAGGCCATTCAACCCAAAACCACCTAACAACTAACTAATAATTAATCTCTACTAACTAATGTGATTATTGCATAATCACTTACATTTTTATATTAAATATTAATCTATGTTAAGCACTAATTCCTAACAACATTTAATAAGAAGTAGCTATGCAAGATGAGTACAACTCTCTAATGAAAAATGAAACTTAGGAATTCACAACTCTTCAAAATGCTAATTTTTGGTTGGTTTAAAATGGACCTACAAAAAAAATCACATTACATGGAGTTATTGAAAAGAATGGGGAATTTTTTTGGCTAGATGTTTCTCACAAATAAAAGGTATTAACTATTTATAAACCTATGATCTTGTTGCTAAAATGACTTCTATTCATGCAATAGTTTCCTTAGCTACAAAAATTGGATAAAAATTTAATCAAATGGATGTAAATAATTAATTATTCTATGGTAATTTACTTTCAAAAACCACTAAGATTTTCAAAACATCATGAATAATATCTAGTGTGTAGATTTAAAAATTCACCATATGGTCTTAAACAAGCTCCAAGGGCATGGTACTCCAAAACTAATGAGTATGTTTTGAAGAAGTAAGGCAATGTTGATGTATATGTAAAGCATAGTGATGGTAAAAAAATTATTATTGTACCATACCTAGATGATTTAATCATCATATAAAATCATGTGCAATACATTGAAAATAGTAAGGAACAACTCAAGTTACAAGAATTTGAACTAATTGACATACAATTGATGTACTAATTTCTAGGTATATAAGAAGAAGGTAGGATCTTTCTTTCAAAATAAATATGCTCTTAATTTACTAATAAATTTTATTACTCTTAAATGTAACTAGCCAATGCATCATTTGAATTGGGAATAAAATTGAGTGAATTCTACTAAGAAGAAAGTGGATGCCAATTTTTATAGACAAGTTGTTAGAAATATCTTGTACCTCAACATAACTAGACAAAGTATATGGAAAATATAAAAATTAACCATTGGAAAGTAGTTAAAATAATACTAAATTACATTTGGCATACATATAAACTTGGATTGAATACAAACATGGAGAAGAGCCTAGTCTAGTGGATCATATAGATTATGATTATGCAAGTGATGTTGATGATGGAAAATCAAGTTAAGGTTGCATCTTACACCTTGGTTTAGAACTAGTTTCTTGGAGTAGTAAGAATAAATCAGTAGAGTCACTAGTGTTTCTTTCTTTAATTAATTAGTTGTGGATTAAATTAATTAAATAATATAATCTAGTGGATAATATGTATAGGCTTAGTTTTATTATGATTTTTTTATGACCTACAATATGTTGAACAAGACGATTGAGAGGGGGGGTGAATCAGTTGTAGCAATTTTAACCTTTAAAACTTTTACTAGAAGTTAGATCAATAAGCATTCACAAAACCTTTGCTCTGTTAATGTGTTGAATCATTAAGTGTAGAAACAAAAATTGGAAATAGCAAAACCATACACACAAGAACATCAAATTTACATGGAAAATCCAATGAGGGTAAACCACAATGAGGATTAACTCATAATATAAAGAATACCAAAACCAAATACAAAGGCGTAGTGCCAAGACAGGACACACTATCCCACAAGGGCTCATTGTCGGAGGGTTCACTACCACAGAATTACAAAGAAGATAGAAGAGGATTATCATAGAGAGAAAACTAAATGCAATGAAGGTTCCACCAAAATTCACTCACACACTTGTAGTCTCACATGAAATATGTTGAATGCCTTCAGCTCACTAGCTTTGGAACCCTCACATGAAATTTGTACTACTCTGCTCAAATTCATATATCACATACATATCTCGCATCTATATTTTATCTATCTTTCCTCTATATTGCATCTATCTTACATCTCATAAACATCTCAACTTGTACTTATACCGTCTTCAACCTTGAAAACCTTCCAAGGTCATCCATACACAATTTGCATTTACAAATTCAAATCAGGTCGACACCAAATCACTCTACAGTGGAATTAGAATGAGAGAAACCTATACATATTCTTAATGAGGACATAAATAATTCCCAACACGTCTCGAAACACTTCTATGATCTTCATGAGTAGTGTTTAACACAAGGTCAACCAACACCAGTGAAAAACACATAAAATAATTAAGCACACACATCCTTAACATGATCCAATATTTTCAAACAACAAATTTCACTTGAACATGAACTCATCAACTTAATCTCAGAACCATAAGTCATGAAACCAAAATATGGAGAAATTTGGAGCAACTAAATTTCTCCCAGACCATAGCCAGACACACTGAAATGCACAGTTCACATACTGGTGAAGATATCTCGCACTGTACAATGATCGAACAACCAAAATTTTAGATATAGAAACTACCAAAATCTATGAATAATATCTCATATCTACAATCATAGTAGCAATACGAAGCACATCCTGGAACATACATTGAATACCTGTAGACCTTCTTTATTACAATTTTCTCAATATCCTCAACATATACAATCAATAACCAACTTCCATGACATAGTTGACATTAATGACAACACCTTCATACTTGCAACAATATCCCCCTTTGTCATTGATGGCAACACATGATGTGAAAAAACCATCAAAGACAACACAACTCTGAACACGGTTTCTTATCATTTTATTTTACTCTCTCAACATAGCACAGGTAAAAAAATTCACATGATTCTTTCTCCACCTTTGACATCAATGGAAAAGTAAAAAGATATTTTACATTATTCTCCCCCTTTGACATTAAGAACATTACCAGTATTAAATACTCCCCCTTAGGAGTACACCCAATCAACTCCACAATGACAACACAAGGCACTAATTGCTAGAAAGAAGATAGGTCCATATATCCATTGGACTTATGCATCTCCATATGCATCTAGTTCAAGAAAGGAGAGGAAATAAGCCCTAACTTCTCCTAGAGATACTCAAAAGTATCTTTAGGAAGAGCCTTAGTAAATATGTCAGCAATTTGATCTTTTGTAGGTACATACTCAAACTTTACTTCATTCTCCATGAACTTTTCTCTCAAAAAGTGATACCTTATTGATATGTGCTTTGTCCTTGAGTAAATCATTGGATTCTTTTTAATGTTAATTACACTTTTATTATCAAAGAAAATAGAAATGGGATCATCATACATTACTTTGATATCCTTCAATGTCTGTCTCATCCACAAAAATTGTGTGCAGTAGGATGTTGCAGCAATATACTCAACTTTTGCAGTGGATAAGGAAACTGAATCTTTCTTTTTGCTTATCCATGACACCAATCTGCAACCAAGAAATAATGCACCACCACTTGTACTTTTTATTTCATCAACACAACCTAATCAATCTACATTTGTATAAGCACTTAGTGTAAAAATAGAATCCCTAGGATACCATAAGCCATAATCTATAGTGCCATTTATATATTTGAATATCCTTTTAATAGCTGCAACATGTGTTTCTTTAGTATACTCTTAAAATCTAGCCACAAGACAGACTGCATGCATGATATCTGATTTGGCAATAGTTAAATACAAAATTCTTCCAATCATTGATCTATATTTTCTTTTATCAGCCTTAGTTGAATCATCATTTTTACTCAATTTACAACTAGTCACCATAGGAGTGCATACTGGTTTGGAACCATCCATCCCAAACCTCTTCAACATTTCTTTTACATATTTTGACTCTGAAATAAAAATCCCTTTTTCTATTTGATTGATTTGCATCCCAAGAAAGAAATCTATCTCACCAAACATAGACATCTCAAACTCTTTTTTCATTTCTTCAACAAATATTTTTCACATTGTTTCATTTCCTTCAAAGATAATATCATCAACATATACAACTACTATCAATATTTTGTCATTTTCAATTTTGAAATAAAGATTTCTATCTGCAATACCATTACTGAAACCTTGTTGAATCAAATATTTGTCAAACCTTGCATACCAAGCTCTACGAGCTTGCTTCAATCCATATAAAGCCTTCTTTAATCTACATACCATATCTGGTTGATCTGACAACTAAAATCATTCTGGTTGTTCCATGTAGACTTTGTCTTCCAACTCAGCGTTCAAAAATGTTGACTTCACATCCATCTAGTAAACTTTAAATTCCTTATGAGAAGAAAATGCAAAAAACATTTTGATAGCTTCCATCCTAGACATCGGAGCAAAAGTCTCCTGAAAATCTATACCTTCTACTTGTGAGTAACCCTTACACACAATCCTTGATTTATTTCTAACCACTTCTCCATTCTCATTCAGCTTGTTTCTGAATACCCATTTTGATCCAATTATATTTTTATCTATCGGTTTAGGAACCAATTCCCAGGTTTGATTTTTCTCAATCTACATAAGTTGTTCTTCCATTGCTCTCATCCAATGCTCATCTTTACATGATTCACTTACTATATTAGGTTCAACTATAGAAATTAAACACAAATTTATTTTAGCAGCACCAGCTCTGCTTCTTTTCAATACTCCTTTTCTCTTGTGTCCAATAATCTGTTCTTCAAAATGATTCTTTTGCACATATTTAGGTGTCTTTGGAGACACCATCAGAGCTTCTTCTTCTTCATTCTACTTTTCTTGTTCTTCAACAACTTCCTCTACTTCTCTGCAATCAACTTCATCTGATACATATCCATCAACTTCAATTGAATTCTTCAAAGCTTCATCAACCTTAATACTTGTGCTTTCTACAACCTTTCTCAGCCTTTTATTGAAATATCTGTAAGCTTTGATTTTAGTAGACTATCCTAGGAAAATACACTCATCACATCTTGCATCAAACTTTTTCTAGAATATTTTCATCTCTTCAGATATAACATTTACTTCCAAATACCTTGAAATTCTTTACAGAAGGAATCTTTCCATACCACAACTCATAGGGAGTCTTATTGTTGTTAGATTTTGGTTGAACTCAATTAAACACATAAATATTAGTGTGAATTGATTCTCACCAGTAAACTTTTGATAGACCTACCTCTATGATCATTGATCTAGCAGCTTCTTAAAACATCATTTTCTTTCTTTCAACAACTCCATTCTATTGAGGAGTTCTAGGAGCAGACAATTGCCTTTTTATTCTATGAACTTCACAAAACATGTTAAACTCATTGGAGGTGAATTCTTCACCTATTTCAGACCTTAAGCATTTGATTTTCATGTCCATTTCATTTTCAACCATAGCTTTGAATGCTTTGAATGCTTTGAATTTGTCTAATGCATTGGATTTCTCTCTAAGAAAAGTAACCATGTCATTATAGAGTAATCATCAATCAAAAGCATAAAATACATGTCACCTTGTAGACTCCTCACCCTTGTAGGACCACAAAGATCTATATGAATCAAATACAGTAGTCTAGTAGTAGATTGTTCCTTGACCTAAAGTTGTTTCTAGCTTGCTTTCCAAACTAACAATCCTTGCAAATAGCATTAACATGTTTTGTGTTTTTTGGTAAATCTCTCACAGCTTGTATTGCATTGATTCTCACCATATTATAAAAATTAATATGACACATCCTCTGGTGCCATAGCCAACTATCATTAATTTAAGACTTAAACCAATGTCCATCTGCACCCTTAAGTTGATAAATATTTTCTTCATACTTCTTTCCAGCAGCAATCATAGTTTTGAATCCTTTCCTTATTTCACATTTCTCATCCTTCAACACAAGATTATATCCTTTACTACACATCTATCCAAAACTCAAAACATTATTCCTTAAACCCTTAACATAGTAGACATCATCAATATTATGCTTGCCATCAAAACTGACTGAACCTATCCCACAAATCTTAGCACTAGTATCATCTCCAAACTTAACTAAGCCTCCATCATATTTTTCAAGTTTAACAAACTTACTTTTTTCACTAGTCATGTGATGTGAATAGCCACTATCAACAAACCAGTAGTTCTTTTCTTGTTTAGCATGAAGAGAAGAGACCACAGTACCTTCAACTTTATCTAGAGCGCTTTCCTTCACATATATTTCAATATTAGCAGAAGTAGATTCATCTTTTATAGCCAAGAAAAAGCATTCATTATCATCAAAATCTCCATAATCAGACTCATCATCAGAAATACTAGCATCTTCATTTACATAATATGCTCTCTTGATCATCTTTCCTTTATTTTATTTATCTTCTCTATGTTTATTCCTCTCAGCTCTTTTAGTACATCTTGAAGCATAATGACCGATTCCTCTACAACTAAAACATTTGAAAGGTAACTTACCTTGATACTTACTAGATCCCTTTTTCATTCTTTTTACAAAGTTATCTTCCACTTCATCAAAGTTTTCTTCATCCAGATCTTCAAATTTTGTAGCCCTGAAAGCAATTTTTATCTTTGTTTCATTTCTCAAGCTTGGATTTCTCATTTCAAATGAGGTTAGAGTACCCAACAACTAATCTTTAGTATAGGTCTTATAATCTATAAATTCCTCAATAGCATATACATTTTCACTCTATGCATCAAGGAGAGTTCTGAGAATCTTCTTTACTATCCTAGATTCATCCACTTATGCACCAAGTCCTCGCATTCCACCTACTAGCTCATCCACTCTATGTACAGAGGATTTAATATTCTCATCTTCAGTCATTCATAGGATCTTGAATTGTGCCTCCAAGATCTGCAACTATTCTTCTTTAACCTTTTCATCTCCTCATGGATCTTTCCCAATGCATCCCAAACCTCTTTATGTAATAACCCATTCTAATTATTACTTAATTATATTATTACAAATGACATTATGAATATTTAACTTTAAAAATACATAACTAAGCATCTATTTTCAATCATAGCAGCACGTGTCTAATTAAAATAAGAGTCATGATAATATGTATTCATTTCCAAATGTCAATTACAATATCCAAGTTGGCTTCGCTCATTGGGCCACAAATTCAATACAATATACAATTTTACATCAAGGTTACATCATAGTCCATGATAATCATGAAAACATCCAAGGTTTCCTCTTGACACTCGCCTCCACTGGTGGATGAGAACATGGTTGAAGTACTTTATTTCCTAACCACAAAGCTTACACTTCCCCATAATTCTTCCTACTTGAAGAATGCTCGACCTTGCACAAAAATTTTTGCAAGAGAACAATCTGCAAGGTGGAATATGGTGTGTTCCCAAACATCAACATGCATCTCTATCAATGATTTACAAAAATGAAAGATCTATGCTAGGAATGGTAGAGTGTTATCACAAATTCCATACATACATAATGGGCTAATTACTTGGCCAGGCATAAAAATTAAGTTGCAACAACAAATGATAGGTTTTGGATAAAGAAAAAACCAATACTCTTTGAACTCCATTTTAGCACCCATCCCAGAAGGTAACTTTCAACAAAACTGTTATTCCATAGCAACTATCTACCCTCTAGAAGCATCTACCCTGAGGTGCTCTAGTCTACTTAGGTGTTTTTTTTCTACTCAATAAAGAGAATATTATTTACACACATATCTATGGAAAAGTAATTTAATCTAGTTATTTCCTCAACTTAATAAAATTTAGAAAATTGATTCAAATGGAACTGATCAATACATTGTCCATTCATTTCAAACACATGCCACATGATTACATTCAACGTAATTCAATATTCATTTAAGAATAAATAGATAAGTAAAAAAAGAAGGTATGTCACAAGTATGTGTATGTGTGTAGATGAAGGTCTATGTGCATACACATATATGTGCCAACATAAGTTATAAATTTGTCCATACATTCTGAAATAAAAACTATTATATTAGATTGCTTCCATTCAAAATAATGTTACAGATTGATATATCATTTGTCAGTAATAAAAGAAGTAAAAGAACTAAGAACAAGTTTGTTTGAACAGTTTCCACATATTGTTATGTTGTTTGTATTAAAATAAAGTTGTTTGTAGCAAAAAAATGTTGTTTGTAAAGAAAAATGTTGTTTGTAGCAAAACAATGTTGTTTGTAGCAAAACAATGTTGTTTGTAGCAAAACAATGTTGTTTGTAGCAAAACAATGTTGTTTTGTAGCAAAAAAAATGTTGCTTGTAGCAAAACAAATGTTGCTCGTAGCAAAACGATGTTGTTTGTAGCAAAACAATGTTGTTTGTAGCAAAACAAATGTTTTTTATAGAAAAAACGATGTTGTTTGTAGCCAAACAAAGTTGTTTGTAGTAAAACAAAGTTGTTTGTGGCAAAACAAAGCTATTTGTAGCAAACAAAGTTGTTTGTAGAAAAATAAAGTTGTTTATAGAAGTTTACATTTTACTGCACGACAGTATGTTTCATTAACAGTTTTAGGTTATCCAATACAACATTCTAATGAATAGAGTTTCCATCATTCTGGTATTCAAATATTTAAACAATACTAGTACTCTTTGTGCAATAAATGTATTGAATGACATGCTTATTGTTTTAAGACCAACATCAACATAAGAGAGTCTTGGAACAATTTCATTATTTCTAGGGTTATAGAAAAAACCCATGTTTCTTATTGATGATTGCAAGAAAAAGAATAAATGTTCAAGCCATTTTTTTGTTCCAAAGAACGACCTACAGTCGAACGACTATTCAGTTCTACCATAAACAATATCAATGGTCGATCTTTGATGAATTCCTTTTAATGGCATACATAGCTCGATATGCAAGAATTCAACTATTGTCAATAACATGCAGTTAGTCAATCATATAGATCAATACAACATAATGCAAGAATGGAACAATAAATATATTTTTTCCTCCATCGTTCATGATGAACGATGTGAATTACTTAAACAACAGCAATGGTTTTCTATTGTTCTATGATTTCAATCTAATCCATACACCCAAAGGGTGCGGCATCCATTATTTGACCTAGCCGACATGGGAATCAAATACTATGAAAAAAGAATAACAATGATAATACAGTCGTTTCCCTAAAGGGAATGTTTAACAATTTTATTTTACATTGTTTCATATAACACAAACTTTTGTTGTTCGGATTTAATCCGAATAGCCATAAAATGGCTAAATAACTCACATGCAAAAAATTACAGATAGAGGCAAAAAATATATGACAAACTTAGCTCGGCCATGCTCAGCTAGCATGATGATAGGGTAAAAAATGCACCAGTTTAAAGCATGCAAGAATGGTCGATAAGTCCTTGGTATCATAGAACCAAAAAATGATCAATCTTCATAAAACAAAACTTGGCTCTAAGCTGATTTCACTAGCACTTTTAAGATATTTATTAATTTACCACTGATTCTAAAACAATCGACATACTGAAAAGATAATTAAAATTTTTATGAATAGAGATTACTGAGAATTAAGCATGTTTTTTAAAAAAAACTAATTTACCTCTAGATCGAAGCTTTTCCTCAGCTTTTCCCTTCGATTTCCAACAATGTTGAGTCACTTTCTTTCTTCCTCCCTAGATACTCGTCGCCACTGCCTTATTTTTTCCAATGATTCCTCTTTCAAAATGGAAAATATTTTCCTTCTTACCTATTCGCATGATATGGGGGTCATTTATTTCATAATTGGCATTAATTTTCCGCCCCACTTATTCAAATTTAATTAACTTGGCCTTAAATTTGGATACAGGCCACTCGTCCATTATGTCCTCATTCGATTTTATTTGAAATCAGCAGTTTCGATTTATAATTTTGATCCATATTTAATTTTTATATGGAATATATATATAGATATATATATATGTGTGTGTGTGTGTGTGTGTGTGTGTGCACTATATTAGTATATATATTTATTTTATTTTATTTTTATTTTTATTTTTTATTTTTTTATTTTTTTTAATTTTAAATTACATGTGTATTTATATATATTTTTAATTATTACTCTTTTATTTGGTTTTTGAAAATGTAGTATTTAATCTCTTTCAAATACTAAAATAAGCTTTTATTTTATTCAAATCATAGCCTCTAAATGAAATTCTTATCCTTTAAGCACTTTTTTTTTAAAATACATGCATATATGTGTTTAACCATGCTATCATTTTCTTTCAAATTTCATCACAGACAAGATCAAGATAGACAATTTGAATATGAAATCATATGTTTAATGTTCCACAAGAATTTTTTCAATCATTGAATCAATTTGAATCAAGTCAATAAGTTCTTCTATATGAAATTTCAAATGCAAACATCATGCCATTTGTGGTGTGTGCACCTAGATTCCATCGAGCTTACCATTCAGTCCAGCTAAACGATCCTACTTCAACTATGTTCTCGTCCTTCAACCTGTTATCTTTCAATTGCACACACTTGCACTTACACAGTTCATTAGTAATGTTCAATCATGATAAAGTATAAGATAGTTTAAAAGATCACATAGTCAATGATGGTCAACTTCTTTCAAAATTTTCAAAAATATCAAAAAAATTCATTCAACATATTGGATTTCCTCAATAATTCAATCTATCATATAATTTAAATGCAATAAAAATTGGGTTATGACATCCTTCCCCTCTTGGAAGAGACATCATCCTGATGTCTATTTAATCAAAATTTAGGTATATATGTCTATTTCAACATCATATTATACTATTTCCAAGCCAAAACATTATAATATTCAATCCAAAATTTTCAAACAATTTTTTTCAAAAGTCTCTTTCTAAGAAAACAAATGTGGGAAGGAGTGTTCTATTTCTTCTGCATCCTCCCAAGTAGCACTATATTCTAAATAATGGTCCCATTAGACCTTAAAATAAGCAATGTCTCTGCTCTGCAACTTAACGTTGCATCTATTCAAGATTCTAGTGGGCTCCACTAGCACCACTCCTGGGTCTTGTACCTGCAAGGATTTCCAATCAAGCACATGAGCTACATTAGGATGATATGGCTTAAGCAAAGAAACATGAAACACATTATGAATTCAAGCTAGAGCAAGTGGTAGAGCAAGTCTATAAGTAACTGGGTTGATCACTTCCAAGACTTCAAACAGACCCACATATCTTGAGGCCAACTTGAAAGACTTTCCAAAGGCAATAGAACTTTTATGAGGCCTGACTCTTAAGAAGACTTTATCCCCTACCACAAAATTTCTAAGATTTATATTCTTGTCAGCATAACTCTTATGTCGGTCTATCGCCTCCTTCTGTCTACCCTTAATGACTCTCATTTGTTCTTCCATCTCCTTAAGCATTTCAAGTCCTACTATGATCATGTCTTCTAATCTATCCCAACTGATGGGTGTACGACACTTTCACCCATAAAGAGCTTCAAACGGTGTCATACCTAAAGATGTGTGATAAGAGTTATTATAAGAAAACTCTACCAATGGTAAGTATTTCTCCTGCTTATATTGTTGTTCCATGCAATACATTCAGAGGAGGTCTTTGAATACCTAATTCACCCTCTATGTCTTCCCATTAGTCTGAGGATGATAAGCTGAGCCAAAATTTAACTTGGTTCCCAATGCGACATTCAGGGTCATCCAAAATCTTGAGGTCATCTGGGTGTCTCTTTCAAAAATGATAGTTTTTGTCACTCCATGCAAGTGGAAGATCTCTTGGAAAAATTTATTGGCCAAGGTCAATGATCCATCATTAAGGTTTCCTATGATGAAGTGTGCCACCTTGGTCAACTTATCAACCACAACCAAGATAACATCATGTTGATTCCTGCTCAAAGGTAACCCTTGTGTGAAGTCCATACTAATCACTTGTCATTTATACTCAGGTATTTCATGAGGATACAATAGCCATGTTGGATGTTCATGCTTAGCCTTGACTCGTTGGCACTCTAAGCATCTAGCTACATAATCCACTACATCCTTATTGAGTTTAGGCCAAAAGTATAGAGTTTTCAATTTTGCGATCATCTTAGATACTCTAGGGTGTCCTAAATAAGGTGCATTATGAACCTCTTCTATTGCGAACTTCCTCAGCTCTCCAGAGTATGGAATGTGCATTCTTCTCTGGTATCTCAAAATGCCATCCAATTTGATCTCATACACATTGAACCAATAATTTGATGGATTCTCTGTTAGGGTGCTCTTCACTCTTTCATAGTTCTCATCCCCTAGAAAATGTTGTATCACCTGTTGTCTCAAATTATACCTTTTCAATATCATGGTTTCCAGATGTCTTTGTCTACTAAGAGCATGACCCACTCTATTCTCTTTTCCATTTATATACTCAATTATGAAGTCATACTCACTAAGGAATTTCAACCATCTTCTTTGTCATGCATTAAGGTTTGGTTGAGTAAAAATGTATCTCAAACCCAAGTCCAGTCTATCTTGAGATCAAATGGATTCCCTAAGAGATAATTCCTCTACATCTGCAAGGTATGAACTATTGCAGCCAACTCTAAATCATGCGGTGCATAATTCACCTCATTCTCTTTAACCTTCCTCAATTCATACACTACCACTTGTCCATCCTGCATTATTACTGCTCCCAATCCCTCACCTGAAGCATCTATGATTATAGTGAATCTTCCATCAGGATCACGGATGGTCAACACTAGTGTTTTCGTGAGCCTCCCCTTCAAGAGTTGGAATGCATGTTCACACTTCTCGATCCATTCAAACTGTGTTCCCTTTATTTGGAGTGACATGATTAGAGATGAAATCTAGGAGAACCCTTGCACAAACTTTTTATAATATCCTACAACGCCCATTAAGCTATGAACTTCTGACACACTTTGAGGCACCAGCCATTCCATGATCCCCTTGATCTTCTCGGGGTCTATAGAGACTCCCTCAGCTGAGATAATATGGCCTAGATAGTGCACCCTATCTTGATAAAATGAGCATTTCGATAGCTTCCCAAAGAGTTTCTTTTCTCTCAACCACCGTAAAACTATCCTCAAGTGCCTAGCATGCTCTTCAACATACTTTGAGTAGACTAGAATGTCGTCAATGAAAATCAATACAAAGTCATCCAAACAGTCTCTAAACACACTATTCATGAGGTTCATGAAAGTTGTAGGTGCATTAGTCAAACCAAAAGGTACCACAATGAACTCATAATGTGCATACCAAGTTCAAAAGGTAGTCTTAAAAATATCTTCTTCTTTTATTCTCAACTGATGGCATCCTGACCTGGGATTGATTTTGGAAAACACTGTCACTCCCTTTATCTGGTCAACAACTCATCAATCCTCTTGGATATCGATCCTTGATGGTCACCTTGTTCAACATCCAATTGTCTATACACATATGCAAGGTTCCATCCTTCTTTTTCACAAAGATAATAGGTGCTCCCCAAGGAGACACATTGGGTCTTATGAGCCCCTTGTTCAAAAATTCCATTAACTGGGCCTTCAACTTGTAGACTTCGGTGGTGTTCATCCAATAAGGTGCTTCATATTGAGGCTCAAAACCTGGTACAAGCTCAATAGAGAATTCAAATTCTCATTTCAGAGGTAACTTTGTGATTTCATTAGAAAATACATCTTAGAACTCCTTGAGAATAGAGTAATCATCTAGATACGATTCCTTTCTATCAAGGTTACTGATATGCACAACATAGATAGCATCCCTCCTGACAAGCCTTTTGAGCTACATGGAAAAGATCTATCTAAGTTCTAAGGGTCTTTGCATCCCATAAATCTTGATTGGATTCCCAAATCATCCAGAAAACTAACTACCTTATCCTCATAGTTCACTATAGACTTATGTTCGGTTAACCAATTTATTCCCAAAATTACATCGTATGAGCCTAAGGGTGCCACATACAGGTTGACCTAGGTTTGGAAGGTTGGAAGATCTAACTCATTGCAAAAGAGATGGGTATCTACCCTCTGCTCTACTCAATTTCCATACCAAATTGTCCATGATTTTTCCATGTATCTAGTTCTAATGGGTATCTTGGACATTACTCTAGGGTCTATGAAACATTCAGTAGCTCCAGTATCAATTAAAATAGAGATATTTTGGCCATAGAGCTTACCCGTCAACTATATTGGTGAAGCCTAATACTCTGTCTTCTTTTTATCCACTGCATTATGGATCTGATGATACTGAGACTATTGATAGTATCCTTCCCTTCACAACTTTGATCACTGCAGACAATTTGCGGCATAATGATCACCTCCACAAGTATAGCACCTATCGCGAGGCCCTTTGTGAGCTCCTAGTTTTTCCTCTCTGAAGCCCTTCTACTTTTGGTCATCTTTTACTTTGTTATTATTGCCTTCTTACTCTTTCCACCATTACCACCTTCACCTTTCTCTTGTGACTCACTTCCCCTCTTGAGATTATGGATTTGATGATTCTTGTCTCCTTTATGAAACTTCTTGTTCCTAAACCATGACTTATGATTTGAATTGTTATAGAGGTTGGATGCCTTCATCTCACTACCTTCAGGACCCTAACATGAAATTTGCACTGCTCTACTCAAATTCGCATCTCACATACATATCTCACATCTATCTTTCATCTATCTTGCCTCTATCTTGCATCTCACAAACATCTCAACTTGTACTTATACCGTCTTCAACCTTGAAACCCCTCCAAGGTTGGCCATACATGATTTGCATTTACAAATTCAAATTAGGTCAGCGCCAAAGCATTCTATGGTATAATTAGAATGAGAGTGACCCATACATATTCTTAATGAGGACCTAAATAAGTCCCAACATGTCTCAGAACGCTTCTATGATCTTCGTGAGTAGTGTTTAATACAAGGTCAGCCAACACTAGTGAAAAACACATAAAATTATTAAGCATAAACATCCTTAACACAATCCAATCTTTTTCGACAACAAATTTCACTTCAAAATGACAACAATTAATGATGAAAACATAAGAAATACAAGAAGCATTCAGGAAATCCACCAAGAAGGCCTTGAGAATATTTTTTTAAACTATACTCTTATGACTAGGGTGATGTAATTTAACACTCTAGGTACATATGAGGAAGTGTAAGGTACATATGGTTGGTTGCAAATGGACCTACAAAAAAAAAATCACATTACATGAAGCTATTGAAAAGAACAAGGAAATCTTTGTGGCTAGAGGTTTCTCACAAACAAAAGGTATTGATTTTATAGAAACCTTTTGCTCTTGCTACTAAAATGACTTCTATTCATACAATAGTTTCCTTAGCTATAAATTTTGGATTAAAATTTTATTTAAATGGATGTAAAGAATGAATTCCTATATGGAAATTTAATAGAAGAAATTTGCATGCAACAACCACTAGGATTTTTTAAACCTCATGAAGAACATCTAGTATGTAGATTGAAAAAGTCACTATATCATGGTCTTAAAACAAGCTTCAAGTGCATGGTACTCCCAAATTAATGAATAGTTTTTAGAAGTAGGGTTTAAAAGAAGTAAAACCAATATATATGTATGTGTATAACATAGTGATGGTCATTTTTTTTTATTGTACTATATGTAGATGATTTAATCATCATATAAAATAATGTGCAATACATTGAAAACACTAAGGAACAACTCAAATAAGCTTTTGAAATAATTGATGCACTAATTTTGGAGCATACAAGAAGGTAGGATCTTGCTTTATCAAACCAAATATGTCCTTTTTGTACTAATAAATTTTATGATAATTAAACATACCTAGCCAATACACTATGTGAACTTTGAATAAAATTGAATGCACTCTACTAAGAAGAAAATGGATGGAAATTTGTATAGAAAATTTGTTGGAAATATCTTGTACCTCACTATTTAACTAGAACAAGTACATGGATAATCTACACATTGACCATTGGAAAGTTAGCTAGAATAATACTAATTTACATTTGAGGTACATATCAACTTGGGATTGAATACAAATGTGGAGGAGAGATTACTCTAGTAGGGCATATGGATTATGATTATGTAGGTGATGTTGATATAAAATCAACTTCAAGTTATATACTTTGCCCTGGTTTAGAACTAGTTTCTTGGAATAGTAAGAAGCAATCAATAGTGTCACTATCATTCATAGAATCTTAGCACATTGGTTCTTCCAAGGTATCTCAATCTAATAATTATGGATTAGAAGACTATTGGAGCAAACACATCAACCAAAAAATTGTCCAACTACTTTATTTTGTGACAATCAAAGTATTATCAAGTTAGAAAAAAATAATGATGTGCATCAACACTTTATTCTTGACTTGATTGAAGACAAAGTGGTGGAGATGAATTTTTTTTAATGAAAAGATCAAAATGTCAAAAATATTTATCAAAAACATTATGTACATTGAAATTTGTCAAACTATCAAACATGTTGCATCTCAAGAAATTACACATATAATTAGTGATGTTGTGGTCATCTTATATTTCAAATTTTTTGACATGTTTACATCTCAATGAAGTAAATATATAATCAGTGATGTAATGAAGGTTATGGTCATCTTATTTGACAAAATTTCAAACATGTTACATCTCAAGGAAGTACACATATAATCAATGATGCAATCATCTTAAATTTAATAAAATTCTAAACATGTTACATCTCAAGGAAGTACACATATAATAAATGATATAATGAATATTTTATTCATCGTATCTATCAAACTTGTCAAATGTCAAAGAAGTACACATATAATTAGTGATATAATGAATTTTGTGAAGAGGTATTGGGAAGGTGCAAAAAGATGGGGGGCCAAATTGTGGCCAAATTTTTTTAAAAGTTTTGATATGCTATAATGTGAGTGCGTTATAATGTGCTCATGTTATGGCTTGGTGTACTGAGCCTATTTTGCGCTCGTGTTATGAGCTATAAAAACAAAACAAAACAAAAACGAATTCATTTGTGTTGTGACTATTTTTTTGCTGCCCATGGCAAAAATCCCTTCTCTTGCGCACTCGCATTTTGGGGGGAGACAATATTGAAATTTTTTCATTAATTTGTTGCTATTTTGTCACCAAGATGCCACCACATCGATGGGGAGGTCGAAGAGGTAAGGATTATTTTTTTTTGTTGTGAATTTGTTAGTTTTAGGTTGTTTTTTATATTTATTTGTTGAATTTATAGGAAATGATAATGAACCTGGAAACCCTCTTCAAAACCATCCTAAAAATCCTCAACAACCAGAGCAACAACAACATGAACAAAATCCTCAACAACCAGAGAAACAACAACATGAACAAAATCCTCAAGCTCAAAAACCACAACAACAATCTCCTCCACCAATCCATCAACATCCTACTAACACTCAACAAAATTCAATGGGTGAAATTGAAAACAATAATAAAAAAATTGAGGAGTTAATCATGAGGTTGAATGATCCAGCATGTTCAACCATGGAAAGAAAAACACTTGCAAATTCACTTAAAGAAATTTTAAAACATGTAGATGCAATCAATAAATAATTAAGTGGTTGGCAAGATAGGAGGCAAACGGCTAGGAATTTTTACCAGGATAAATTATCATATAAAGATGTAAAAGATCTAAAAATTACAAAATTAGATTTGTGCTCATTATTCACTGACCCACCCACAAATCAAAATCTTGGCCTCAATGCAAAGAGGTTTCCTATCCATTGGTGCCACCACCAATGGATTATGAACTTTTTTTGAGATAGGTTGTACATGGTTTTTGATTACCCACCATGCAAAAATTGTGAAGTCCCATAATATTTCCTAAGGAAACAATACTATGAGTTCATCTTGAACAAAATCCTGAATTATTTTGATATGAGGGACTTCCAAGGGAGAGGTGAGGGGTCCGCTCAAGATAGACCCAGTGCATAATAAGATCCTAGGCAGCAAGTGAGATGACCTCTCGCTAGGCCACCTCATGAGAACACTGTTATCCCTTCCATCATGAAGGAGAGTGCCGAGGTAGACACTTTGCAGGCCATCAACTCTTTGACCTAGAGTGCAATCCAACATGCCATCCCTATACTACAACGCCATCTAGAGGAGTCTTTGAGTGGTGGGCTTCAATCCAATTTGTGGCAGGCTTGCAGGGCAACTTGTTCATATGACCTCACTGACACTCAAGAGGCTACAACTCAGGATACATATACAACTATAGAGATGGAAAGGGAAGGTGACATTTTGAATGAGGCTTATGGCATCGATATTTAGGTAAATGTCAGCATGTTCATTTAATTTAATTTATTAAATTTCAATTTTGAAATGCAAGATTAACTAATTTAGTTTTATGATTTTAATAAAATTCCAGGGTCACAGTGTTGATACTAGATACACCATCCCTACACCTGCTTATTACTCTACTGCATCTACCATTGAGGTATGTAACTAGTAAACAATTATAAATTTATAATATGTTAATAACATTGTTATATGAATGGTATTCTAATATTTGATTTTGGATGTTGAATAGGCTAATATTGGAGGTTTTGAGGGAACACCTCCCAGAGCCAGTGGATTTAGACAAACCTACAGATAGGTAATAGAATAAAAAGTTTAACTAATTAATTTTAATTAATAGATTTGTGTAGTTTATATTCATATCGTTGATTACATTGCATTGCACATCTTTCAAACTCAAAGCATTACTTCACATTCCATAACTAATAACTAGATGTTGATAGATGACAAAATTTCAACTAAAATATATTTGTTTAGAAAATCAGGATAAGTAGTGATGCAATTACTTCACATAACATAAGTAATAAGTAGGAGCAGCTTCCAATTTCATTTTATTTTCATGGCATTCCATGAGACCACTTTTTATTGAGGTATCTTTTCAAACAGTTCACTGCCTTGTTTATGCTATGGATGCTTGGAAGAAATATATGAAAGAATAATAGTAAGGAATAGCATAGACAAGGCAATGAGTCATTTGAAAAAATTCCTCAAAGAAATGTGGTCTCATGGTGATGCCCATCACCATGAGACCTAATTTCTTTGAGGTATTTTTTCAAACAGCTCACCGCCTTTTCTATGCTACCACATTTTCCATACATGTCTACCAAAGCATTTTATCAAACAATTAATTTCCTTTCTACTATGGCTAAAATCCTAAAAAGGTTCTTTCTAATAGACTATGGATGCTTGGAAAAAATCTATTAAAGCATAATAGTAAGCAATAGCATAGACAAGGCAGTGAGTATTTTGAAAAAATGCCTTGAAGAAATGTGGTCTCATGGTGATGGAATTGCCATTCCATCACCATGAGACCACATTTCTTCAAGGCATTTTTTCAAACATCTCACCGCCTTTTCTATGCTACCACATTTTCCATACATGTGTACCAAATAATTTTATCAAACTACTCACTTCCTTGCTACTATGGCTAAAATCCTAAAATAGATGCTTTCCAACAAACTATGGATGCTTGGAAAAAATCTATCAAAGAATAATAGTAAGCAATATCATAGTCAAGGCAGTGAGTAGTATGAAAAAATTCCTTGAAGAAATGTGGTCTCATGGTGATGGAAGTCCATTCCATCACCCTAAGACCACATTTCTTTAAGGCATTTTTTCAAACATCTCACTACCTAAAGAATAGAAATCAACTCTTTAGCCAAAATTCCCCTCCAAATTTTTTGCAAGGTCCTCATCCTCATCCTCATCCTCATCCTCAATTTACCAATCCATGGAACCTTCCACTTTTTGTTCCAATTTTTCATGTCCCCACCCCTCCCTCTTCATGCCATGATTTCCCTCCATCTCATAACCAAGACCACACTATACCACCCACCCCATCCCAGCATAATACCGTAGAGAAGGAAATGAAGTGTTTGAAAAAATGCCTCAAATAAATGTGTTCTTATGGTGATGGAATGCCATGACACATTTGTTTGTAATGCCATTCCATCACCATGAGACCCCATTTCTTTAAGGAATTTTTTCAAACAGTTCACTGCCTTCTCTATGCTACCACAGTTATCGTACATGTATACGAAAGCATTATATCAAACGGTTCACCGCCTTGCTGCTACGGGGTAAAAGCCTAAAAATAGGTGATTTCGAACAAGCTATGGATAGGGAAATAGTAAGCATGATAGTCAAAAATATATAGTTTAATAAGTACTCAAAATTTTGTTTATTATCTCATACATTATAAGCCATGATGTGGATCACTATTGTTGTTTTTGTGATTGAATAATTTGTTGTTTTATTTTTAGATGCTGGAAGTGGATACACCTCTGAATGTTCATAGGGTAATGGAGCTTGATATTTCATCTTCTATAGACTCCTCAATATCTCTAATGGAGGAGGTATGAGGCAAATTACTAAATTTTAATTTACATTCGTTGTTATAGTTGTTAGTTAGTGAAAAATAAAACCATTATTGATTCGTAGATTAATTTCTCTTTGGATGGTTTTTACAGGGCTTCAACATGCCACAACATGGTCATGCGAATATTTCCCTCAAGGAGAGAGATCTCTACTAGCGGTAAGTGATTATTTTGTTAAATATATCATTTTTTATAATGTAATTTTTATATATTAATGTCTTTACTTCTTATTGTAACAAATAAAGCTTGACCAGGAACTAAACCTTAGGAGGAGCACCAGGAACACTCTTTAGCCTCAGAATAAACAAGTGATAGACCTATCGCCATCTGACTGACAAGAAAAGGGCAAGAATTTATTTCGAGAGGATGCAAAGCAATGACTTTTGATTCTAGAGCCCTTTGTTGTATGCCTATATGGCATTTTTGTACATATTTTGTAGTGGATATATTTGACATTGTATGCCTATATGGCATTCTCGTAAGCTTATATGGTTATTTTTTATATATTTAATACTTATATCAACATATATTGATGTATGCCTACATGGCTATTTGGTTAATACAAAACTTTTTTATTGATTGTTTCCATATTTGCATTATAAATCCATGGTTCAATAGATATGAGTTATATGTATTCAAGTGTATACTTTACAACTTACATGTATACTTTGTGACTTACATGTATTCCAATGTATACTTTTCGACTTGCGTGTTTTCATGCTATACCTTGTATTCATGCATATACTTTTTATTAATTTGTGTATACTATGTGTTTATGTGTATACTTCAAGGCTTACATGTATTTGAGTACTTGTGCTTCCCTTATTCACATGTATGCTTGACTTATTCATGTGTATACTTATTAATTGGTTAGCCCTAGCATTGATCATTGTTGTCCTTCATGGTTTATCTTGAATATTTATTGATTTATACTAAACAACTTTATTAATTGATGCTAAAAAACTTCAATATTTAAAGGAGTACTAGTAGAGTTACAAATTACAAAATTGCACAAATTGAAAAGAAAAGATTAACTATAAATAAATGCACTAATTATTAACTTGATAATTGATTAAGAATGAGTTTAATATATATCAAGAGATGAGCCTTCTAGAATGGCAACTTTGAACTAGAAAATAGGCAAAGAATTCCCAATACTTTGAAAGCAATAATGCACCTAAAATTGCAACGAGAGATAAGGAAAATGAACCCACATAGGCATAAATGAATAAAGAATAGTTCACCCTTCACAACTTGGTGAAACCATTGCCAAACTTAGAAGATCTTAAATATAAAGAATAATTATAATCTATATAATATCGAGCCAGTTGAACATAGCTCGAAGCGATTCGGCATGTTTGGGTGTGAAATATGACCATGTGTAGCGTAAACGTACCCATCTAGATGCGTTGGAATAGTATGTTTGGTCACACGAGTTGCAGAACGAAAGTTGCACCACTTTGCAACTTTACACTACTTGCATTTGACACTTTTTCCATCAAGTGAAAACTTGACAACACAGGAAAAGGACTTCAAGATAACAAAAAATAAGAGAGGTTATTGTAGAGGGGCCCAACGTGATCCCATAGGCTCAGACGAAGAGTTTTTAAGCATCACAATTTTTGAGTAATAGTCTATCAAAGGTTGTTGCCCTTTTTCACTTTGGACTCTTAAGGGATCCAGTCGGTTGAACGTAGCTCGGAGTGATTCAGTGATTTTGGGTGTGAAAGAGGACAATTCATGGTGTAAACATACCCATCTAGATGCATTGGAACAGTCCATTTGGTCACACGAGTTGTAGAATGAAATTTGCACCACTTTGCAACTTTACACTGCTTGCATTTGATACTTTTTCATCAAGTGAAAACTAGACACCACAGGAAAATGACTAAGATAACAAAAACCAAGAGAGTTTATTGTAGAGGGGCCCAATGTGATCTTGTTGGCTCAGATGGAGAGTTCGTAAGAATCACAATTTCTAAGTAATGGCCTGTCAAAGATTGTTACCCTTTTGCACTTTGGACCCTTAAGGGATCAAGCCCGTTGAATGTAGCTCAGAGTGATTCAGCGTGTTTGGGTGTGAAATAGGGTCATGCATAGTGTAAAAATACCCATTCGAATGTGTTGGAATAGTTCATTTGGTCACATGAGTTGTAGAACAAAAGTTGCACCACTTTGCAACTTTACACTACTTGCATTTGACACTTTTTACATCAAGTGAAAACTGGGCACCATGAGAAAATGACTCTGAGATAACAAAAACTGAGAGAGGTTATTGTAGAGGGGCCCAATTTTATTCTATAGGTTTAGATGAAGATTTTTTAAGCATCACGGTTTTTGAGTAATAGTCTGTCAAAGATTGCTGCTCTTTTGCACTTTGGACACTTAAGGGATCGAGTCGGTTGAACATAGCTCAGAGTGATTCAGAGTGTTTAGGTGTGAAAGAGGACCATTCCTAGTGTAAACATACCCATCTGGACATGTTGGAACAGTCCCTTTGGTCACACGAGTTGCAAAATGAAAGTTGCATCACTGTGCAACTTTACACTACTTCCATTTGACACTTTTTTCATCAAGTGAAAACTGGACACCATGGGAAAACGACTCTGAGATAACAAAAACTGAGAGAGGTTATTATAGAGGGTCCCAACATGATCTTGTAGGCTTAGATAGATAGTTTGTAAGCATCATGTTTTTTGATTAATATTCTATCAAAGATTACTATCCTTTTGCAGTTTGGACCCTTAAGGGATCGAACCAGTTGAACGTAGCTCGGAGCAATTCAATGTGTTTGGGTGCAAAAGAGGACCATGCCTAGCGTAAACGTACCCATCTGGACATGTTGGAACAGTCTATTTGGTTACACGAGTTGTAGAACGAAAGTTGCACCACTTTGCAACTTTACACTCCTTGCATTTGACACTTTTTTTATCAAGTGAAAACTGGACACCACAAGAAAATGACTCCAAGATAACAAAAACCGAGAGAGATTATTATAGAGCGGCCCAACAGGATCCTGTAGGCTCAAACGAAGAGTTTGTAAGCATCACATTTTTTGAGTAATAGCTCATCAAAGATTGTTTCCTTTTTGCACTTTGGTCCCTTAAGGGAATCCGGTTGAACGTAGCTCAGAGCGATTCAGCATGTTTGGGTGCAAAAGAGGACCATGCCTAGTGTAAATGTACCCATCCAGATGCGTTGGAATTGTTTGTTTGGTCACATGAGTTGTAGAAAAAAAATTTCACCACTTTGCAACTTTACGCTACTTGCATTTGACACTTTTTTCATCAAGTGAAAATTGGACACCACGAGAAAACAACTCTAAGATAACAAAAACTAAGATAAGTTATTGTAGCCCAATGCAATCTCATAGTCTCAGACAAAGAGTTCGTAAGCATCACATTTTTTGGTTAATAGCCTGTCAAAGATTGTTTCCCTTCTGAACTTTGGACCCTTAAGGGATCCAGCCGGTTGAACGTACCTCAAAGCAATTCAACTTGTTTGGATGTGAAAGAGGACCATGCCTAGTGTAAACATACCCATTTGGATGTGTTGGAACAGTCTATTTGGTCACATCAGTTGTAGAACTAAAGTTGCACCAATTGGAAACTTTACACTACTTGTCTTTGACACTTTTTTCATCAAGTGAAAATTGGACACCATGGGAAAATGACTCCAAGATAACAAAAACTGAAAGAATTTATATAGAGGGGCCCAACGCGATCCCGTAGGATTAGATGGAGAATTCGTAAGCATCATGTTTTTCGAGTAATAGCATGTCAAAGATTGTTTCCCTTTTGCAATTTGGACCCTTTCACAAGCTAGTGAGCTCACTAGCTTGCCAATGCAGTAGGGTTGACAAGGTAGGGGCAGTGTATGCCTCATAGAAATGGGGTCTCACGGTGATGTGATGTGGTAGGGTTGATAAGTTAGGGGCAGCGTATGCCTCATAGAAATGGGGTCTCACAATGATGTACATCACCGTGAGACCCCATTTTTATGAGGCATACGCTGCCCCTACCTTGTCAACCCTACCACATCACCATGAGACCCCATTTCTATGAGGCATATGCTGCCCCTACCTTTTCAACCCTACCGCATCACTGTGAGAAACCATTTCTATGAGGCATATGTTGCCCCTACCTTTTCAACCCTACCACATTGGCAAGTTACATCATCGTGAGACCCCATTTCTATGAGGCATATGTTTCCCCTACCTTGTCAACCCTACCGCATTGGCAAGCTAGTGAGCTCACTAGCTTTTAGCATTCACTAGATTTTCAATGCTACTGCATTTTGCATACATTTCTACGAAAACATTATTTTCAAACAATTCAAATGCATTGTCCATGCTTCCATTTTGAGTCTATCTTTCAATCATGGAATGCCACATTACCACATTTCATTAAGGCATTCCATTGGAAAAATCATGTGAGCATCGACAAGCTAGTGAGCTCACAAGCTTTCCAATTTGGTAGGGTTAACAAGGTAGGGGCAGTGTGATTAAATGCCTCATGGAAATGAGGACTCATGGTGATGTACATCACCATGAGTCCCCATTTCTATGAGGCATACATCACCATGAGTCCTCATTTCTATGAGGCATTTAATCACATTGCCCCTATCTTGTCAACCCTACCGAATTGGCATGCTTGTGAGCTCATTAGCTTGCCAATGTGGTAGGGTTGAAAAGGTAGGGGCAGCGTGAGAAAATGACTCATAGAAATGGGGACTCATAGTGATAAATGACTCATAGAAATGGGGACTCATAGTGATGTATCACTATGAGTCCCCATTTCTATGAGTCATTTTCTCACGCTGCCCCTACCTTGTCAACCCTAACGCATTGTCTTCTAGCATGCCATGATTGCAAGATAGGCTACACCTTTCCCCATGTTGCTAACTTAGCTTTGAATAAAGAGTCTTGAAACAGTGGAGAGAAGGGTTAGAATCCCTTGTAGGTAGACTAATGAAGGAAACATTTAAATATATCACAACATAAGTGATGAGGTAAGTTTAGTGATGAGGTAAATTTAGAAATAGAGATGAAAACCAAAATTGATTCAAAGATCTATCAATGTGGGAGGAGTATATTCCAATTTTGTAGAGACATGTATGGAAAATTTGGTAGCATAGAAAATGAAATCAGTTGATTGATAAAATGTACATCACCATGAGACCCCATTTCTTTGAGGAATTTCTTCAAACAGTTGATTGCTTTGTCTATGTTGTTTGATAAAATGCTTTGGTAGACATGTATGGAAAATTTGGTAGCATAGACAAGGCAATTAGCTACTTGGTATAACTGTTTGACAAAATACCTCAATGATATATGTCCTCATGGACTAGAATGATTGCAGGATATGCACAAAATAGATTTATTGAAAAGGATTTATAAAATTTCAAGCATATGGAAATTCTAGGTGTAAAACCAAATTCAACTACATTTTCCAACATCCCCCATGCCTATACCAAAATGAAAGCTTTGGAGAGTGGTATGCGCATCCATCGTAAAGGATTGAGAAATGATGTATTATTTTACTTCCTTATAACTTATGTCATATATATGTGTATACAAAACGTGGAAGCATACACAAGGTAAGTCAATTATTTAACAAAATGCCTCAAAGAGATGTGGTTTAAAAATGTAATTTTCAAGTCTAAAGAATTGAGTAATTTAAAATGTGCATTGACAAGCTAAGGTTATAATGACAAACAAACAATGGTCAACATGGAATATGAAAAATAAAAAAAATCAAATCAAACCAAAATAGAATGAAAGAAAATATGTAAAGACCTCACATACCTAAAAAACCAGAGTTTCAAGTTGAGGAGTTCTACCCAATTATGTAGCCGTTTCTTCTTCTTTCTTCAAACTCCTCAACAATTTGAATTTTTCAAAAGCTTGTTCCCCTCCAAACTTCAATTGTATATCACTCTTGAATGGAATTCAGACTTGAACTAATATTATATGCCTTTCAACATGAAAATTATGCTATTTCATGCAAAGGCGGTGGAAAGATCATGAAAAAGGTGGTGGAATGTGAAAAACATGCAAGCACACTTCACAAAATCATCAAAAAGAATTTTTTTGTCGAAACACGTGCAAAACTAAGAGAATATGTAGACTGTGGGCCTTGAGATCATGGGTATATTGAGATTTTTAACATTTTTAGAGCAAGACAAAACACGCTCGCATTATAACGTGAGCACGTTATGTCTTGCTAAAATAATGGTCATATCTCTACTACTTCAAAACATGCTCGTGTTATGAGAAAGTTGATTTTTTATAGGTTTATTTTCTCTTTCTCTCTATCCTCTACCTTCTACCCTTAAACTCTTAAACCCTCTACCCTCTATCTCTCTCCCACTCCCTCCCTCTCTCTCTCTCACGTCTCTCCCTCCTACCCCCTCTCCCTCTCTCAAGCCTCTCGCTCTCACTCACTCACTCCAATCTCTCTCCAATCTACCCTTAACCCTCTACACTCTACCCTTAAACCCTCTACCCTTTATCTCTCTCCCACCCACTCCTTTTATCTCTCTCCCCTCTACCCTTAACCCTCTACCCTCTACTCTTAACCCTTAAACACTCTACCCTCTATCTCTCTCCCTCACACCTCCCTCTCTCTCTCTCAAGTCTCTCCCTCTTACCCCCTCTCCCTCTCTCAAGTCTCTCTCTCTCTCTCTCTCACTCACTCACTCATATCTCTCTCCCCTCTCCCCTTAACCCTTAAACCCTTTACCCTCTACCCTTTATCTTTCTCCCACTCCCTCACTCTCTCTCTC